>CM062814.1:242926023-243428523 GCA_031772625.1 Pinus tabuliformis
GGTAGCATAACTATAAAATATTTAAAATATATGAAAGATTAATTTACAAAAACTAATGAAAATCCTATCCTTCTAGTTATTTAGATTCTTTTGTCATTTAAGCATGGTCAAAGCATCTAAAAAATTATTGTACGCATCCTCTACTATTCTTCTGGAAATAGGGCAAGTCATAGTTGAAGTGTAGGACTGAAACTGTTCACACCCTTGTAGGATTTGTATCTAAAACTGTAATCCGTATACCTCCTTTTTAGCAAAATTGATACATGAACCTTCGAAATTTGTTGAAATTGTGAAACTGTTTAAACTCTTTAAGGCCCTTCTTTCTTGTGTTGAGTCGTATATTCTACTCTCTTTTAGCTACAAAAAATTTATGACATATTACAACTAACTATCAAAAAGTTAAAATGGAGCATGCCCAAACACTAAGGTAAAATTAGGGTTTTTTCAACAAAATTAGGGTTTCATATAGTTTTTGTCAATAAGGTAACTTGATCATTCTTCCATAACTTCTACAGCTTGAGCAAGGAGGTTTAATTTGTATTGGCTTCTTAATCCTTATATTACCTTTTGTATAGTTCTTCTAGCTTTTAGAGCTCCTTTCCCTTTCTTGCATGTATTCTCTATTTTCCCCTGTACTCTAGCCTCTTTCTTGCCCTTTGAAGACTTCACATTCTTCTGTTCATTAATTGTAGTTGGTCCCTTTAGCTTAGGATTAAACTTTTCTTTAAAACTCAGTCTTAATTTATATTTAAACCCTAGGCTCTGTTTTTGTGTCTTCATCTCCTATTTCCATACTTTGCTTGCCTTTCTCACTTTTTTTTAGTTTTATGCATTACCCCTCCTTTTACTAACATTTATTTCTATTGTCTTCTTGTTCTCTTTCCATAGACCTTAATCTTTGGTTCCTCTACAGGGTTTGCTCAACAGGTACATGACTTGATTTAGCGCATATTTCAAGGGCCATGGTTTCAACATAATATTTAGCCTTACCTTTTCTTGGTCTTCTAGGTGCATTGTTTCTTCATATCCTTTGTCTTAAGGTTTGTATTTTTATTGTTTAAATCATGTATATATAACATATTAATCAGGCCATTGTGACATATATGATGAGGTAACAATTTTGGTTTCCTTTTGGCATTAATCGTCATTTTAAGTAGACTCTGATGTAAGAAATAAGGTAATCTCATCTTTCCTAAACCAACTAAATGACGTAAAAACCTCATGCGGTAAAGGTATATTTTGGAATACTTACCTTCACATGTAAAAAATAGATGCATCAATATTCAGAATATTAGACCATTTAGGCTTCAACATATTTTGAGGGATTCCCATGATCCAATTAGGGTTATGGTATTTTCTGTTTAGGAAGAAGTTGAGATCCAAATTCTATATCATTCTCTTCTTGAACCACTTCTTAGCCTCGGTAGGCAACCCCATTGCTTATGATATTGAATCTTTAGTGATTGGAAACTCCATTCCACTTTTTGATCTTTGTTTCCATCAAAAGAGTGAATAAAATCATAACACCAACTCATATTGTAACCATCAAACCATTGGAAAATCAGTTTTCCATCCTGTATTTCCAAATAAAGGTGCAACTTCATCACATTCCTTGAACCATACTCCATCTGGTTCAATTCGTCTCACATGACCTAAATTTCCCATTGCTTAACTAAGAGAAATTGATAACTCTGCTACGCGATGTCAAAAACTGTTAAAACTTTCACTGTCTCCTACTAGCGAGTCACCTGGATTTGACAAAAATAGTTCATTTGCACAAAATTCTGGTTTTTAAACCTCCTTCTATCCAAACCTTCTTTAGCATTTTGAAAACACCTCAAACCATCACATCAAGTCATATCACATATTAGGTTACATCAAAGAGCTTTAAATATTTTAAAATAACCCAAATGATAGCTTATTTTTTTATTTTTCAAAATTATATAGGCACTACAAAAATATTTCGTAGCGCGACCTATAGGTGATACGTAAATATTTTGTAGTGCCACTTATTTTTTGGCCTACAATTGGTGCAATATTTGGGTAAAAAATTTGGCATGAAAAAAACAACTTTCTTAACCTGCTTTTTAATCCTTATACTACCTTTTCAACCAAAATTTAACCTAATCATATATTTAAGCCCACTTTACTTGTAAAACTCTTAACTATTTTTATTCAAAACAAGCTAAACCTTTTTTTGAAAGTACAAACTTGGTACTAACAGAGAGAGTGAGAGAGGGGGATAGACGGAACAAGGGTGGTGGGGGCGGAGAGAGAGAGCGAGAGAGCGAGAGAGAGAGAGAGAGAGGAAGAGAGGAGAGAGAGAGAGAGAGAGAGGGAGGAGGGAGGGGGGAGGGAGGAGGGAGGGAGGGAGCAAGCATGCATTATGGAAGAATTAGTTGGTGGGAAATCATATAGGTGGTGCGTTTGGGGAGGTGGGGAGGGTGAGAGAGGGAGGGATGTCCAAAGGGGGGGGGGGGAGATAGGGGGGGAGAGAGAGAGTTTTAATAGGGGAGAGAGGGAGAGATAGAAGTAGAGGGAGGGAAAGGGAGAGGGAGAGGGAGATGTATAAGTAGAGGAGGGAGGCATAAATAGATACAAATATGTGAATGTATATAGAGAGATAAATAGTTGGAGGAGAGAAGGAGAGATATAGGAAATGAAATAGTGAGGGACGATAGGGAGGAGGGGAGGGAGGTGATAGAGGGAAGAATATATAGATATACAATGAGTGCAGTTAGAGGAAGAGAGATATATGTAAGGAGATAAGGAGGGGAGAGAGAGAAAATCAGGGGAGGGAATAGACAAAGAGGGAAGAAGAGATAGAGAGACACAAGCAAATATAAAAATTGAGAGAGATGGAGAGTAGGAGGAAAAGAAGAGAGATAGATGGAATGGGATAGGGAGGAAGGAAAGAGAGGAGGGGAGGGAGATTAAGAGAGGAGAGATAGATAGGGAGATAGTGTAGAAGAAGAGAGAGATAGATAAGGAAGAGGAGAGAGAGAGGTGAAGATAGAGTGTGAGAGGAGAGAGAGGAGGGGGAACAAGAGAGAGAAATATGGAGAGAGGAGAGATAATGATGGGGGAGAGGGAGAGATACAACGAGGGGGATAGAGAGAGAAGGAAAGATGGGGATAGAGATAGAGATGGAGGGGGGCTAGAGAGAGAGAGAGAAGTAAATGGAAATTGAGATATGGAGAGCATAGGGGAAAATAAGAGAGAGAGAGAGAGTGGGGGAAGGGGAAAAGGAGGTAGGAGAGAGAGAAGGGCATGAAGGAGATTGAGAGAGGAACATCTAAATAGCCATTATGAGTACCACCTTAGCTAAGGAGTGCTGAATTTTGTAGATATGATCAATCTTTATAATTAGTGCTTTAGCCTTTCAAATAAATGTAATAATAAATTCAATACATGTTCTTCATGTCAGATTCAAAATGTAAGGTTAGATCCAAGTCAACTCAAACCTAGAGATGTTTCCATTTAGGCTCCTTTGATATTTATATAAAGGACATTTCATCCTTCTTCCACGGATCAATTTAGATAGTCTTATGTTTAATCAATTCAAATCACTCTTACACTTCTACTCAATTGAAGGAAGAAGGCAACAAGACACATTTATGGGTAGAAAATTTCTTATGGGCATATCAAAAGTTTATGGGAATACTAGTTTCTTTGAGGTAGTTGAATTTATATAGCAAACCAAATATGGGTAGAATGAATCTCTTTTGAGTAGACCAAATTTGTGAGGCTATTTAACTCTGATTGACTAGGTTTGACCTCAATTTTTCTATGGTCAATTTGACCTTAGTTTTCCTGAAAAGATTAGATGTATCTCATTTGGAACTAATAATTTCTCTAAGGAAAGGTTGTTGGTTTTTCCCCCATGTGGATTTTCCTAGGGTAAAATTCTTGTGTTTTGTTTGTGATCGAAATTCTATATTTCTGTACTATTATCCTAATGTCTCTCTCATCACTCTGTACTATCTTTTCTCACCTTTTTTGTGGATGGCTTGTTGTACTCTCCCTTACGAAATCCTCACCTCCTTTATGATCAACAACTTGGCTCAAAATATTGTATGCATGGCCTTTTCCTTTGTGCCAATCACTTATACCCATGCCCTTTGAATTTCTACTCTTCTATCTCTATTGGGCCCTCCTCCATGCCCCATAAGTGTGCACATGTTTGTAGATGAGAATCCTACTACCAAGTATGGATTTCGTAGGGGAACTCATATATCGACCATATCATAGAGGAAATTGTTGCTTAGTTTCATGATCTCACTTTGGGCCCCATCCAAGATTATCTTGCCTTAATGGAGCGATAAGGAGCCTCTCAAAGGAATCATATTTCAAACATAGAGGTTCTCATAGAGTTGGCAGAGTAGACGTTAGACATTGGGCACATGCATAAACATCTCAACCAATACATGTAAACCATTGATCTATATTTGTGTCTTAAATTACTTGTATCAAGAATCATGACAAATGGTTCATGCATTGATAAAATCTCCCGCACTCCATGGAGCATTTGCATCATCATTTGAAAGTTCTAGACTAATGACTAGATGACATCATAGTGACACTTCAGTATCCCACCACTCACAACAATGAGAACCCATCAAGGTCACAACTAGGTATTCAAATCCCTCTACTTAGTATAAGGATATATATCAACTAAACTTGTTTTCCGTCACTACTTTCTACTCTCATGTCCAACTTGGCCCACTTTTAATTTTATTTATTAGTTTATGTACCATATTTTTTGGTTTTTTGAACACTATGTTATCGTATGCCTTTTTATGGAGAGTGAATATTTAGCTATGGTATGGTCTTCCTAGTGAAATAATTATCTAAAGCATATACACATCCATATACACTCTTATTAGGAAGTAATCTAATATTTATCCCAAAAAAAATACTTAAAAAAAAATATTTTAAACATATTCTTGAAATTTTAAATAACAAAATAAAAACTACAATTTATTAAAAAATTTAAATCTAACATAGAATAATATATTAATAAGTTTAATAGTTGCGACATAGCATAGTCCCTTCCTCTATTGCTATCACTAATTAATTGATTAAATATTGTATTGAGAGCAGAGAAAACTCTGCACAACAAAAGAAAAAATCTCTCTACATAAATATGTATCCACAATGAAATCTCTCTACACAAAGATCTCCCGATAGTGAAATCTTTCCACACAAGCTTCAACAGGTAGTTTAATTGATACACATACTCATTTGCGGGGGAAAGTGCTTCAATTGTGGAATGTCCCTTACTTAACTCCCCAACCCATGTTAAGAAATAAAACTTAAGAACATTTACTAGACTTTTGCATAGTTTTTCTTGTGTAGATCTTTCACTGTGTGGAATGCTGCACACAAACAAAGCTCCACACACTGTTTAAAATATTTAAAATATTTAAACACCAATTTTAACGAATGTTTAAGTTTACATTCCTTCCTATAAAAAAAAAGAAAAAAATCAATGCCACGTGTTACTAAATTCTTAATTTCATATGCTTTGAAATAAATGATTAACTCATTAATCTCATGAATTTAATTAAATGTTAAAGTTATAGTTTCAATGTTGGGTCCCTATAATACTAGTGATTACCCCATTACTATTGTAGTTATATCGCCTATTTATATTGTTGTGCCCCTATTACCCCCATATTGTTATTTCTATGCCCCATAGAATCCCTCTATTGTTATTTTTGTGGCTTTATATTATTATTGTTAGGTCGGCTGGATTATATTGTGACTCCTTAGACTCCTATATATAGAAAGGAGGTTTTGTCATTTGTATCATCCAAGAATTGTTCATTTATGTAATGTAAAGGAGGTTGCCCCCTCGAAGAGGCTGAATTCTAAGGCGTGGATCTCTCTTTTCTATCTTTTTGTGAGCTGGTTTCATAACATTTGGTATCAGAGGTTTGGATTCTAGGGTTTCGCTGCTCCAAACAGGTCATCGTGGAATTTTCGCTATAACTTTTTTTCTGTGACGTTTCAGAAGTCGTAAAAAAAACCCATTTCAGAATGAATCCCGCTGAACCTCGGGTCCGAATTTTAGAACTTTTTGCAATATTTACGGAGATATGATCTGAGGAAGTTGGTCTTTTTGCAGACTCCTGAATTACATTCAAAACAGGTGACCTGGGGAAAAGCATCATAACTTTCTCTCTGGGGATCGGATTGAAGTTTTGTAAGAAGGTACAGAAATAGGACAGACTGTAGTTTCTTGTAGTTGGTTTTCAGATCCAAAGGTCGAAACAGTGACTCGTGGCATGCCATACAAGTTCGCTCTACTGAACTAGTCTATAATCAAGTCACTGTGGGAGATTTCGCATAACTCTTCCTTGGAGAATCCAATTTGGGTCAGAATTGTGGCATTGGAAAGAGGACACAGAGGGCTACTACAGGTCAGAAATTTAGGACTAGATAATCAGAGAGTACAGAGATATATCAGAGGCAATATCGAGCTCCTACAAAGTGAAAAAAGGTGTGTAGATTTTCTTAAATTTTTGCTTAAGCTTGGTTTGAAAATTATTTTGAAGGAATCCAAAGGGCATAGTAGAGCATTATTATCGGTAACTGATGCCCCGAAGAAAGAAAATTCAAACACCTAGTAAGGAACTTGAAAGCTCTGGCATGACTCATGAAGAAGAGGAAGAAATGCAACATGATATATCAAAATTACAAGACCAAGTGCAACAACTGTCCCTTACACAAAAAGGAACAGAATCTAAGATGGATGGTTTAAAGAAAGGTGTAGAAGCTAAGATGGACTATCTAAATAAAGGTGTAGAAGCTAAGATGATTGAAGTGGGAGCTAAGATGGATGATTTGAAGATAGATTTGAAGACAGACATGGAAGAATTGAAGAAGTTGCTACAAGAAAGGGTCACAAATGGTGAAAAGGTAGTAAAGGAAACTCATGATGAGAACAAAAGAAATGTTAATCATGATTCCATAGACTCTAATGTTGGATCGAGGACTCACCATGTTCCAAAAATCGATATGAGGAAGTTTGATGGCAAGGATCCCGCCACATGGATATTACAGATGGAGCAATTCTTCGATCTCAATAATGTGAAAAACACACAAAAGGTACGTATGGAAACTTTATATTTGGAACCAAATCAGTTTGTATGGTATCAATGGCTTTGTTCTCGTAAACAATTTATCACTTGGGCAATTTTTACGGAAGAATTGATAGCACATTATGAGGATACAAAAAGCAACACTTTTTTTAGCCAATTGATAAGTCTCAAACAAAAGGGTTCAATAATGGAGCACATTGAGGAGTTCCAAAAATTGAACATAAGGGTAAAAGATATTCCAGAGGAGCATAGGATTGATGTGTTCATAGGGTCTTTAAAGGATAATATCCAACATGATGTGCGCCTTTGGGAACCTGATTCATTAGAGAAGGCATTCAGGTTAGCAAGAAAAATGGAAAGCAAAATTATGGCAACTAGGAAGCATACCATTCACAACTATAAAGACGGAAGTGTTGTTGCCCATAGTCTTCCACAACCTACAAGGTTGACACCACAACAATTGGAAGAAAAAAGAGCAAAAGGGCTTTGTTACAATTGTGATAGCAAATACACAAAAGGTCATAAGTGTGCTGAGAAGAAATTATTCTACATAGATTGTGAAGAGGAAGAAGAAAAGGAGCAAGAAAGGTCAAAAGAAGAGGATATATTCCAGGAACAAAGCCTAGATGAAGAACAAATAAATCCGACCATATCTTGTAATGCATTGGCGGGAATTACCACTCCTCAAACCATCAAGATAGAAGGACAAATCAAGAAGAAAAAGGTAATAGTGTTGATTGATTCAGGAAGCACCCACAATTTTATTCATTGTAGGGTAGCAAAAGAATTGAATTGCTTCCTATATCCAGCACCAGAGTGTCAAGTGATGATTGCAAATGGAGGAACAATAAATTGTTCTGGAAAGTGCCATAATATCAAGCTATCCATGGGAGAATATGTATTGACTAGCCCAATGCTTTCCATTCCAATGGGAGGTGCTGATGTTGTACTAGGAGTCCAATGGCTACAATCCTTGGGTACAATAGCTTTTAATTTTCAAGAACTTTTCATGAAATTTTCTGTGGAAGGAAAGGAAGTTGAATTAAGGGGTATTGCAGGGAAACCAGGAAAGATAATCAGCTCTAATGGCATGACAAAGCTTCTAAAAAAGGAGCAAAGAGGTGTAATTGCACAATTATGTTCGCTAGATGTTTCCACATTGGAATCATCTATTTCTCCAGATCTCCAAAAAGTCCTGGACAATCATTCCAAGGTATTTGAGACTCCCAAAGGTCTCCCACCTATGCGTGATCATGATCATGCTATTCATCTGATTCCAGGAAGTGTTCCTCCAAACATCAGGCCGTACAGATATCCATATGTCCAAAAAAGTGAAATTGAACGTATGGTTGCAGAAATGCTAGAGGCTGGTATAATTCAACCGAGTCAAAGTTCTTTCTCAGCTCCAGTAGTATTGGTGCACAAGAAGGATGGATCATGGCGCATGTGTCCAGATTATAGGGAGCTCAACAAGCTCACTATTAAAGATAAGTTCCCCATTCCTGTTATTGATGAATTACTGGATGAATTGCATGGATCAATTTACTTCACCAAGTTGGATCTTCGTTCGGGATATCATCAAATCAGAATGAAGATTGAAGACATTCCAAAAACAGCATTTAGAACTCATGAGGGTCATTATGAATTTTTGGTCATGCCTTTTGGCCTTACCAATGCACCTTCAACATTTCAAGGTTTGATGAATTCAATTTTCAAACCATTCCTTAGAAAATTTGTGTTAGTATTTTTTGATGATATACTAATCTACAGCAAGTCTTGGAAGGATCATGTTGAACATGTTGACAAGGTGTTACAACTATTGGAGGAGAAACAATTATATGCAAAAAGATCCAAATGTTTCTTTGGAGTCCAGGAGGTAGAATATTTGGGTCATATTGTATCTCATGAAGGAGTTAAGGTAGACCCTAGCAAAATTAAAGCCATTAAGGAATGGAAAATCCCCACATCCATAAAGCATCTGCGAGGATTTCTTGGGTTGACAGGGTATTATCGCAAGTTTGTTAAGAATTATGGGAGAATAGCAGCACCTCTAACAACATTATTGAAGAAAGATTCATTTTCATGGACTTCAGAAGCAACAAAGGCCTTTGAACATCTTAAAGAGGCAATGTGCCAAGCACCGGTCTTAGCTACGCCGGACTTCACAAAAACCTTTATTGTGGAATGTGATGCTTCAGGAAATGGAATTGGTGCTGTTCTAATGCAAGATGAAAGACCCATTGCTTTTGAAAGTCGTCCAATCAAGGGAAAGTTTTTAAGCAAAGCTATTTATGAGAAGGAAATGTTGGCAATACTCCATGCACTTAAGAAATGGAGACCCTACCTAATGGGAAGACACTTCAAGGTAAAAACGGATCATGATAGCCTTAAATACTTTTTAGAACAAAGATTATCCTCTGAAGAGCAACAAAAGTGGGTCACAAAGATGTTGGGTTATGACTTTGAAATCATCTACAAAAAAGGGAAGCAAAATGTGGTCGCAGATGCACTCTCAAGAAAGGATGAGGATGTGGAAGCATTGTTGTGTGCCATTTCTATTATCCAACCAGATTGGATAAACGAAGCAAGGGAGGAATGGAAGAACGACGAAGAAGTGTGGGCACTTATTCAAAAGCTACAACAAGATTCCAGTACTTCTGATACATTTAGCTGGCAAAATGATTCGTTATGGTACAAAGATCGCTTATACCTCTGTAAGAATTCCCAGCTAAAACAAAAGATTCTTATGGAATTGCACACTTCTCCCTTAGGAGGGCACTCAGGATTTTTAAAAACTTACCACAGGGTTAAGAAGGAATTTTTTTGGGATGGCCTTAAATCAGATATTCAAAAGTTTGTGGCGGAATGTTTGGTTTGCCAGCAAAATAAAGTTGAAACAATTAAGACACCAGGTCTATTACAACCTTTATCCATTCCAAGCCAACGTTGGGAGGAGGTTTCAATGGATTTTATCACAGGTTTACCCAAGTCTGAGGGAAAGAGTGTCATCATGGTGGTAGTTGACAGACTTACCAAGTATGCACACTTCTGTGCATTATCACATCCATTTAAAGCCAGTACAGTTTCTACTGCATTTATGGAAACAGTTCAAAAGCTACATGGAAACCCAAAGATTATTGTAAGTGACAGAGATCCCATTTTCACTGGAAATTTTTGGACAGAATTATTTTCTTGTCTTGGTACTCAGTTAGCTCATAGCTCATCTTATCATCCTCAATCTGATGGGCAAACTGAATAGTAAACAAATGTTTGGAAGGATATCTTCGTTGCTTTGTATCTGATAAACAGACACAATGGGTCAAATGGTTGCCTCTGGCTGAATGGTGGTATAGCACTTCCTTCCATACAGCAACAAAAATGACCCCATTTATGGCACTTTATGGGTATCGACCACCATCCATCACATCATATTTAAGAGAAAATTCTAAGGTTCAGGCAGTGGAACATCACATCCAACATCAGCAACAAGTCCTCCAACTCTTGAAGGATAACCTCGTGTTGGCACAAAATAGAATGAAACAACAGGCAGATCAACATCGCAGTGAAAGAAGTTTTGATGTAGGTAATTGGGTATTCCTACGGCTACAACCATATAAGCAAATGTCCCTAAAGCAAGCTAAGAAGGATAATAAATTATCACCAAAGTATTATGGTCCGTACAAGGTGTTGGAAAAGATTGGTACTATGGCATACAAATTGGAGCTTCCTGCAGCTTCTCGATTGCACCCAGTTTTCCATGTTTCATGTTTAAAGAAGGTTATAGGTGACAAGCTCCCAATTCAAACAATATTGCCAGAACTTGACGAGGAAGGAAAAATTATATTGGAACCGGAAGCAATCACAGAAACAAGAACTCGACATCTCCGAAATCGATCAATTTCAGAGTATCTTATCAAGTGGAAGAACTTATCTGCTGAAGATTTCACATGGGAGGATGAGAATTTTATGCAGAAGTATCCAGAATTGCTCAAGCGTTGAGGACAACACTTTTTTGAAGGAGAGGGGCATGTTGGGTCCCTATAATACTAGTGATTACCCCATTACTATTGTAGTTATACTGCCTATTTATATTGTTGTGCCCCTATTACCCCCATATTGTTATTTATGTGCCCCATAGAATCCCTATATTGTTATTTTTGTGGCTTTATATTATTATTGTTAGGTCGGCTGGATTATATTGTGACTCCTTAGACTCCTATATATAGAAAGGAGGTTTTGTCATTTGTATCATCCAAGAATTGTTCATTTATGTAATGTAAAGGAGGTTGCCCCCTCGAAGAGGCTGAATTCTAAGGCGTGGATCTCTCTTTTCTATCTTTTTGTGAGCTGGTTTCATAACATTCAATAATACCTTTACCAGTGTGGAAATTCTTAAAAGTAATAGTCATATCTTTCTTAGCTTTCCAACACTCACTAATAAATAAACCTTTAAAATATTTACTGGACTCATGTGGAGCTTTGATTGTGCAGAGCTTTCACTATGAAAAAAAGCTATGCACCCTACTTTACATGCAAAGCTCTATACATTGTTTAAAAAATTTGAACACAAATTGCTAAAGAATGTTAAGTTTACATGCCTTCCTTTAAGAAAAAAAGAATAATGCCACGTGTTCCTAAATGCTTAATTTTACATGTTTTAAAATAAATTATTAACTGAGGAGACAACATAAACGTTAAGAATATTTACTAGACTTGTGTAGAGATTTTCATGCATGGATCATTGATTTTAATTAAAATCATGGTATGGATAATAGTTATTAAATTTAACATTATTAAATAATCGTTGTTACAATTGGGTCGAAGGAGGTTAGTTGTCTTTCTTGTTCCTTGCATAAATATTTTCACACAATGAAAGTTCCATGTAGATGCATTTTTTCTCCACACATGCTTACTCTGAACAACCACCTCCACACATACTTCATTCAAACAACCACCTCCATAGACACTTCCTCCTAACAAGCACCTCCATACAACTACTTTTGTACTCCATAATGCCTTTTGGTTAGTCATTGAAATTCAAAGTTGTTATTAATTGATCAATATGTTTCTAAATAATAATTAAAAGGAAGATTTGTGTATTTATTATTTAATAGTCACTTCCTCTATTACTAGTTCTAACTAATTGATTAAAGAATGTATGGAGTGTAGAGAAAACTTCATACAATGAAAGAAAAAATTATCTTCTCACTCCACACAAAGCTCTCCTCATAGTGATTTTCTTTTACACAAGCTTCAACATGTAGTTTAATTGAAATACATACTCATTTTCAAAGGAAAGTGCTTTCATTGTGTGGTATCTCTTACTTAGCTTCCTAGACTACGCTAAGAAATGAACCTTAAATGCAATTACTAGACTTATGCGGAGCTTTCACTGTGTGTAAAGTTGTGCACAAGAAAATATCCACACATTACTTTACATGAAAATCTCTACAAACTGTTTAAAAAAAGAAAAAAATCAATGGCATGTGTTCCTAAATGCTTAATTTTACATACTTTGAAATAAATGATTGACTCGTAAAAATATGATTAATTTCATGAATTTAATTAAATGTTAAAGCTATAGTTTCAATAATTTCATTATCATTGTGGAAATTTGTAAAATCAATAGTCTTCGCTTACTTAACTTTCCAACACTCACTAAGAAATAAACCTTGAAAATATTTAATGGATTTGTATGGAGCTTTCACTCTGTGGAAAATCTCTACACAAGCAAAGCTTTGCACATTGTTTAAAAACTTTAAACACCACGTGTTAACAAATGTTTAAGTTTAAATTCCTTCCTTTAAAAAAAATAAAAATACCAATGCCACATGTTCCTAAATGCTTAACTTCACATGCTTTGAAATAAATTATTAACTCAGAGCCCATGCTAAGAAATAAGCCTTAAAAATATTTATTAGACTTGTACAAAGATTTGATTTTAATAAAAATCATGCTATGTATAACAATGATTATATTTAAAATTATTAAATAATCATTGTTACAATTGGGTTTGAGGTTGGTTTTGTTGCTTGTTCCTTGCATAAAGCATTCCAAATAGTGAAATATCTAGGCAAATGCATTTATTCTTCGCACATGCATACTTCGAACAACCACCTTTACACACACTTCGTCTCAATAACCACCACTACACACACATAACCACCTATGCACAACTAATTCCATACTCAATAACTTATTTTTCTTAGTCATTGAAATTCAAAGCTATTATTAATTGTATATTTATTATTTTAATAAACGTTGTATAAATCTTTCCATGCAGGCTTCCTCTGAGAAATTAGCTCTGCACATGCACAACCACCTTCGTACAACTCATTTTATACTCAATAATTCATTTTAGTTATTCATTGACATTTGAAGTTGTTACCTTGTGAAATATGTTCCTAAATATTGGAAATGACAACATGATGATTTCAAATATGTGTAGAAGAATGGTGTGTGGAACAAGGAACATGAACTTTTGCACTGATATACCTCCAGACTACAAGCTCATAGAAGTTTTAATACATGTTTGGTGTTCTTTTACACTAAATTATTTATAATACCAAAATTTGAGCCAAAATGTTGATTGACTCGAATTCGCACTCCCCACTAAAATATTTTATTGCTAATATTTTAGTATTAAATAATGCATATTTGCATTGCTAATATTTTAGTATAAATAATCCATATTTTTTGTTTGCGATAACATCGAGGCAAAAAATGGATTAATACAATATTATTGGTAATATTTTAATTATAAATAATGGATATCTCTGTATTTTGGTTTCCTGTCTACTCTCATGGCCAACTTGGCCCACTTTTATTTTATATATTAGTTTATGTACCATATTTTCTTTTGTTTTTTGAACACTATGCTATTGTATACCTCTCTATGGAGAGTGAATATTTGGTTATGGTATGGTCTTCCTAGTGAAATATTGATCTAAAGAATATACATATCCATATACACTCTTGTTTAGGAAGTAATCTAATATGTATTCCCAAAAAATAATTTTAAAATAATTTTCTTAAACAAATTATTGAAATTGTAAATAGAAAAATAAATACTACAATTTATTAAAAATATATATAAAAAAATGTAAATCTAACATAAAACAATATATTAACAAGTCTTCTAGATCTATCACATAAAATAATTGATTTGCAACGTGTTTTGAACCAACCAATTCTTTTATGTAATGGATACGAAATATAGATTTCCAAAAATTATACTCACAAAATCCTCCATTTAGCTAAGACTAACAGATGCAATGCAACATAGTCCCTTCCTCTACCTCTATCACTAATTAATTGATTAAATATTGTACGGAATGCAAAGAAAAATTCCCACAATGAAAGCAAAAATCACTCCGCAAAAAGTTGTATCCACAATAAAAGATCTTCACGCAAAGCCCTCTACATAGTGAAAGATTTCCACACATGATTCAATAGGTAGTTTAATTGACACACATACTCATTTGTAGAGGAAATGTCTGTCATCGTGTGGTGTCCCTTACTTAGCTCCCTAGCCCATTCTAACAAATAAACCTTAAATACATTTACTAGACTTGTGCAGAGCTTTACTTGTGCATAAATTTTACTGTGTGGAAAGTTGTGCACAAGAAAAGCTCAACACATTGTTTAAAAAATTTAAACACTATGTGTTAACAAATGTTTAAGTTTACATGCCTTCCTTTCAAAAAAATGAAAAAAAATCAACACCACATGTTCCTAAATGTTTAATTTTACATGCTTTGAATAAATGATTAACTAGTAAATATATGACTAATTTCATGAATTTAATTAAACGTTAAAGTTATAGTTTCAATAATGTCATCACCAGTGTGGAAATATGTAAAAGTAATAGTTGTCTCTTACTTAGCTTTCCATCACTCATTAAGAAATAAACCTTAAAAATATTTACTAGACTTATGCAAAGCTTTGATTGTGTAGAGCTTTCACTGTACGTAAAATCTCTCTATAAGCATAGCTATGCACATGGATTTACATTCAATTCTTCACACAATATTTTAAAAATTTAAACACTAGGTGTTAATAAATGTTTAAGTTTACATGCGTTCCTTTAAAAAAGAAAAGAAAAAAAATCAATGCCACTTGTTCCTAAATGCTTAATTTTACATGCTTTGAAATAAATGATTAACTGGGGAGACCACACTAAGAAATAAACCTTAAAAATATTTACTAGAATTGTGGGGAGGTTTTCTTGCGATTTTATTTTAATAAAAATCATGGTATGTATAACAATCATTAGATTTAAAATGATTAAATAATCATTGTTACGATTGGGTTGCAGGTCGTTTGTCTTGTTTGTTCCTTGCATAAATATTTTTGCATAGTGAAATCTCTATGCATATGCATTTGTTCTATGCACACACTTACTCCAAACAACCACCTCTACACATGCTTTCTCTAAACAACCACCTCTACACACACATTCTCCAAACAACCACCTCTGCACAACTACTTCGATACTCAATAATGCATTTTGGTCAATCATTGAAATTCGAAGTTGTTATTAATTAATGAATATGTTTCTAAACAATAATTAAAAATAATATTTGTATATTCATTATTTAATAGTCCCTACCTTTACTTCTATCGCTAATTAATTGATTAAATATTGTACAGAGTGCAGAGAAAACTCCACACAATGAAAGCAAAAATCTCTCCATACTTCACAGAAAGCCCTCCTCATAGTGAAAGATTTTTACTCAAGCTTCAACATGTAGTTTAATTGACACACATACTCATTTGTGGAGGGAAGTGTTTTCATTATGCAACATCTCTTTCTTACCTCCCCAGCCTATGCTAAGAAATAGAGCATAAAAACATTTAATAGACTTATGCGGAGCTTTCACTATGTGGAAAGTTGCACACAAGAAAAGATATACACACTACTTTACATGCAAATATCTACACACTATTTAGAAAAAAAACAACGCCACATGTTCCTAAATGCTTAATTTTACATGCTTTAAAATAAATTATTAACTGTTAAAAATATGATTAATTTCATCAATTTAGTTAAACATTAAAGTTATAATTTCAATAATTCCATTATCATTATGGAAATTTGTAAAAGTAATAGTCATCTCTTACTTAGATTTCCAACACTTGCTAAGAAATAAACCGTAAAAATATTTACTGGGCTTGCAAATCTTTGATTGTGCAAAATTTTCACTCTCCAGAAAATCCCTACAAAGCAAAGTTCCACACACTGTTTAAAAACTTTAAAGCCCATGTGTTAACAAATGTTTTAGTTTACATGCACTCATTTAAAAAAAAAGAAAAAAAATCAACACTACGTGTTTCTGATTTCTTAATTTTACATGCATTGAAATAAATAATTAGTTAGAGATCCCACGCTAAGAAATAAACCTTAAAAATATTTACTAGAAGTATTGTGCATAGATTTGATTTTAATAAAAATCATGCTATGTGTAAGAATAATTAGATTTAATATTATTAAATAATTGTCATTACAATTGAGTTGTAGGTCAATTGTCTTTCTTGTTCCTTACATAAAGCTTTCCACATAGTAAATTATCTACCTAGATGCATTTGTTCTCCACACCCGCTTACTTCGAACAACTACCTCCACACACACACAACCACTTACGTAAAACTACTTCCGTACTGAATAACACCTTTTAGTTAGTCATTGAATTCAAATTTTTTATTAATTGTATATTTATTATTTTAATAAACATTTCACAAAGATTTCCACACATGCTTACTCTAAGAAGCCAGCTCTGCACATGCACAACCACGTTCGCACAACTAATTCCTTAGTCATTGACAGTTGATGATGTTACCTTGTGAACCTTGTGAAATACATTCCTAAATATTGGAAATGACAACATGATGGTTTCAAATATGTGCAAAAGGATGGTATGTGGAACAAGGAACATGAAACTCTACAGTACAAGCTCATATATGTTTTGATACATGCCTTATGTGCTTTTATATTAAAGTAATTATAATACCAGAATGTGAGCCAAAATGCTGGTTGGCCCGAATTCACACTCCGAACTAAACTATTTTAATGCTAATATTTTAGTATTAAATAATCCATATTTGGTGTTTGCAATAGAAGCAAGGAAAGCAGTGGATGAATATGATATGATTGGTAATATTTTAATTATAAGCAATGCATATCTCCATATTTTGGTTTGTCGTCTCTTAAATACAAATTGTTCTAGAAGTCCCAAATTGTTGTTTTGCACAAAACTACACAAGGAAACATAATAATATTAAGTGCATGCAAAAAACACCCGATACAACTCTTTGCATTAAACACTTTTATTGCAAATACTTTAGTATTAAATAATCCATATTTTTTGTTCGCAATAACATTGAGGGAAGTAGTGGACACATATGATATTATTGGTAATATTTTAATTGTAAGTAATGCATATCTTCGTATTTTTGACTATCCAAATCAAGCACATGTGCAAAAGTGTCTAGGAATTCTAGTGTGTGGAGAAAGATTTTTTTTTTATGCAGATCTCCGCACTTCGCACTAAAGGATTTTATTGGTCATATTTTAGTATTAAATAATCCATAGTTTCTATTCACAATAACACCAAGGCAAATAATAGTAATGCATATTGAGCAAAGTTTGTGCGGAGTTCAAGCTAAATTTTGTACAAAAACTGCATCACTTTTTATATAATTGAGCAGAATATTTGTTTATGGTTATACTTCCGAAATTAGGAATGTGTGCAGAAGTGTGGAAAAAATACATTTTGCAGAGAAAATTTTCATTGTGTAGATTTCCATAGTTCACACTAAAGGTTTTTATTACCAATACTTTAGTATTAAATAAGGCATATTTGTTGTTCGCAATAACATTGAGCCAACCACTAGAGTAGAAGCTTTGTTTGTGGCCATATTTTTTAAATTAGGCACATGTGCAAAAGTGCGGGGAAAGTACGTTATGTAGAGGAAGCTTTTGAACTTTCATTGTGCAGATCTTTGGACTCCTCACTAAAGGGTTTTTTTTGCTAATGTTTTAGTATTAAATAATCCATATTTGTTATTTGCAATAACACTAAGGTAAGAAGTGGACCCATACAATATTATTGATAATATTTTAATTATAAATAATTCTTTTATTGCTAATATTTTAGTATTGAATAATTCATATTTGTTGTTCACAATATTTTACTTATAAATAATGCATATGTCCATATCCTTGAATATCGCTAGTGGATCATTGAGAAGACACTTTGTTTGTGGTTTTTTTTATTAGGCACATATGCACATCATAATCGTTATAAGTGTTAATGTCTATAAAAAATGGTTAATTAGTGAATAAGTCATTATCAATTTTTTCTATTTGCTTAACCATTTTGAAATTCAATATTTGCTAAAGGCTATGTATTGTAATATTTTCAGCAATGTTAAATTAAAAAAAGCATGTTGGACTATTTTGGATTACAAACATATGTATAAATGTAACATGTTTTATTATTTATATTGTAATATTGTTGATTTGATTTAGATTTTTTCAACTCTCTATGAGCATGATTTATTTATATATTTGTTTAAATCTTGCATGAAATAGTTTTTTTAATAGAAATAATCCTAGATTGGTTGAGATTGTAAACAGATAAAACCGTGATTTTATATTCCATTAATTAAAACAATGTCACCAGAAAATGATTAACCAAGATGCAAACTTTCACATAACTAACTTGAAAACTTGATAAATCAATAAAATAATACAAGAAAGGAGATTGAAAGAAACAAAGATAACATAGCATAGTATAAAAAGTAGAGCCAAAACAAAATAGTTCATTGGAATATGTTCTTATGCAATGTCATAGTAGCATTTGCATTAGTAGAAGCAATTTCCTTGTGTTCTCTAATGATTACATTGCTAATATTGTTCTCATAAGTGTTATAGCTCCAAATCTCACTCTTATGGTTTGTGATGCTGCACTCATGGCCTAGGGCAACCCCTCCTTCCAGACCTAGTCCTAAAATTTAAAAAACAATGTTTTATCCCTTATACGCGACATTGCCCTGAGTTAAACGTGTGTACACGCGGGTCTGTGTATACCCAACCCACGTGTATAAATACAGCAGATATATATACAGTCTCAGGTTATATATAAAGTCTCGCAGTCTCGGGTTATAGTCTCGCGGATATATATACAGTCTCGGGTTGGACTTTATATACAGTCCTGGGTTATATATACAGTCTCGGGTTATATATAAA
Source organism: Pinus tabuliformis (assembly GCA_031772625.1). NCBI lineage: Eukaryota > Viridiplantae > Streptophyta > Pinopsida > Pinales > Pinaceae > Pinus > Pinus tabuliformis. The sequence continues at coordinate 242,945,380 of CM062814.1, forward strand.
TACAGTCCCGGGTTATAAAGTCTCGGGATATAAATACAGTCTCGGGTTATATATAAAGTCTCGCGGATATAAATACAGTCTCGCATAAAGTCCAAGGGTTCGGTTCTGATATAAAGTCTCGGTTCGGTTCCAATACAGTGTAGTCTTCGATATTAATACAACCTCTCGATATAAACAGGCTAGGTTTGATATACGGGTTCCAACATAAAGTCTCGGGTTATATATATAAAGTATCACGGATATAAATACAGTACCGTATAAAGTCTCGCGGATATAAATACAGTCTCGCATACAGTCTTGCATAAAGTCCAAGGGTTCGGTTCCGATATAAAGTCTCTTGATATTAATACAGCCTCTCGATATAAATACAGTCTCGCAGTTTGTCTCGCAGTTTGTCTACAGATATAAACAGTCTCGCAGTTATAAACAGCAGAAGTCTCGCAGTTTGTCTACAGATATAAACAGTCTCGCATATATAAACAACGTAAGTCTCGGTTCGGTACCCTCGTTCCAGTTCTAAGGCTCCAGTATTTGAAATATATATAAACCCTCGCATTCGGTGATCTTGGCTCGCATATATAATTTGAGCTCTCGGTGATCTTGGTTCTGGGGCTCACATTTATAAACGCATTCGGTGATCTTGGTTTTAAAGCTCGCATACATAAATCCAAAGCTTGGAGATCTTGGCTCGCACATCAGGTTTGGATATCAGGTGCACAGATTCCTTATCTTTTTCTTTTCTAATACATATTTGCTCATATAATTTCAAGTATGAATACTTCACCACAGTTACCAAAGATTACCAAAGGCAGACCTAGCACAGTTACACTACAAGGCCTCTATGAGTATATAGAGTCTTTAGAGAAACGTAGAGAAGAAAGAGAAGCCAAGTTACAAAAAGAGTTAGAAGCCGTGCTGGAAAATAAATTTGCATCTCTTGAAAACACTATCCAAAAACAAATAGAAAATAAAATAGAACAACTAGAGAATAAAATGGAGGCATTGGAAACTAGATTGCATGTTATAGAAAAACAAAACCAAGATACTAACCAAGCATCCTAGCAAGGAGACGTTGATACCTTAGAGGGTCTTAAAATGAAAGACGTGATTAAAGAATTAGAAGAAAAAGTTAATAGCCGCCTCACCCTAAATAGTGTGGTAGATAAGTTAGATATTAAACCAATTAAAGACGAAATGAAAAAATTAATAGAATTAGACCACAAACGTAACAAAAGGACCTTAAACCTTATAATCTTCGGTTTAAAAGAGGAAGAAGATGAGGATACTTTAGCCTTAGTCCAGACAGAATTACATAATAGATTACAAATTGAAACAGTGTGTCTCATAGAAGCAACAAGGTTGGGGAAATTAACCAAGAATAAAGGAATATTAATCCGCATAAAGGTGAGCTCTACTGATCATAAGCACAACATACTTAGTAAAACCTCAAGTCTAAAAGGAACGAGAATATTCATAAATGAAGATCTCATTCCAGAAGATCAAGCAGAATTAAGAAAGGAGGTTCAAAAGGTAAAAGAAGCTAGAAAGGAAGGAAAATGGGAAATAACCAGAAATAGAAAAGCCTATATTCAAGACAAAAACCAAAAAGATAGTAATCAATAGCAATTAAACATGCTCCGGATCCTTTCTTGGAACTGTCGGGGCTTCCCATGGAACAAAGGCCCCAAGCTAAGTTGGATTTCAAATGATGTTGATATTATTTTGCTTGTTGAAACTTGGGAGCACGAAGAATCTAAGGTCCCTAACATAGATGGCTTTATGCTATGGTCTATGTGGAACAATCGATCCTCCCGTAGAGGCATTGGGGGAATAGCTTGTTACATTAAGAAGAACATCTCCCCCTATGTTAGGATTTATAAAAACGACCCTTACAACCAATTTAGTTGGATAGAGATCAGAGACATTAATAATAAAAAGTCCTACATAGCAATATGTTATTTCCCCCCCGTTAATTCCAACTTCTATAAGAAGAAGAATCTAGATAAAACTAACCCTTACAATAGTTTAGAGAATGATATTTCTAGCCTAAGGAATGATGGTAATATCCTTTTAATAGGTGACTTCAATGCTCGAACTTCAAGCAACCAAGCTATTATTTTAAGCAATCGTTCCAACCCTAATCCTCTTTGGTTAGACGAAGACCCTTCCCTGGCTAGTAGGTACCAAAGGAGCTCTGAAGACCTCGGGGAAAATTTGTTTGGGTCAGAGCCAGTCAAGCTCTGTAGTGCTCAGGATCTCATAATTTGCAACGGTCTAAAAAAGTGGCCCAATTCCAGCAAGATGACCTGCATCCATGGACTTGGTAGCAGCGTGGTAGACTACGTTATTTCCGATCTTCCATTATACAACGAAATGATAAACTTTGACATCTTAAACGACCACGAGCCTGAATCCGATCATAGGCCTTTACTTATAACCCTCAATTTTGTCATGCATAGAGTTCCCATAGAAAATAATACTTACAACCAAAAGAACGTAATATTTGATAAAAATAAAAAGGACCTCTTTCTAAACGTATTAAAAACTAATCTGCCTCCTTTATCTAGTATAGACAACATATAAGACCTATATCACAAATTTACTACAACCCTCTCATATTCTATTAAAAAGTTCTCAATTGAAGTCTCAAATAATAAAAGAAATAGCAAAACCAATCCTTGGTATGACAAAGATTGTAAAAATGCGAGGAGAGCAATTAAAGAAGCTGTTGATGATTCTCTTAAAATGGACAAGATAAGAATATACAAAGCCCTAATTAAAAGGAAAAAGAGGCAGTACATTCGTCAAAGACAGGAGAATCTCTTACACCTCTCTAAGGTAGCTCCTAAGAAATTTTGGAGGCAGATTCTGACTAGGAAGACTAAGGATAATGATAAAATTGCTCTGCACGATTGGAATTCTTATCTTAAAAATCTTTATGAATCTCCTAATGTCATGGATAATTTGGAAACCTTGCTCACAACGAAAGAAGTCTTTTCTTTAGAAGACATTAAGTTTGGCGTTAATCGCCTCGTGAATGGGAAAGCTAAGGACATTGAAGGTTACCAGGCAGAAATCTTAAAAATTGGAGGCCCTGTCCTCATCCCCCACATCCACAAGCTTTTCAATCAAGCTGTTAAGCAAGGGTTCCCTAAACCTTGGACTGAGAGCCTCATTATCCCTATTTTTAAAAGTGGTGATACAAATAACCCCTCTAATTATCGGACAATTATGATCAGCCCTCTCTTAGCCAAGTTGCATGGTAGTATTCTGGAAAAAAAGTTAAGCATATGGCTTGAAAGTGAAGGTAAGCAGGCTAAAGGCCAGGCAGGTTTCAGAAGGCATCACTCAACAACAGACCACCTTGTTACGCTTAGGATCATTGTGGAGGAATGTCGTAATGATAAATCCAATTTATTTTGCTGCTTTGTAGACTTTAGAAAGGCTTTCGATACGGTTCCTAGATACAACCTTTGGAATAGGTTAGAAGAGCTAAAGGTTCCTCTTGAGTTGAGAGCTGCTGCTATAAGGCTATACGAGAATGTAATTGCCAAGCTAAAGAACAATGAGGGGTGGTCAAAATATATTAAGTGTAACATCAGAGTTAAACAAGGTTGCCCCCTCTCCCCCACCCTATTTGGCATTTACATCGATAAGCTCGAAGGTTATTTAGAAGAAGCAAGATGTGGTGGCACAGTCTTAGCTGGGATAGTCGTTATCCTTCTTCTCTATGCTGACGATATTGTTCTTTTGGCAAGGTGCCCTTCTGATCTTGATAAGCAACTCAAGCTTCTTAAGGATTTCTGCTCTACCATGGGTATGACTGTTAACACTAACAAAACAAAAGTTATGATTATCAAATCCAAGAAGGACACTTGCGCTAATTTTATGTATGACAATAATAACTTGGAGGAAGTGTACTCTTACAAATACCTAGGAATTGATATCCATCACAAGCTCAACTGGAACCATAGTATTGAGAAAAGGATCAATGGGGGATGGAAAGCTTATTTTGGTTTTGAAAATAATTGTAAAACAACAAACCTCGTAATGTGGGATAAAAAGAAGTTCCTCTTTGAAACTTTAGTCACTCCTGTTATCTTATATGGCTGTGAAGTTTTGGGCTGCAGCATCTCCAGAGAATCATGGAGAAAGATTGAGCAAATCCAGAAGCGTTTTATAACTTATAACCTGAAAATTAAAAGTAATACACCCTATCCTATTCTCCTTATAGAAGCAGGTCTTTCTCCTATTGAGAGCCTGGCTATGCTTAGGTTTCTGTTGTACAAGCACAAGCTCAATAACATAGACAATCATAGACTTCCTAAGCTAGCTTTAAATTCTAGCCAAAACCACCGAAGGCTTAACCGAGGATGGCATAAGGACACAAGGGCCTTGTTAAACTATTGGGAGATCAATGAGAATGATGCTTTGCAAAACATAAATAACATTAAAGATATTGTTAATTCTAAGTTCAAATAAAAATTGTGGTGTGAGAAAGATTTAGCGTCTAAAAGAAAATTAAGTTATTATAAGAAGGTCATCAACCCCACCCTTGAAGATCAAAAGTATCTCTCTATTTTAACTAGCTCAAAGAAGAAAATTAATATAGCAAATATTAGAACGAATTCTCATGAGCTCCATAGTGAAACTGGCCATTGGGCAGTTCCTAAAACGCCATGGATGGAAAGGATCTGCCATATTTGTGAGAATAGGAGCATCAAGGATGAAAACCACTTCCTCTTAGAGTGCCCTGCATACAACCACATTAGATCTCAATTTCACAACCTTTGTTACAATACTGACCTTCCTAGCCTTTTACAATGCCAAAATTATAGTGAACTCGGGAGGCTTCTCTCCAAGCTTTTTGAACATAGGAATAAAATCTTAAATCAAAATAAATAATTTGTCTTTTTAGGTCCGATAGATCATTATTTGGTCTCAGCGGACGTTAACCATCATCATCATCAAGTATGTATTAAAACACTTAAAAAAATAAATAATTCCTTATTTTCGGGCGGAGATCGCGGGTTTTACCTGCTGATCACCTGTTAGTGCCCGTGGCCCAACTGTTCCCAACCAACTCCTAACTAAAAAAATACTTTGGAGTTGGTATAAAAAGACATCAAAGGGAAGGCCTAAGAGAGAGAGAAAAGAGAGCAAGATTATTATGCTGAGATTTTCCCCTTAGACCAGGTCTGAAGTCCTTGGTGCCTTCTGCACTTCCCCCATTTTGCATAGGAAACCCTTGTTTCCATGTGTATTGGTGATCATTCATTCTTTATATCACCACTGAGTAAGACTTGGAAGGAGCTCTTCTTGGAGGCTTGAGGCTGGAATGAATCCGGGAGGAAGCTTTGCTTGGAACCTGCTAAAGGTGTTTCAGGTGAAATCTTTCCGTTATATGTACTTTACTTGCCTTTATATAAAGAAACACGTCTTGGTTCCCGAAACAATCTTTCTTTGTGCTTATGAGATTCTTATTTTGAATTCTTATGCAAGTAGTTACTTAAAGATTTTTATAACTAACTTTATAGCATGAAGATGGTTTATGTATAAGTATTTGTCCATGTACTGCTGTGTTCTTTGATTTGTTTGTTTTACAGGTCAAAGGAGAAGAAGGGAACTCCAAGAAGGGTTTGGACCCTAAAGGCCTTCTCGAACGTAGGACCTTAGGTACATACCCTCAACATTAGAATTTGCTTACAGTAAAGATAATGGCTGTGTGTGTGTTTCTTTGAATAAGCAATTTTCAGTCTGGTAGAGTCTTAACCCAAAGGACCCTAGGGGTACTTTCCCCTCAACCAGAATTGGCAACTCCACTAGGGATCTACACAGGTGGCTGCGGAGGGGAATCCCGTGGCACCTGAGGTTGACGTTGTATCACTCTCGACAGTACTACTGGAGGGCACCCTTGCGAAGCTTGGGGGCTTGCACCAACGTAGGCTATTGTTAGGAGGTCAGCGTAACTTCCTCTGATAGCTTCGCTGATAGGATTGGGCCCTCATCATCCCAGACTATCTTCGGAAGGCCCCTTGATTCACTTTCTCATATTTTGGTGTCTGGTCCTAATCACCTGGAGCGGAAATACGTGGAAGTTGTTTGACTGGCTGTGTCTTTAGGGACTTTATAGTGTGTGCTATGTGCTCCTAGTTGGCCTAGCTTTCAATTTTTTGAGTCTTTAGTTAGATCATAACAAAAAATTCAAAGTGGCTGACCGATCTCCTAGACGGTCTCAAAGACTTTGTGGTCTTTCATCGCCAAGTTTAGAGCCTTCTCCGAGAAGGCGCAGAGGGAATACCACCGATGGGTTTCGTCCTATGCCGGTTGACGCATCGGAGATTGACCCTCCTAGCGGAGGCATTATTGCCCAAGCAAGGCTTGGTACCTCTGAACAAGAGAGGGATACTCCAGTCCTTTCTCGAGTTCTGTTTCAAGTGGAGAATAACGTAGAGGTAGAAGAGTTCTCAGAGTCGTTAGGGGCTCTGAATTCTCCCCTACCATTTAGTCATCTAGACGTATTGCAATACGTTGGGACTCTGTCACATAGACCATCAAGTCCAGGTTATGCTACGCGCTTACCATTCATGACCACCACTGGAAGCATGGCTTCTACAAGTGCTACGACTATGCAAACCCCAACATCAGTGCTAGGGGGAGGAACTATTTCCATCCCCTCCACTTCCTTGTTTTGATCTTTTGCGAGCACATCTTTAGTTGGGTCTACCTCCATTCCGTCTACAAGTGGAAATACCCAAACCAATGCTTTTGGTACTGGATTCTTCCCATTTGGCACCCATTCACAGGGTATTCCATCAGTTCCGTTTAGTGCCGCTACGTCCATGGCGGGCGGATCGGCTTCGTTCCAGGGTTTTCCTTTCGGAAGTGGTCATATACCACATTCCAACCCGACGGTAGGATCCATGCCTTTTTCTTTGGTAGGACAAAGCAACAATCCTTTCCAAGGTTGGAATAACCCTGGGGTTAGTAGTGCAGGAACTGGGAATCCGTTTATCGGCCAACAAGGGAATAGGTCGTACACCACGGTTAGTTCGTTTCAAAGTATTCCTCCCCTTGCTGCGGCTTGGAATCTGTATCAGGGGTTATCAACTCCTTACCATTCTTTAGGAGGAAACTTTGCGGGTTATGGAGGTTATACGGCAGGAGTTGGTCAAACTCCGAATTTTGCTGGATCTCAAGGCTTGCCTTTTGGTTCAGCCGGTTCTACTGGTTACTTCAGGCAGCCTGGTGCCTCGCAAATTCCAGGACAATATTTTCAGAACTTTGGGAGTTCCACCCAGTCTGGGTGGAATCCCCAAGGTCCTCCTAGACTTCCATTTTTGGCAACGTTAAACTTGCCAGATCTTACAAAGTTAACAAACGACCCAATTAAATACAATCTGGCCTGGCCTCCGGTCCCAGCCAAACACCCTTCGGATATTCCAAAATTCGAAGGGAAGAGTGGTGAGGACCAAGGCGACCACGTAACCACATTCCATCTGTGGTGCTCATCCAACTCCCTCATCGATGATTCGATTAGGTTGAGACTCTTTCAGCGCACCTTGACTGGCAATGCGGCCAAGTGGTATATAGAGTTGCCAGGGGGCAGCTTCACATCCTTCGCCGACTTAGCCAACATCTTCTTAAATCACTTTCAGTTGCCTGTCCGCTATGACGCCGGAACTGAACTTCTGGCCACCTTTCGTCAGGATAAGGCTACTCACATTTCCGATCACATTCAGGAATGGAGACAGAGAAAGAGGCTCATTAAAGCCGAAATTCCTCCGGAATACCGTCTTGAGTGGTTTTTGAAATCTTTACAACCTAAGATCTCCAAAAACGTCTCCATGTCTGGGGTCTATTCTGAGGAGCAAGCTATTTTTAGGGCCCAACAATTAGAATTGATTTACTCTCAGTCTGGGATCCTACAAAAGTACTTGCCAGATGCTCCTAGATCTAAGGTCGATTTAGCTAAGCCGAAGCCAGGTTCACACGTGGATGGTATCGTTGGGTCAGTAGACACAACTACAGTGAACTTGTTGAATCAATTGCAGCAGTTGTCTTTGCAAACTGCTTCTAACAACCAAGTGACATTGTCTAATCCTCCCGCTTCCCAAAATTCTTCAATTAATGCCGTCCAATCCGATAACCCCAAAGTAAATCAAAGTTCCAATGGGAAAAAGAAAGGACGTGGTAAGAAGAAGAACTCGGATGGGAAGCCCGATGCAAATAAATCTGGTAACAACGCTGGTGGTGGTAAAGGTGAGTCGAGAGAGAAAGTTAAGTTTCCTTGCAAATTATGTAGTGGAGACCATCTAGCTCATCTCCGCCCTAGGATTGAAGACGCTCAGCACTTGTTAGGACAGCAAGGGACTTCTAGTTCACAAACTGTGTTAACTAACCCGCTTCCCCAAGGGCAGCAACTTCTTGCTGGCGCGAGTTCGAACCCTGGGACCTCCTCAGGGGGCAACCAGGAAGGGGAAAAAGCATCAAATTTTTTTATGATGGGTTCAAATGTCCATGTGACTACTCGGTCATGTGATTATGGTGAAGCCGAAACATCTAAGGATAAAACTGTTCCCGGAGGTACTGACCTTCATATTGAGCGACCCCTTGTTGAGACTATACCTCGGATACCGAAAGGTTCCGCCAAACGCGCGACGATTAACCCTAATGCTAGGGCCGCCCAGAATTACTATATTGTGGAGGATCTGGCTCAAAGCCCGTGTGCTATGTCCGCTTTAGAGGTTCTCCAGTCGTGTCTGGCTCAGAGAAGTGCTTTACTCTCCGCAATTGGAGCAGTTGATCCGGCTAACTCTTTAGTGCTCACTTTTGACATGTTAAATGTCAAAAAGCGACTCCCTCATCATATGGCTTTTCAGATAAAGTCTACATACTGGAAAATCAATATTTTTCGCACCATTATAGATGAAGGAGCTTCCACATGTGTCATGTCGATTTCATTTTGGAAGGCTATTGGTTCACCTTCGGCTGTTCCTTCACCAACCGTCTTGACTGCATTTGATGGTCATTCTCACAAGCCGCATGGGATTATCCTGGCCTTTCCTATATGTGTTGGAGGGAAGGTCGTTAATATCGAAGTTGAAGTCGTAGATGCTAACCTAGACTATAATCTCCTATTAGGAAGGAACTGGGTATACGAAATGGAAGCCGTCGTATCGACTCTGTTTCGTGTCATTTGCTTTCCTAATGAGGGGAAAATCGTTAAGGTTGATCAATTGGACTATTCCCCAATCAATCCTTAAGCAAGCTTCGACTCTACTGTTCCTTTGGTGGATAACCCTCGCCCGCCGACTGAGAATTTAGGAGTAGGGATGTATTCCTCATTGATGGGTACGTTTGATCTTCCCTCTCCTTTTGCAAAAATCAATGCTATTTCATCATCCAAGGAGTCTCCTCGAGAAGAGTTCTTCCGAACTCATTATTTTTCCGACCCTTGGACCTTGCCTTCACCTACGACCACATTAGTTGAAGGACAAGCAAATGGAATGGCGTTTCCTATATCTGCAGCTGAGCTTAGATATCAGTCTATCGTAGACTCTGCAGATAACCACTCCACTCCTTTTTCCGAAGAAGAGTTGGATGGTCATGTGGCCCCAGCCTGGAGCCTAGATTCTATCTCTACCTTGGATTGCTTGGATTCAATTTTACCTTCTGAAGAAGCAATCCTTGAAGTAATGATGGGTATAGATCAACCTTGGGAAGACTTACACCATCGTTCGTACTTTCTTCCTCCTTTGCAGGAAGTGGAATCTAGGTTTTCCGAGCTCTGTACTAGTGATGTTGATATGGTGTCGAACCCTTTGGCTCCAGCACACATTTGTGCTGAAGGTAATATGTCCGCAATTTCAAAAACGATACCCATCAACATCTCTAGGGACCCTAACATCATTGAGAATATCTTCATCGGAATCGAGTGTTCCCCTGAAGAAATTCAAATCTACACTGACCTCTTTAAGGAATATCATGATGTATTTGCTTGGTCTTATGAAGAAATGCCTGGCATTGATCCTTCTATAGTTCAACATGAGATCAAGACATATGAAAACGCGAAACGTGTTCGTCAAAGACTTCGTCCGGTTAACCCTAGGAAAGCAGCAGCTATCAAAGCTGAAGTCCAGAAGCTGCTAAAGGCGGGTTTTATATACCCTGTTCCTCTTACCGATTGGGTTTCTAATCCAGTCCCCATAGATAAAAAGCAAGGAACAATCCGAGTATGCATCGATTTTAGGGATCTAAATAAGGCTTGTCCAAAAGACAATTACCCCATGCCATTTATTGATCAAATTATCGACGAGTGTGCGGGTTACGAGATTTTTTCCTTCATGGATGGTTTTTCAGGTTATAATCAAATTTCTATCCGTCCTGAAGATCAGCATAAGACAGCCTTTATATGTCCCTGGGGTACCTTTGCATATCGAAAGATGCCTTTTGGTCTTAAAAATGCTGGAGCCACTTTTCAGCGGGCCATGTCATACGCTTCCCACGACATCAAACATATCATCGAGGCATACTTAGATGATCTCGCTGCTCGTTCTCGAAAGAGAACAGATCATCCTAGTCATCTTCGATTAGTCTTTGAGCGATGTCGTTTTTATAAAATCCGATTGAATCCCAACAAGTGCATTTTCGCGGTTACGTCCGGTCGGCTGTTAGGGTTTATTGTGTCCAATGAAGGGATTCGGGTTGATCCCTTCAAGGTTGAGGCAATAATTCAATTGCCTCCCCCGTCTTCACTTCGGCAACTTCAAAGTCTTCAAGGGAAGGCTAACTTCTTAAGACGGTTTATAGCAAATTATGCCGAGATTACTAAAGGATTCATGCGTCTACTACGGAAAGGAGTTCCATTTATATGGGATGACTTTGCACAACGGTCGTTTGATGCTTTGAAAAAAGCATTAGTCTCTGCCCCGCTTTTGAGTCCACCGGATTATGGTAGAGACTTCCTTTTATATCTCGCTGCAGCAGAATCAACCATTGGTATGGTTCTAGTTCAGGAGGACGATGCTCTCGCCGAGCACGTCATTTACTATTTGAGCCGAGGTTTAATAGGCCCTGAACTTCGCTATTCTCCGGTTGAGAAGTTGGCCTTGGCAGCTGTCCATGCTGTCCAACGGCTCCGTCATTATATTTTGCTACGTAAAACTTTTGTCTTAGCGGCAGTCAATCCATTTCAATTTGTCCTCAGTAGGCGAGTGATTGGGGGCAAATATAATAGATGGATAGTCATTTTGCAAGAATTCGATCTCAAGTTCTTGTCTGCCAAGTCTAAGAAATCAATGGTTTTTGCGAAACTTATCTCGGAGCTACCTTGTGGAGATGATATTGTTTATGAGGAAAGTTTACCCGACGAACATATATTCCTCATCTCTTCACAAGACCCTTGGTATGGAGATATCATTTTTTATCTCCAGACTTCGAAGTGCCCCTCTACTTTCTCCAAGGATGAACGTCGCAAATTACGTCACCTGGCAAAAAACTATGTTATTGTTGGTGACACATTATATTGTCGAGGGGTTGACTCAATCCTCCGGCGTTGTTTAACCTTAGAGGAAGCAGAGTATGTGCTCAATGATTGTCGCAGTGGAGCTTGTGGTGGTCATCTATCAGGGCTTGCTACAGCCCAACGCATCTTACATGCCGGCTATTTTTCGCCTTCACTTTTTAAGGACTGTGTGGAAGCAGTCAAACACTGCCACCCGTGTCAAATTTTTACTCGGAAGATGCGTGCGCATCCAGCTCCTCTTTTTCCCATTGTCACTGTCGGTCCCTTTACTAAGTGGGGCATTGAATTTACGACTTGTAATCCGCCTTCAGCGGCGAATCACAAGTACATTATCGTGGCTGTAGACTACTTCACGAAGTGGGCTGAGGCCATGCCTACTTATAAGAATGATAGTGACACGGTGGCTTTGTTTCTTTTCAATCAGATCATCTCAAGATTCGGTATCCCAAAGGAGATTGTCACTGACCATGGCAGTCATTTCCAGAATCAACTGATGTCCGAATTGGCTTGTAAATCAAGCTTCCGTCAGGAGCATTCGTCCCCTTATGATCCTCAGGCCAATGGGCAGGTCGAGGTAGTTAACAAAACTCTTAAGATGATACTCCAGCGGACAATCGATAAAAATCAGTCCAATTGGCACATTATGTTGTATCCGGCTCTATGGGCATACCAAACCTCCATCAAAACGACTACTAGTTTTACACCTTTTCAGTTGGTTTATGGGATGGAATCCATCTTCCCGGTCGAATGTGAAATTCCATCTCTTAAGTTGGCTGTTGAACTCCTTCCAAAGATTTTGAGTCTCGAAGAGCACCTAGTTCACTTGGAACATCTCGATGAGCAGCGTCGAGACGCCACCACGATGAATGAGGCTCATAAGAAAAGGGTTAAAACGCAGTATGATAAGTTTGTCCGTCCTCGAGTCTTTTCTGAAGGTGACCTTGTCTTGGTCTACGACCAAGATAAAGACACCTTGGGGGCAGGCAAATTTAGGCCTATGTGGTACGGTCCTTTCATTGTTAAATGAGTTTTAGAAAAAGGGTCGTATGAGTTAATCGACTTTGAAGGGAACAAGCTGGCGGAGCCCCGAAATGGGCTCTACCTAAAGAAGTACTTTGCTTAGTTCAAGCTGGGCAATGACTTCTTTGTACTTTATGTATATTTACACATATATCGTCAAGCGTTTTCTGATATCAGTGCTTTTTGGTCTGCTGTGGCAGGTGCTGATGGATGATTTGGTCTATTTTGGGTTCGCCGATGGTGCTAGTCGACACACTCAGAATCTTGCTTCCGCAGCTTGGGTACTTTATTATCCAACTGGTCAATTGATGGTATCAAGAGGCGTGTGTATCGGTCCTGCTTCAAACAATATGGCCGAGTATACAACTGTTATCAATTTATTATCCGAGGCAATCTCTTATGGGATCGACTCGTTGGTAGTATATCTTGATTCTCAATTGATAGTGTCTCAATTAAATAACATTTATCGGGTTAGGGATCCATTATTATATTGCCAATATTTAAGGGTGAGGTTGTTGCAAAGGTCATTTATTTACATTAATTATTTGCACATTCCAAGATCTCAAAATTGGTTAGCTGATTCTATCGCTAATCAAGCATTAGACTGGCATATCAATCATTCATCATCATAAAATCATGCATCAAAAAGTCAAACTCTCTCTCTCTCTATATATATATATATATCATAAAGCGCCTCGAGTGTACATATGTGTGTCCAAAAATATACAAAATTGGGACTCAAATGCCCATAATCATGTCAGGCATATCTAATGCCTCGACTCAGGATGAACGTCTAAGTATGTCACTATAGCATTGGCCACGCGCCGAAAGACGCGAACCCAGTCACGTGGCATGCCAACCACATGACGCTGCATATCCAGAGGAAGATCCTCTATGGCGGCCATCGGTACTCGGCAGCTCAGTCTCGCCAAGTGTCGCTGGACGTTGTTTAGGGTCCGTTCCGTATCGGCAGCCGCCTCTTCGGCTCCTCGGCCACGCCGTCCATGCCGCGAGAATCCATCTGGTCGTACAGGCCCAATGTCTGGAACATGATCATCATATTAGTCATTTGAATCTCATCGAAAAAAAAATATTTTTCAAAATTCATCATTATATTTGAAAAATCCAAAAGATCATAAAATCAAGAAAAAATTCTCACCAATCTCGCCCCATGCTGCGTCCGGTGGCAACACTAGATCGGGATCTCCTCGGAAATCCAGCCCAGCATAGGGGTAGTCATCCACGACGATGATTTGCTGCTCCCACCAGGTAAAGAAGTCATCGTCAAATGCATTCCTTGGGACTTCCCCACCCCCCAGACGTTTCATCAGGTCAGCCCACCGGCCCATGCGTGGATCACATGGGCTACTGATGGAAATAGCTACCCTGGGGCGGAGTGCGGGAACCTTCTCAAAGAAGAAAGTGCACAAGATGTTTTCGAACCCAAAGTTCTTGGTACGTCCCCTCCTGATAGAAGTAAGTTGTTCCTTCATGTTGGCCAGAAGAGGAGTACACCAGTCAAACACTTTATTGAGACAGTCCACTGCCACGCTCATGTTTACTCGTGACGCCTCATGTAGTGAGGATGATCTGTTCACTCGAGCTATGGTGAACAAGATTATCCTGAGTGACAAACTTGCCACATGTGGGATAGAGATCTGGCTCCCGACCTTCTGATGACCCGGGCAGTAAATCTGTACATAGTCATCTACACTGATGTTATTCCGTGTCCTGCCCCGGGAATGTACTACCTCTCCCCTTCAGGAAAGGCCCGTGATAAAATATATGTCTTCCACTTCTATCCTGAGTGGCATCTGATCAATCATGAATGCTTCCTCATCGACATCCCAATAATCAATGAGCCTCTCGAGCAGACGCGTGTTCGCTTTCATATTTCACAATTTGAAGAATTTAAGCAACCCGCATCCCCGTAGAGCATCTAATGCTTCATCATTGCCCATGACTTCATTATTCACGGCTGCGTGCTCTCTTTCACGCCATGTGATAGTCATCCTGGAAGAAAAAATCATTTTCATCCATTAGTTTTGTTTATAAAAATAGTTCGTTGCGCACACGCGGGTTCCTATACACACAGTCGCGTGTAGGGCCGTCGTATACGCGAGTTCAATATTGCCAACCCGCGTGTATGCCGCGAAGGAATTTTTTGCAAAAATCCAACGGTAAAACATCAACTAAAATTCCTAAAAACTATCACAATTAATTGCAAGACAAGTTTAAGGCTTACCTTGAAGTTTTCGGCAAGTTTGAACGGTTGAATTGGTCACAGGGAAGTTTGCTCCTTTTGCTCCACAATTTTTGCTCTCCAAGTCAAATGGTGAAAATGGTGAGTCCAAAGTGCCTTTTATAAGTTTTGAAAATACTAAATTTTTTCAAAATTTTATTTTTTTGGCCTCATGTGACTTTTAACTTGGGAGCTTGGAATGCCGAGTTTGGTTTTCTTTTCAGGACATTTTGGACATTTTTCAACAGTTCGAGATGGTTCCATGACCGCTGACCCGTCATGGCAGGTATCATGTTTTCACTGGCATATAGGTTAGGGACACCATTTTTCCATTGCATTATGCATACTAGCCTCCATATCGCCGATACATCTGCCGTAGGGTCCACCCCATCGTGTTATGGTTCGTAAGCCATTTTCACTCGCCGATTCTTTAAATCATGACACGATGGTAGATCCATCCCTTTACATAGGCATCGTAGTTAGCACCTCACTAACATTTGTTGCCCATGCTGCTTCGTTTTGAGTAGGCTCAGGAGTCCTCTGTAGTCCCGCCATGACTTATGCGTTGAAGACTCATTCCTCTTTGCTTCTTCGCTTTGTTCTGGCCTTATACCCTAGAGGCTCCTATGTGTGTCGAGTTGTACTTCTGCATTGCATGTTGACCATTTGCACCTTTTGGCCTAGAGCCGGCTTCACTTGGACTCGTGTTTAAGCCAACTTTTGACCATGACGTCTGCAAAATCAACCTTGCATACCTTTGACTTCTGCAGCTTGACATACCCTGATCCATGGAAGGAACATACCTCTGAGTGTCACTGACCAGTTTTCACCTCCCTGCATTGAGCATAGGAACGTTCCTTTCCGAGGAACTAGATCATCTGTTTCACCGACACTCGTTCTTTCCACTGTACCATAGCATTCTTTTATTCTTTTTCCGGCTTAACAGAAAAAGACAAAAAAAATTAAATATTCCAAAAAAGAGCGGGAACAGGGACATTATTTCCATTTATTGTTGACAGCTAGAGTCAGTCGTGTCGCCCTTGAACAAAGCACACAAAACAAAGTCTCCTCCGCATGGTTGGGATTTAGTTTGACTTAGGTATGCCATAACCTTGTTATTGAGTCAGTTCTCCCCCGATTGGTTATCACTTCCAATCATATGGAGGGTTCGTTCGTGCCTCCTGCATGGCGAACTTATACAGAGTCATCATATGCTGCCACATAGTCACATTGAGTCGTGCTTTTGTTCAAGGGAAGTTAGCCTGAGTCGGCCTCTCTGCAGTGTCTCTTGACTCATTTTTCAGTCAGCCATCCCTGGTTGTGAGTATCGTGTCTATCATCACATTAGCTATATTGGTCCTTTACTCGTGCCGGTTTGAGAAGGTCCCCATTGACTTCTAGCTGGCGGGTCTTGTCCTTATCGACGACGACACCTTGCTCTGAGGACAGGCCTAGAGCCGCACCCTGGCCCTATTTTCATTATTGACAGGTCACCTTGTGCTCAGCATCGATCAATATCATGGGTCTTTGACTGAGTGGTTTCCCTTGTGTTCGACATCAGCATACATTATCACACATTGGGATTCGTGCAGTACCTTGGTTTCCATTTGACCCTATTGGTGGATACCTCGCCTCTGTGTCAGCTTTCATTATTGGTTGGTTCAAAGGGTTTCTGCCGTGCACTAGCCACATCTTGTGTATGCCGGAAACGTACTTCGGTTGGGTTACTACATCTTTTTCGTCCGATTCCTTACACATTATTGGCCTACGGGTTACACTCGCGCTATATTGATGGAGGATGCCTTAATGCCTTCCTTCTAGTGGATCTTTCCGTATCGACTCCGACTCATTGCTCTGGGGCAAAGATCTAGAGTCCATTTGGCAGTACCTTGGGGTTTGCAGTCATTAGTGGCAGATCCTTCGCTATCGATAGTGGGAAACCATCATTGTCTCCTGATCGATAGATTCTTACAGGTGTTCGACTTCAGCTCATCTATTCACACTTGTTAGATTGTACTGGGTACCTTGACGCTCATTATCATTATCGGTGAGTAGTCTCACGTTTGTTAACGGTATACATCAATGACCGGTAATCAAATGATTTCTCACATGGTCGACTTCAGATCATTTATTCCCATGGTGTAGAAATGTACCACGACGGTCGGTGAAGACCTCAGGTTGTATCAGCATTCATTGGTTCACTTGATAGTTGCTCATGTTGCTGCTAGTAGATACCACTCCACCTTATATGTTGCAGTCAGTCATAGCGACATTCTATATGCTGGCACCTGAGTTTGCAGTGTAGTACCATCTTATTCCATCATGTTCAGTTGGTACCTTTTGGGATCAGTCTTTGATATCAGTGATCCGTTGCATTTTCCAGCATCATTGATAGTCTTATATGTGATATTCAGACATGTACTTGCTCATTATGATCAGATGATCCATTATGTATCTTCCAGTCATTTAGACTTGTATACTTAGTGGATCCACTTGTACTTGATATGCGGACATGCTTTACTTTTTCTGAGCATGGGTATGCCCACTTCAGACAGTGTTTCTTTCTGATCTCCTTCTGGTGGCTTGGCAGGCTGAATTCTGGTGAAGTCCTCCTCGGTTTCTCGACAGACTTCCTTTCCATGTACTTACATAATATATTTCGGCCATCATGTTCCCCTTCTGACCTCATATATTAGGGGGCATCTGTTATAGCTCCAAATCTCACTCTTATGGTTTGTGATGTTGCACTCATGGCCTAGGGCAACCCCTCCTTCCAGACCTGGTCCTAAAATTTAAAAAACAGTGTTTTATCCCTTATACGCGACATTGCCCTGAGTTAAACGCGTGTACACGCGGG
Organism: Pinus tabuliformis; assembly: GCA_031772625.1. Taxonomy (NCBI): domain Eukaryota; kingdom Viridiplantae; phylum Streptophyta; class Pinopsida; order Pinales; family Pinaceae; genus Pinus; species Pinus tabuliformis. Next base: position 242,963,026 of record CM062814.1, read on the forward strand.
TCTGTGTATACCCAACCCGCGTGTATGTATTAAAACACTTAAAAAAATAAATAGTTCCTTATTTTCAGGCGGAGATCGCGGTTTTTACCTACTGATCACCTGTTAGTGCCTGTGGCCCAACTGTTCCCAACCAACTCCTAACTAAAAAACTACTTTGGAGTTGGTATAAAAAGACATCAAAGGGAAGGCCTAAGAGAGAGAGAAAAGAGAGCAAGATTATTATGCTGAGATTTTCCCTTTAGACCAGGTCTGAAGTCCTTGGTGCCTTCTGCACTTCCCCCATTTTGCATAGGTAACCCTTGTTTCCATGTGTATTGGTGATCATTCATTCTTTATATCACCATTGAGTAAGACTTGGAAGGAGCTCTTGTTGGAGGCTTGAGGCTGGAACGAATCCGGGAGGAAGCTTTGCTTGGAGCCTGCTGAAGGTGTTTCAGGTGAAATCTTTCCGTTATACGTACTTTACTTGCCTTTATATAAAGAAACACGTCTTGGTTCCTGAAACAATCTTTCTTTGTGCTTATGAGATTCTTGTTTTGAATTCTTATGCAAGTAGTTACTTAAATATTTTTATAACTAACTTTATAGCATGAAGATGGTTTATGTATAAGTATTTGTCCATGTACTACTGTGTTCGTTGATTTGTTTGTTTTACAGGTCAAAGGAGAAGAAGGGAACTCCAAGAAGGGTTTGGACCCTAAAGGCCTTCTCGAACGTAGGACCTTAGGTACATACCCTCAACATTAGAATTTTCTTACAGTAAAGATAATGGCTGTGTGTGTGTTTCTTTGAATAAGCAATTTTCAGTCTGGTAGAGTCTTAACCCAAAGGACCCTAGGGGTACTTTCCCCTCAACCAATTAGAATATTATATTCATTGGCAATGTGTAATCATATCCCAATTATCCAGTAAAATGAATGAGTTGTTCAAAAAAATGCAATTCCTGAACCAGAAACTTGATGATAATGTTAGGATGCTTGGAATGCAAGCAACAAGAAATATTCCTTTTCAGATTGATTGATAATGCAAACGAAAAAAACTATCTTTGTATATGTAATATGGTTTGATGGTTTATTGTAAATGTGGCATGCATATCAAAATTGGAAAAAAATTTAATAACATCTATTTTGTTTGCACAATAGTGCTTGTAGGAAATTTGTCATAGTGCAGGAAATACTCTTTCCAGTTCTATGCCCCTCAGAATACACTATATTTTAGTCCTATAATTTGCATATATGGTGTAGTTTAATCAATGGAAATAAAGGAATCGAGAGCCCTGCTTGTAAGTGATGCAACAAAGCATACTTTTATTCATAGTTCTAGCACTTTTAATTGGAGTACTTCATTTCACACATACAATATTGAAAGGATTTGTATATGCACTAATCACTTTTAGGTATCCTTGTAAGTACTATAAAATTGATATAGAAAGAGGCTTAGTAACATGAAATCAAATGTCTTTTTATTTCTTGACATTCTATATCTATGGCTATATAAAAAATATAACATAGTTTACCATGCATATTCCACTTGGCGAGGAAAGTAGGTCTCTTATATTTTTGGATTTCTTTCCTATTTTCAATGGATATTTTAATGTCAATTGTGAAGTTTGGAAAACTCTTTCTTGTTTTCTAATTATATTTTTTAGCAAGATTAGTGGCAAATCATTCTGTTGCAATTATCTTTGAGTTTAAATGCATGCCGAAATAACTTTATCGTGTGGTTGGCACAGCCGACCTGAGACTTCCACCCCCTCGCTGCCTGGTTTACCTTCCATTGCGGTCAATTTTGGAGTCTTCTGAGAAGCTCTAGTTTTTCCTTATCCTAGTTTTGCTGACCTCTCATCATTTGTTGTTTTTTCGCCGACCAGTACTGTCATTTCCCAATGGATTCAAAAGAACTTGTGGACTACGAGGAGGACCCTAGCCCTGACCAGGTCATATAGGCTCATCACCATTTGGGGACAGGCTCTGAACCATCCACAGCTAAAAAGCGCTCACTGACAGCTGCCCAGTCCACACCTTTCCACTTGGGTGCCTCTTAAAATCACCCTCTACTGGACATTCACATTGAAGACTTGCCTGGCTTGGACTTCCCCCTATCTCTTGCTACCCTCAATCTGCTCGGGACTTGCCTACAATGCTCCCCTACATTCGATTCCCCCCTGGTTCATCCTCCACAGATCCTTTTTCCCTCGGGTTCACCCTCATCCTCCCACACTACTCCCTTCGAACCCTCTCCCCACTCCATCCCTGCTCTCTCCAATGCAACCCTAGCTCCCGACAGTAGGACTCCTACATCCCCCCTTTGGTTAGGATGCCTTAGCTCCCCCATCCCTAACCCTAAATCCACCCCAACTACCCCCCTCACTATCAACTAGAGCTATAGAAGCTTGCTCAAGGAATATCCGACGACACGTCATTCAGTCAAACCCAAGAGGGGAAGGTGCTTAAAAGCTATGGATAGAGATATTAACCTCACCCTAGGCGGGGACATCCTAATGGGAGAAGTTACATATATGGCTAAAAAGGTTCTAGTAGGTCAAGTAAGAGGCAACAATTGCTAAGTGGAGCATCTCAGGCTCTCGACCTCGAAGATTTGGGGTATCCTCCTTAAAGAACTCCCCGTTATCAATGTAATGGTGTGGGAATGGTTTGATCTTTAGTTTCATATGGAAGAGTACACGGATTGGATTCTCTTGCGTTTCTAGCACATTGAGCTTGCTACAGTTCTATTAAAGAGATGGGATCCTTATTCGACCTAGAACACGAACATATGGGAGGAGGGCCTATATGGGTTCCCTTGCCTAGTCTCCTAATGCAATTTTGGACCCCTTCGGTATTCAAGAGAATTGGAGACGCTTTGGGGTCTTATTTAGAATATGACCAGTCCTTTGAAAAAACTCGTATTATCACTATGGCAAGAATCCTTGTCCATTTGGACACCAGGAAGGGGTTGGAGGAGAAAATAACTCTCCACTGGAGGCATTTCTCACGTCGCCAGAACCTGAGTACGAAGGAGTGCCCTTTCGTTGTCGAGTATTCCACAAGGTCGGGCACCTATATAAGGATTTTCCTTTACTCTCTTCATCTGCACAGGAGAAGGCTAGGGGAGTGAAACACCATCTGTCAGAAGATTCAAATATGGACAAGCAGCACTCTAGACAGGAACATCCTAAGGAAGTGGATGAAGGCTTGTCACTGTGAACAAATCTTCCAAATATCCCATTTTTATCCCCTCCTCAGACTCGATCCAGGTCTACGAAGGTTGCCCCACCTTAATTGGGTATTGATACTTTTTCTTGCTCCCTGCTTTTCTATTTAATCATTTACTTACTTCATTGCACTCTCCTACATCTCATATTGATGCATTTTTAAGCCCTCAGCCTCCCATCGAATGTGGTATTGAGCCTCCTCCCCTGACTCTCTCCACCACCCCTCAGTCCCTTCCTGCATTCACCCCCCTCCTCTGCCATCCTCCCCTCCCTCAGCATTGGGACCCCATTCCTACAACCTCCGATCTCGATCGCTGCTCAAAATCCTCTTGCTTGGTCTAGGTATTCCCCCCCAACTTGCTAAATCTAAACCTATCAAAGGTAGACCAACCAAGATTGAAAAAGCTATCAAGACAGCGGTGGCAGATGTGGCACAGGGTCATCAGACCACCATCGAAAGGGCACTTAGAGCATCCGACCCCCTGAAACATGTTCCCTTATGATTTGGCTTTCCTTCAATTGCAGGGGTTTAGCCAACCCCAAGAAAAAACTAGCTCTCAAGTGGCTTCTGAATCGCTCCCCTTGTGACATCTTATTCCTTCAAGAAACCCTCGACCCCTCCGACATGATCTCCAAAACTCTCCTCTCTCTCCTTCTTGGGTGGCACTTCTAAGCCCTGGATGTTGTGGGAAGATTTTTTGGCCTCGCTTTGGGCATTAATGCCAAAACTGTCAAGGTTATATCCTCTTGGGGAGGCCATGGCTTCCTAGGCATGGATGTTCTTGCTGCTAATATAGGGAAGCATATCTGAATCATCAATATCTATGCTCCTAACCAGAACATAATTGATTTCTAGCATTCCTTTCTAGGTAATCCTATGCTCACCAGCTCCACCATCATTGGAGGTGATCTAAATTTCTCCATTGGGAATGAGAAATCATGGGGCCATCACTCTCAAATTGACCCCCTCTCAGACCAGATGAGATCCCTCCTGGATCTCCATGGGCTTATTGACATCCACATGAATAATAAAATGCCCACTTGGCATAATATGCTAAGTGATGCTGCACTTGGAAGAAGGCTAAATAGATTCTTAATACATGAAGAGCTCCTCCGAACCCTCTCCCTATATAGACAATGGGTTGATTCAGGAGGCATATCAGACCACTCTCCCATCTACCTTTAAGTGACTGACCCTTCCAGGAAGCCTCAGGCCCCCTTCAAGTTCAATTATTCATATCTAAAAGACCCATAATATATCAAATTAGTCTCGGATTACTGGAGAGCACAACCCCCTCTCAGAGATCAGAGAAAGGTTGCTGATTTCTGTAGGCACTTGAATCAGCTCAGGAGACTAACCATTGATTGGTCCAAAAGGAAAAAAGATCGAGATGATAAGTCCCTAGTGGAAATTGAGGACCATCTTGCCTCTTTAATAAATGAATATGGGCTTGGCTTTCTATCTAATGATGCTAAGATCCATCTTGTGGATCTGGAATCTAAGACATCGAAGATCCTTACTGATAGGGAAGAGTTATGGAGGCTCATAGGCAGAGCTATCTGGATCTAGACAGGGGATGACAATACATTTTTTTTCATAATTTCACAAATGGAAGGAAAGCCAATAATACTATCTGGCAGATGCCCATGGAACAAGAGGGTCTAGCCACTTCACATCCCCAGCTAGCTCACTTTGGTACTACTCATTTCAAGGGACTCTTCAAAGCACCCTTTGCCCCCTATCTGCCCGAAATCATCAATGTGGCTAGTCACTTCCTTAGATATTTGGATCCGGACGGCATAGATGATCTCATCAAGCCTATTTCCATGGGGGAACTAGAAAGTACTTTAAAAATGGTTTAAGGGAGACAAAAGCCTAGGCCCAACCCGTTGGCCTATGGAATTTTATATTGCCTTCCTGGAAACTGTTGGTCTAGACCTACTTGCAGTTATTGAAGAGAGTCAGACTCATGGCCGTATATATGCCCCTCTCAACTCCACCTTCATCGCCCTGATTCCAAAATCAAACTCCCCCTCCTCTTTCAATGACTTTCGCCTATTTTTCTCTCCAATTTCCTTTACAAAATCATAGCCAAGATCATTTCCAACCGCATCAAACCTATCCTATCAGAACACATCTCTCAATAAAAATTCACATTCCTTCAAAAAAAACATATCCATGAAGCCATCAGATCAGCCCAAGAAGCCCTCCACTCTATCAAATTGAAAAAGCTCAAAGGGATGGCTATCAAAATTCATTTAACAAAATTATTTGATAAAGTAAGCTGGTTATATATTCAAATGATTCTCACTCACCTCAGCTTCCCACTGGACTTCATTAATTGGATTATGGACTGCATTACATTTGTATCCTTTGCAATTCTCATCAGTGGGTCTGCCTCTCATCCCTTCTAGGCACAAAGGGGAATAAGACAAGGCTATCCACTATCCCCTCTTCTATTTCATCTAGTTGTGGAAGGTCTCAGAAAATTGATTGACTCGGAGAAGAGAACTGGAAGTCTTTGTGGATTGAAGATCACTGCTCATTACACATTAACACATCTCCTCTTTGTGGATGATATTCTTATCTTCCTCAATGGGAGTGTACAAGACATCACCACCTTAAAACAAACATTAAAGCTCTTTAGTATTGCTACAGGTATGGAAATCAACAGAGAGAAATCTACTATATCCTTTTCTGAAGTACCTTGGTTTTAGACTCAAATCAGGTGGTTACAAACTTGCTGATTGGACTTGGCTATTCACAAAGGTGGAGAAAAGAATTAACATCTAGTGTCATTGCTTCCTATCCAGGGCAGGAATATCGATTCTTATCAAAGTATTCCTTGAAGCTACCCCTGTTTTTTGGATGTCATTGACATGGATCCCCATGGGAATTCTTAACAGAATAGAAAAATTCTACAACCATTTCCTTTGGAAGGGTCAGAAGGAGGGGAAGCCTTTCACCTGGGTAAAATGGAGTAAAATTTCAATTCCCAAAAAATAGGGCAGTTTGGGACTCAATCATCTTCCAGCATTTTCTCAAGCACTGGCTGCAAAACAAGGGTGGTCTCTCCTTAAACACAAGAGTCTTTGGACAGAGGTTATCTACCACAAATATATTTGGCCCAGCTCAATTATGGATTGGATAAGGTGCCCCACTTGGAGCAGAATAGGAATATTTGTTATTTGGAGGGCCACACTTAATACTTTGCCCATCATTAAAGATGGTCTCATCTAGAAAATCGGAAATGGAGTAGCTATGCAAATTGGAATGGACCCTTGGATTGGCAGCGGGAATGCTTATCTACTCCCACTAGAGCTTATCACATTTTTAAACAATATCGACATCTTGTACATTTCGCAACTTGGCGATCAAAGAAATACATCCTTCTTGTCACAATCTTGGCACTCTCGGATTGAGTGGAATATCTCAATTCAATGGGATGAATCGTGGAAAAATTACATACAAGCGTTGATTGAGTCCCATGTTCGATTAATTGAAGAAGAGGATGAGCTTATCTCGGGTCATTCCAAAAGGGGTCTATACTTCTCCAAGCAGGGCTACGACATCATTCAAGCTCATGCAAAGCTAGAAAGACTGAAAGGTTGGTGGACACATCTCTAGAAATTGAAATCTCCCTTGTGTATAAGACTCTTGATGTGGAACATCCTCGAGGATAAAACACCTACCAGAACTATTCTTAGAAAAAGAGCCTACACAAGACCCTCATGGTGCATCCTTTGTCATAAGGAGGAGTAATTGAATCTACATTTATTCCTCACTTGCCCCACAACTAAGATGATCTGGTCGCAGGTCCTACTATCTCTCAACATAAATCAATTTTGGCATGGTGAAGATATCCTTAGTGCCTGGGATAATTGGTGGGGTGGTGAAAATGACCCAAAATTAAGGAACTTACTACTTCTAGTCTCTTGGCATATTTGGCTAGGATGAAACTGTATTATATTCTGAGACTCTCCTATAAATTAGAATGTGATCCCACATAAGATTGTTTCGGGGTACATGGAAATACCTGCCGAAGAAACCATCAGCAGACCTAGAAACTTAAATCAGGAATTAATTGACAAAAGTCGGCCCTGGGAAACTTTGATGGGGTAGCACAAACCCAGGGTTGTGGGGTGGCATAATTTTTCATCTATCACACACACTTTTTCCAGATTAGCATGGGTTTGGGTGAAGGCACAAACAACTTCGCAGAGTTGATCTCTCTTCGTCACTTGATTTGTTTTTCTATCCTCAAATAGTGCAGACATATTTAAATATTTGGGGATTCCAAAATGTTATAAATTGGTTTAATGATGCAGCTACATGCCGTGCATTTTCTCTAAGAACTATAATGGATGAAGTTTTTTTTTTCAAAACATATTTTGACCATATCTCATGCTCTATCTATAGAGAGCACAATGAAAGTGCGGACAAGCTTTTGAAAGAGGTAATGAATCGTCCTTGAGGAGAATGGCTAATCATTGAACACTCTCCAAAAAGAACCTACTAGTTCTTTCATAGGCCATATATAGAATATGAACTTTGAAGGGGGAACAACCCCTAGCTACAAAGTAGTTTTTGATTATAAATTCTAGTTTTTTAATTATTGTAATTAATACATTTGAGTACCGAAAAGTTATCACCTTTGGTGACATTTCGATATGTAATAGCTATAGCTAAATAGTACACCCTACTGGGTCTACTTGGTACCTATTTTTGAACTTCTAATAATTGACAAAGGTCACAGTTTGCATATGCTTTAGGGCATCTACAACATGTAATTTCAACAATTAATGAAATTACGATATTTTCTCCCCAGGAAAAAAAAGTTTATCATGTACTTTAACATGTTACATATGTAACATTTGTATAACAATACATGAAAACCATATAACAAATGAAGAACACCATTTCCTAAACGTTTAGGTATACAAAGCTATGCATATGCAACTTCATTCTTTATTTCAATGAAAATTAGTTTTTACTGGTGAAGTAAACAGTTGGAGGATAATAATAAAACGTTCAAATAAATCAAAGATTATTGTTTCTCTATCCTGTTTTACATTTTCATATTTGATTTCCAGTACATTTTGCATTGTTGTGTGTGTTACTGAAATTTCAATAGCAGTGATTGTGCCAAATGGAAACACATTGTCATTATATGACAAATTTGCAATTGTGATACTTGGAAAACATCGATATCTATAAAAACAAGACAAATGTTTCTACACTTCTAAAAATATTTAAACAAATATTTTTTTCACAATCACCACTCTCTTATTTTTTCTTTGGAATTATTTCGAAATCTCTAATAGAAATACCAGCATTTGCAATACGTTTTGAGTCATTCTATTTGATTAACCTATGTTGACACAAGCAATGTTATTTTTAGTTCTTCTTTCTTGTTTGTTAAATCCACAAAGAGTATTGATTTTGTCTTGTTTACTTTATCCAAAAATGTTCGATATGTATCCAAGACAATGCCATGAAAAATCCCCAAGTTATATTATTACTGATATCATCGATCAACAATGGCATATAATCAATTTCTTTTTGCCTAGTCAGAGAATTGAATTGAAATAAATGAAAAAAAAAACAAAAATATGAAAAAAATATAAATTTGATAAACAATTAATTAAACATGTGTAGAAGTACTTATTTGCCCTTATTTGTTCACTAGTTTATGTTGCTCATGTTTTTTCTTTTGCAATATTTGTTTTTGTAGTACTTCTCATTATTATCTCTACACTCTTGCCCATCTCTATTGTGACATCATTTAAATCAATATCTTTTTCCTCTTCACAAATAATACACTGAAATCACTGCTTAAAATGACATTATTATTGAAACTAAGTAAGAATTGTCTAATGAAAATAGAATAAGACAATGCAAATTCATTACTAGTGTACATAAATTCTAAATAGATTTTAGTTTTAGCAAATACAAATGTTTTATAGAAATGTTCAAAGTAATTTTTCCTTGTAATTATTGTCCTCGATCTAAATATCTAAGTGTCATATGTTTCCTGGAAATTGAATTTTTTTTTCTTTAATTTATAGTACATTAAAAATATGGCCAAGAAAAAAACACACACATTGGAATGTGCAATGCATATATAATCAAATTATAATAAATAGGACATAAACATATGTCTTAGGAAAGTTATCATTATCCTTAATGATATATATTATGCTTGTGTTCATTTTTGCTGCTATGAAAGTATGAGTTAGACAAAATGTATAGAAATAAGAAAAATAAGAGGTTCTAACTTCATAGCACGAAAGTAATTCAAACATAATAACTAAATGATAGTAATGCATTTTGTGTAAAATTTTTTAGTGTTATCACATTATGCACTATTTGAAATTTGTACATCATTGCTACAAGACTGTATCATATAATGTATGAACTTTATAACTATTCACATATAGTACAAACGATGCACTATTTACCTATCAATAATGTTATATGTTTTGCACTTTCACTCCAAATGGGCATGCAGAGATAATCCCTCACAAAGTGCAACTACCAGAAAAATATCATACATTCCACATGAAGATTCTATTTGTAACCAAATTGTTTGAAAAGTAATTTAACATGAATTTGTTACGTGTAGGCTAAAAAGATCACATGATGAACACCTAAAGAATGCTTCTATGGACAACACAACCAAAATTAGTGGTTACAATTGTCACATTAATTTATAAATATTGAACATATGTATTAGATAGTCAATGGAGTTTGATGTGAAAATAGGAATAATTACAGTAAAAAAATAAAATCTATAGGTAACAAATTTTGCCTATTATGCAAGTGCTATAGTTTCCAACAAAGCAAGAAGTTGTCAACACATTTTGTTCACAAAGAAACTCCTACTAATAATAAAAAATTATCATTAAATAAATTTGATCCAATGTATCATTGTATAGTGTGAAGAAGACTATTCTTCAAAATTATTATTATTATTATTATTGTCATATGCGAAAGTGTCATAAGTGAAGAAATGTGCATAAATAACTTTGAAATATTAATTTAAGGTGGAATATGGGAAAACGAGATAGAGCACTAGTCGAAGGAACACACATGATTAGAGCTCCTCACAATAAAAGCTTTAGATAATGAAATGTGGTAAAACTCACTGAATATAGTTAGTTCAAAGTAGATGTTTGGCAAGGATCAAATGTGGTTTTGGTATTCTATATTGTGGAAGCATAAAGATACTTTAAATATTTGTTTAATTTAAGATGTGTTTGTAAGACAAGTATATTACATGGTAACTAGAGAAGATCCTCCTTGAACATATGTAGAATCTGAGTCTCTTCTATTTGGAAAAGGGGAACATGATGAAAGAGAAAGAAATATGATTATATAAAATTAGGGTTTTGAAAATAGGCCATTATTGTTGCAAGAGTTTCTTCTAGAAACATATTTTGTTGCCAAAGTCTACAGATAATATCATCATTGGCTACTTACATTTGAATAAAAAAGGGAAAAAAAATAGAGATCTTCAACAATATGTCTTGTAGATTAACGTTATTTTTCTTTTTTTCCTAAAGCATAATGCAATAAACAACAGTTTAAAGGTCCATCAAATTTTCAGGAAATGTTATTACAATGAATCAATGAGATCATTACCTTTTTTTTTTTCATATGATGTCCTTTAATATGGATTTTTATGGAAGCATTTAGTTCTCATTAGTTTTGATTATGCTATCGGTTCATGATTTTGTGAATGCTCTCACAATGTGGTATTACTCTAACCAATGGTGCTAGAATTGATTCATTTGTAGGTCCTTTGCAAAGGCGGTGGAAAGGGGTAATGTTGAACAAGTTTGCAAATAATATAATTATTTTTGCTTCTTTGGAATAGTGACAACATTAATTATTAACAGATTTAGTTGTGCAGGAGATTAGTTGCAAAGGGATGTGATTTTATAGAGTTATGAATATTTGCGGATGACTGGTTATGTGCGGGAGAACAAAAATGAAGACAAAATGGTGCCTATATGAATGGACCTATTTGTTTCTTGCATCGCATATTTAGCCATTTTCTGAGAATATTTCTCGACAAAATAGTTTGAGACTCATTTCCATTACATTGTGCTTATATGAAGGTGCAACATGGAGATTGATACTCAGTTTGCTTGAGTTGTGACTTGCGGGGTAGTATTTAGTGTTAGATGTTTTATAATGTTCGAAAGTTTTATGAATCCCAAAACATTTATTAAGCTATTATCAATCTCTACTCCTTACCTGTTTTTTTTGGCTTATACTGATATTTTGTTTCAATTATAAATGCTTATAACATTGTGTGGAATGAAGGTTGACTATGTTTCATTGTGCAGAGCTTCGTTGTGTGAAGCTTTCCTTGTATGGACATTTTACTCTGCAAAGAAAAAGATATGCGCAGGAGAACAAGGATGCAAAGGGAACTTTAATTAATTTAACTATGAATAAGTTTCAAATTAATATTATTATGTTTCATTGTGCGAAGCTTTCACTGTTTAGAGAACAGAGTATGTGCAGGAAAATGAGGGGAGCATAAGGAACATATTCAATAGGAACGAAATTAATTTTAAACTATTAATGTTAATATTTTATTATAATGTTTAAATGTGTGGATCTTACTTGCGTAAATCTTTCCTTGTGTGGATTTTTAACTCTGCAAATCTTTTATTTTGCACAGAGATACTTAATTTTAAACCATTTTGCATTTAAAACTTTTTCATATTTAACTAATAAGGTTCATAGTTAACATGTCTACAATGTATTGGTTTTTTTTCTTCGGTTAATGTTTTCCTATGTACAAATATAAGAGACCCACATTTGCATTATAATGACTCGGAGTTTCAATAGGTTTCAGTTGATTTCATGAAAAACAATTTCTACACTTTTGCGGAGCTTTCTGTAATGCTTTGTACACTACTTATCCCTCTTCAACAAACTTGATAATTATGGTAAAGGTATTTAACTTTTGTTTTTAATAACGAAGTGATAAATTTCATTCACAATGTCACTAAGGTTTCATTGGGAACCCAATTCAATATATAAGAAAAAATAGTTTTCATCTAGCAGTGTTATTTGACTTGGCATTATTTCAAAGTATTAAAATATCAAATCTAAAATCATGATTTTATAAGCACTAAAATATTAATATTAACAGATATTTTCAAAATTAATGCAAATTCATACGTGCAGGACTACCGATAAAGTCCATTGTGTGAAGAATGTTTTCAATCTTTAATTTTTTAATTTAGCAGTTCAATGACAAATTGCAACCATGGGACTATATTCCTCTTTTTCAGAGGACCAATTTTGACTATTTAAGTGATCAATTTGGATAAGGGAAAGTGTACTTATGATGAAAATCCCACATATGCACATTTGGATAGGTTAGCCCTAACAGGAAATTGGTCACACTTAGAAACCTATAAATACAAGTGACCTCAAGGTCATTTGGACATCACCAAACATATTCATCTTCTCTTTCTTATTGATTTATTTGCATAGGTCTGAGGTTGCGTCGACGAAAGAGGTTCACAAATTTCCAAGATTACAGGGCGTGAAGCTCGCATGTTTTTCTAGGGTTTTTGGGTTACATTGGGTGGCCCATCAAAGGATATCATCTGATGTAGACACTGGATTGAAAGATCAACGGAGTGACTAGAAGCTCTCAGTCACTTGCATACCTCCTCCTCCCTATGACTAGAAAGTAGGGATAAAATTTGACATTTGATTGCAGTTGACTGTAGACAGGAAAAGTTGTCTCTGATTTATATTGATATCAAAAAAATATTTCTAAATATTGTTGGGATAATTTTGTTGGATGATATTATATTTGGGTCATTATACTCTTTGTTGAACATTTTATGAAAATATAATAAAATAATAATTTCAAAGGGTTTCCCCTTTGTGGGGTTTTACCCTGGTCTTTGACCAAACTTGGTGTCTCTTGTTGACGTGTTGATTGTCTCCTTTGTCATTGCATTTATTGTTCTTTCTTCAATTATTGTTGATGATTGGAAATATTAATTTTTATTGGAAACATTGCTAGTTGAAGAATTGAATTAGGCTAAAGTAGTTGAAACAACATAGAACAATCTAAAAATTAACATCGTTATGATTATCAAAGCATTTAAATATTAATATTAATGTATAAAATGTCTCTAATTGACTTAATCGACGCAATGAAAAGTTGCATTCAAATTCGACACTACAACACTTCTAATGTTGATGTTTATTAATAGTCTAATGTTAATATTTATTTACTAATAGTATAATGTTAATATGAGTCTAGTGAAGATTGTAGAAGTGGACTTGTTATGAGTATAGGGACATAACAAGACTCGAAAGTTTTATTGTACTAATCATTTTCTAATATTTTTCTTTCCTTCCACATATAGATTTTGTTGATAGCTTCGCACTTTGCACATGTATCCACTCAATAGTATTTCTTAGAATTATAGGGAAATACAAAGATTCAAAAGATTTAATAATTGGACGAGATAATCAATGTTTTCATTGTATGGAGTGTAAAGGGGCAATGGAATTCCTTCTACAAATCTTTAATTATGCACAATGTGTTACCCCGTTATGGTAGAATGTGCTAAAAGTAATATGTGCGGTAGACTTTTTTTCATTGTTTATCAATTCTTTCTGTAAAATGAAATCTCCCTACATAGTGAAATATTCCTGCATAATGAAATCTCTCCACATAAAGTTCCACCGTAAATTAATTGGTTAAAGGTTGTGTAATACTGGACCAAACCAATCAAAGTTGAAATCACATAAATCAATATATCAATTTCATATCGAAATACAGTAATAGATTCCATTATGTACAATAAAGAGATATAAGGAAAGCATAATAAAATCCTTTTTTGGAGCACCACACTCTGCACAATTTTAAAATATGAATACAATAAACGTTATTCAAGTTTCATAGAAAACATAAATACTTTCATGTTTCATGTTGTTGGGATATATGTACGCACGACATAATACAAGAGCTCAAAGCATAAGTCTCTAACAGTAAGCAATAACATCACAGTAATATGAATTGCATCAAGTTTCAAAATTCAATCATTATAACTATGATTAAAATAAATAGATAGAATACATATGCATAAAAGATCTTATGCAAAGCATTAATAACTCTGATTCTGAGTGGGAATCACATATATTGGTTGTGAAAATTCTTAATGCCTAAGTTCATTAGTTCACTCAGTACACTATTTTTACATCTTTTCTTTAACTACCATCTCCTACATTCGAGAAAAGTAAATGAATTCATCCCAACGGAAACTGGGATTTGGCTCCCATAAACCATAATATGGAAAGAAGAAAACGCAAAAGAAAAAAATCAACTGCATTGAGCAGCTAAAATAGGTGACATTAACAAAATTAACAAATATAGATGACTAAATACTAGTAAATAGAAAATAAATATGCGAACATTTAAGGACACTTACAATATGTGAAAGGATATATGCTAATTGTTTCACTATGAGTTGTATTCCATATCCATGTTCTGTTGAACCAATGTCTTCAACTTAGTGCCAATGAATTATTTCATTGGACCCATTGCAATCTGTAGCCTAACATGTTGATTGAATAACTACTTTTTGATATCCATGGTCCCTTCTTGTAATTGAGCAGCTAAGACAAAATTCTCGTCATCAATGCTAACAAAACTAGCTAGCCATTTGCTAATTTATTCTGAAGTAAAATCAATTGTATCATCAAACTATTTTTCCATTGACTCTTTTTTATTTTCCAATTCAAGTGTTAGCGTACCTTTTGTGATCAATTTCAAATTTTATATGATGTGTGGGTTGTTTAGATCTTGAAAAATTTTCATTTCCTCTAGAAACACATCACTTCTATTCTTTATCCTCTCACATCCAAAAATAATGTTTTCTGGTGTACTGATTCTTCTGGACCATCCAACTTTGATTTTCCTCATTCGATTAGCATTTGGGAATTCTTTGTTTTTCTTGTCCTCATCATACATAAATTCAATCCTTTGAATAAAAGAAAGTAAGTCATTATAAACAAAACACTTGTCTTTGTTAATATTACTTCTCATCAAATCAAGAAATGAGTTGATTTCCCATGCTAATCGTAGTGGATTAGATGCTGAAAAAATGAAGCAAGAAATTCTCAATTTGATTTTGCCTTGATTAAATTGAGAAAATTCAAATTTCCACATTATCAGACAACTTGGAAGTTGTTAACATGTATGACATGGCTTGTGTCACCCAATTTAATCTGTATATTTAAGTTGGAGGAGTTATATTTCAGTCAAGCATGTGTGATTTCTAATTTGTAGAAATCAAGGTCAGTTATTTCAAGTTGTTTTCAATTAAACTAGTTCCAATTGTAGGGGAACTAATGGAAGGTCATTCGTGCAATGAGACTTCAATAGAACTTAGTGATAATCTAGTTAACTTATCAATCAACCCGAAATATCTTGTGGATGCAGAGAATTTGAGTTCCCCAGTTGTGGTGGAGATTCCAAGGTAGTGTAATATCAGTGGTAGACTAGTCTTAAGTGTATAGGTGTTGCATGTAGCCAAATGATCAACCTTAGGAATTATGCAAGAGTTTTGGAGGCAATTGTAGAAATTCCTTGTAGATTCAAACTACTTATGTTATTTTATGAAAAAAAAGACTTGAATCTACTCTAATCATAAGTGGAACCAATTAATCAATCAATAAACCATGATGCATACAAGAGAAAGAATTCAGTCAACACATTACACAATGATTTCCTTGGGAAAGACTCAACTAAAAACCCCTGCTATCTATATATTTCATTAGTAAAAAAATATGAGAAAATTACAATGCTTTGTTGAAGCCTAAGAAACCTATGCACTATCTCTACCTATATCACAACTTCCTAGACAAGCCTAAGCCAATACTTAACCAATTTTCTGCTTGCCCCAGTCCCTATTTCCTTGCTCTATTTCCTTGGGAATTAGCCCCTATTAATTAGGAAAACTACTCAATTGGAATTGCGCAATTGTCATAGGCCTTCCTCTAACTACATCCACCACTTGTACACTATGGACTATTATACAATTGATAGTACATTGCCCTTGAACTCTAATCTCAACTGGGTAGCTCTCAGATATGACATGCATGAGTTATTTATGAGTGGATCATCAGTTAACTGGTTGAACACATGAAGAAAAACCCCATTGCCTGACCTCTTACTAGTTCCTCCATAAGTTAGAACTAGTTTAACTGACTTTAACTTAGTTAGACTGAATTAATTAATTACAATTAGAAATAAAATCAACCAGGGATCCTATAAAGTAGGAGACACTCTCCATGACCCAAGTTATACCCTCAACTCGAATTAAGTCATCCAACTAAGTCAAATTAACTTAGTTAACTTGTATAAGTTGTCTTGTGATGTGGAATTACAATTTTATTCCTAATTTAATTCAAGGGAAAATTAAATCATGATTTTTCTTGTTGCAATTTCAATGCTCCCTCTCAACAAGAAAGGGATTATCATATACCCCAATCCTTCCTCTCTGGAACTCAATTTTTCCTCTTGAAAATGCCTTAGTCAAGATGTATGTGTCATGTTCCTCTGTAGGAATGTAATCCAACAACATGATTCTCCTATGCACACAATCTCATAGATGGTGATACCGATATCTATATGCTTGGACAAATCATGAAAAACTGAATTCTCAAAGAGTTTGATACAACTCTAATTGTCATAGTAAATCACTGTAGGATCCATTTTCTGACCAAATAACCCAACAAGGATATTCCTAATATAGATAACCTCACAAGATGCTTTACTAGCAACCATGTACTCTGCTTCAACTGAACTGAGTGTAACTGATCTCTGCTTCTAGTTGTACCAAGAAACTGTTGTTGACCCAATACTGAAGATTCCCCTTGATGTGCTCATCATGTCTGATGGACGCCCTACCCAATTTGCATCTATGAAGACTTGCAGCTTCACTCCCTCTATTTGTCTATACCAAAGACCAAAATGAGTGGTTCCTTTGAGGTATCTCGACACATGTTTAGCGTACTTCCAATCTAGTTTGGTTGGGTTAACTTGACTGAGCTAGTTAATTGCAAAACACATGTCCGGTGATATGTTCACCAAGTACATAAGTGAACCCACAAGCTTCTTGTAAATAGTAGCCTCTGCTACTTATTCTGAATTAGCATCTTCCTTCCTCTAGGTCCCTTCTAGAGAAGTCTCCATGGGTTTAATGCTCTCCACATGGAACTTATTCAGTATCACTTTGGCATACTTTCGTTGAGAGAAAAATAATTCCTCATCTCGTTGCCATACTTCCATATCAAGGAAATAATGCATGAGCTCTAGGTCCTTCATCTCAAATTCTCTTGCAAGATTGTCTTTTCAATATTTGACAAGCTTCTCATCACATGTTAGAATTAAATCATCGACATATTATACTATAATCAATAATTTATCTTCAACTAGGATATGGTAAATGCTTTCATCTACTTCACTTTTGGTGAAGCCCAACGTGGTGAAATAGCTGTCTATCCTAGTGTAGCAAGCATGAGGTCCTTGTTCCAATTCATACAATGCTCGATTGAGTTTTCACACATTCAACTGAATGTTGAAGGTATCAAGTCCTTATGACTACACAATGTACACCTCTTCCTCAATTACTCTGTTCATGAATGTTGTCTTCACATCCATATGATGTATCTTCCATCCCTTCTACACTGAAATTGTTGGAATAGACCTAATTGGAGAGTACCTCATAATTAATTCCCTCCACCTGAGAGAACCCTTTGGCCACAAATCTACCCTTGTGTTTCTCGACACTCCCATTTGTTGCTTTCTTTACCTTGTAAATCAATATAGAACTCACCACTGACTTGTTTGTTGGTCTTGGGACCACCTCCCAAACACTGTTTCTGATAATGGAGTCATACTCCTCTACCATGGAATGAACCCATATTGGTTGTTGCACTACTTCCTAAAAGTAGGATGGTTTAGTCTCTACACTCTTGCTCATCATATCTGTGTAGCCATTATACCGATCTAGTAACCTACAATAACGTCATGCATCAATTTTTCATCTTCTTTAGTGTGCTTCCTTCCATCTTTGGATGTATCTGCATGAGTGGGTGCTTCAACTCTTTTCTTCTCTGCATGTGGCTACTCCACATCATCCTGAGGTTCTCCTGTCTAGCTAAAATATCCTCATCTACATGTAGATGAAGCTCCCTCTCAAGGGAACATCTCATGGCCTTCTATTCATTAAAATTCACATCTCTATGAACCACTGTAATCTTGTGAGATGGAAGGTACACCTGATAGTTGTGAGGTGTATCAATGTACCCCAAAAATATGCCCAACTCAGTTTCTAGCTCTAACGTTTTCCTTGCATCCTTGGTAACATGACAATAAACTGATGAACCAAAGATCTTGAAGTGCAACACATTTGGTTTCTTCCTTGAAAAATATTCTTATGGCGGACTCATCTCGAGAATCCAATTAGGACTCTTGTTTTACACTTATACAACTGTGTTTCATGCTTAAGCCGACAAGTGCAATAATAGGCCCTGATCATGTAACATCTCCCATGCAGCTCCCACAATACTTCTATTCTTCCTTTCAACTAAGCCATTCTGTTGTGGGTTATGGGGTGCTATTAAATCCCGTTCAATGTGATCTAATGCACATACATTATTGAATTCATTCGACACATATTATCCATCGTTATTGCTCTTGAGAGACTTCACTTTCCTACCAATGTTTTTCTAAACAAGTTCTTTAAATTCAAAAAATTTAGAGAATGTTAGATCTTTCTTCCACATGAAGAAAATCCAACACTTACGTGAGAAATCATCTACAAATTCTGGGCACCTTTTTGGTTGTAATCATCTATCTGGTGACTCTACTGGAGGATGAATTTTTTTGGCAACTCCATTTCATAGTTTTGGCTTAGTTTGTGAGGTATACTCAGACAAATCCTCAGAAGCCACAAATTGACCCAGTACGTGACCCTGAAAAAATCATCAAAGAAAGAAAGGTATTGCAGAAAGGAGCATCAGGTTCAGGTAGATCTAAACAATCTTCTATATCTCTTCAAGAAAATCCTACAATAGAACAAATACATTTCGAGAGTATAACATATAATACTAGCAGTGAAGAAAAACTCTCAAAGATTTATAAAGCTCCTTATTCTTTAGGTTCTCCTTTTGTTGTAAGCCCAAAGGAAACCTCACCTCCGATCCATCATACTCCTTTAGTCTTGTTAGTCACTCCTTAGCCATTTATCATTTAGATTGCCAGTACTCTTATAGCCACCACAACTACAACAGGTCCACAAGAACCCACCAAAATGGAAAGAATCGTAGCTGCTAGGTATGGACCTTTAATACTGCCCACTCCTTTGAGTGCCATGGCTATTGGAGAATATCAGAAATATAAGATTACGTTCACTGGGATTGAAGGTGTTATAGCTGAAGAGCATCTTGAAACATTCAATAGCTATGCTGATAACCTGGAAATTAGTGAAGATGATGCCTAGATGAGAGTCTTTGTCCAAAGCCTATATGGAGAGGCTAGAAAATGGTTCAGGGAACTGACCCCAAGATCTATAGAAGATATTGAGTCTTTAGATGATGCATTCCTAAAGCATTAGGGGGATAAGAAGGATCTCCTCTAATACCACACTGAGTTTGGGAACTTAAAGAGGGAAATTGATGAGTTGTTGTTTGATTTTAATAAGAGGTTTAACTGCATGTACAACAAGATACTAGTTGAAGTAAAACCCACCACTATCTCTGCTAAACTCACCTATGCTAGTGCTTTTGATTCTAATTTCTGCCTACTGTTGAGGGAGAGGCGGTGTGCTACTTTGGCTGATATGAAGGATGCAGCCTTGGAAGTAGAATCAAACATCATGGCTTCTTAGAAGCTCAAGGGAAATATAAATAGAAGAAGGCAGAGGGGCGAGTCTTCATCATCTTTAGACCCCAAGATAGATAAAATGACCAAGATGATAGAGTCATTAACCTCTGAAATCTCCAAATTAAAGGTTGAACAACACTCTGGGAAAGGAAGAGTTCCTAATACCTTTTCTCCTAGAAACCAAAATCCATATACAAGAGCTAATGAGAAGTTGCATATTTTGCAAAGAAGAAAAGATGCCAATGAAGACCAAAGGGTGAAGACACCTTTCTAGAACGTAGTCATGGAAGAATAGCAATTTGATGAAGATGATGACATCCATTGTATGGAAGACAAAGGCAGTGCCCCTTTTTTTACCTTGGCTACCTATGAAAAGTCATTATTCAATGACTAGATCAGCCAAGAGTGGCACGGTGAAGCTGTTCTACAAGCTGAAGATCAAAAAATACATAATCTGAGGTCGAATATGAATGATGCCAGGGAAACCCCTATTGAAAGAGTTGTTGTCCCTACAGTACAACAAGCTAATGATCAGAAGTGACCAGCAGTTGATCCTATCATCCTCAAAGCTCTAGCCCACGAGGTAAGAAGCCGTGATAAGTCTCCTTCTCCATTCAGTTTTGAATCAAAATTCCAAAAGCTAAGAATACCTATACCTCTGATTGAACTAGTGAAGAATGATTCCTTCAAGAAATCTATCCTCGAGGCCCTTGAGCCTAAATCCATCCAAGCCTCCACTGACTATGTAAATCTGGAAGATGACCAGCCAACTCTTATTCTCAACCCAATAATTGAAAATTGTGAAGACAACTCCCCATCATTCAATGTCTCTCTGACTATTCATGATAAAATCCTTCACAATTTGCTTCTGGAAAGTGGAGCGAGCCATAAACTAATGCCCAAGGCTATCATGGATACATTGAGTCTTGAGATTACCAAGCCTCATCATGACGCGTTTTCTTTTGACTCCAGAAAAGTGAAATGCAGGGGATTAATCAAGGACCTAGCCATCACTTTGTCTCAGCTTCCCATGAAGAGCATGATGATGGATATTGTGGTAGCAGATGTACCCCCCAAGTTTGGCATGTTTCTTTCCAGTGGCTGGAACAAGAGATTAGGTGGAACATTGAAAAATGATCTATCCTATGCTACTATCCCATTTTTTGGAGGTGAAAATAGGAGATTGCATAGAGAGACTCAGTTGGCTTATATTATCAGCGATGAAAGGAATCCCACTAATCATCCCATCTATGTTGTATACACTGATTTTGGAGCTTGTCTTCTTCAAATTGAAGAATCTTAGCTGGCCTCCACACAACTTAAGAAACCAGTTTGCTAGATCATAGAGGAAGAAAGCCCACAGATTTCGGACATGTTCTTTGATGGAGCTTTCTCTAAGGAAGTTGCAGGGGTAGGTGTAGTCCTTATGTCCCCCACATAGGAATGCATTCATTTACGTTTCATATTAAATTTTTAGGTCACAAATAACATAGCATAGTACGAAGCCTTGATGTTGGGCTTAAACCCTGGTAAAGAAATGGGCATCAAAGGCATGAAAGTGTTTGGAGATGCAAACCTTATCATTCAGCAGGTGAACAAAACCTTCCAAGAAAAACATCCAAATCTAAAAGCATACAGAGATGAGGTGAAATATAGACCATCTCTGCCTGACAATGTCAAATACTCGAAAGTATTTGAAGCTGATGATGAAATTAATAGGCTTCTACAAGTCTTTGATGAATTTGCTGAAATTCATCAAAAGAAGATCAAAGAAACCTTTTAATGGGACAATTTTCAGTTTGGTGACTAGGTTCTCAAATGGGAAGGTGTTTTTGATAGCCCAGTCAATGGGCTGTTTTTGAAACTTTATTTCATTTAAGGATTTAAAGCCTTGGTATTGTAAATATGTTTCTGTAGCTTTTATCTCATTGCAAAATAGACTACATGCCCAATGGAACACTAGGAGGAAGATTTGATTTTGGCTTTATAGGAAAGGAATTGTTCTGTAGTTCTTAAAACCTCACAGGGAGGTTTTCATCCCCAGAAGGAGACAATGTTAGCCTTGTTGGCAAATGGCCCAAAAATGGATCCAAATATGATCTTTAAAGTCTCCATAAGCTAGCAAAGTCATGCTAATGGATCCAAATATGCTCTTGAAGTCTTCAAAATCTTCTTAAGGATCATTCAAAGATCAAAACCATCGCATGCCAAGATCCCTTAAAAGGTAGGAAAAGCACTATCGGGAGGCTAAAACACTCAAAACCATGAAAAATAGAGTACTGGAGGCATAGACATTGCAATGCACAATACCTGTTAGATTTGGCTGATCAACGGCCTAGATCTAAGTGGCAAATTGCAACCGGTGCTACATAGAATAGGACTTCAAGTTGGGTGGAAGGCACCCCCGATCAGCGATCTCTAATGATTGAATCGGTGGGTCGTAATCAGCGAAGGAAACCAGTGGGTATCGGCGCAGACAGTATGGGACTTGCGACATCGTTCAGAGATTCAACGTGGACTGACAATCAAGCGCACAGATCGAAGACCCACAATACATCGGGGTTTTGCTATCGATGATAACCAAAGGGCGGGACCTATGCAAAGGTATATGTGTGACTCGACGAACCAGACCCGACGATATTATAAGTAATATTGCATAAAATTTGAGGTCTGCAGAAAGGCTGTTTCCAATGCATTTTCAAAGTTTTTTATGTATTTATAAAATACAAAGGGAACCTTGGACTTGCAATATGTGACAAGATCTGGAACAAAAATGGTTTAGGAAGGGAAATATATGATATTTGAAGTCTGGAGGGAGCTAATTTTTAGTGTATTTCCTGTGTTTTTTAAGTATTTCAAAAAACAAAGGGAACACAGGGACAGGCTATGTGTGACTTGCAATAGTGACCCAGAGGGCAGACTCGATGGGAGAATAGCCCAATTTTAAGGAATTTTGAAGTTTGGAAGAATAGAGATGGGCGAGATTTCATAGTGTGCAGTGTTATCTGTGTAAAAATAGGAAAACAATCATCATAAACACTTAAAAGAAAACCATAGGCTCGAAGACTCATTCCACCGCATAGTAGAGTCTGGGAGACAGATTGCCGGGAAACAGAGACTGGAAAGGGAAAAACAAGGGCCACAACATGATGAAAATCGAAACGGAGGCAGTCATGGAGCACCATAGCATGACATATCCAAAATCGACAAATTATCATGGAGCATACATAATGCAACATAGGCAAACAAACATAACAATCATGGGGCATCTTTGGTACAAGAGAGCTCCAAAACAGTGTAGCAAACTACCAGAATGTTATTATTCTGCTGTCAAAAGAAGAAACCTCTGAGCCATGCTTACATAGTCATGGAATCAAACAGTTAAAGAGACAGAGGGATATATTAAGACCTCTCGAGCCTCAGAAGGCTCGAGAGGAGCATTATAAAAGCATATAAATGGTTGAAAGCTAACTGTAACAAGGATTCAACTTTTGGAGACTATAGCTACTTTGTTCCTTGCCGCTTCTCATATTCATTCCAGTAATATAAGCTTATTTTGCTATTACATGTTTAATATCCATTTCTCTTATGTTCTAAGTTTGCACTTGGATATTCTATTCATGATTTCTTCTGTTTCTAATGCTAGATAACTATCGTATTATCCCTGCATTGATAAATTCGATTTGTAATTGAATAGGTTGTTCATGTTTCTTCTGTGTCTAATGCTAGATAACTATCATCTTATCTCTGCATTGATAAATTAGATTTGCAAGCTTCTTTTACTGCCTGTAGCTAGCCATTCATATGTGTTTATATATGCATCTGCCGATACAGTCTGTATTCTCCATCTATCCATTGAATCAACAAACTATTGAGCATTAGTGGTCTAAATCCTTGTAAAGCTAAGGGTGTTCATGCATGTCTAGAGTGAAAATAGAGTTGAAATGGTTATCTGGCTTGATCCAAACCTTCATCCATTCCAATAGTTCAGAGAACAATATTGAAGATTATATGTTACCAGGCATATTTGAGCTGCAACTCAGGAGTCGATAACATAATTGGCACCTTTGTTGGGGAGAGGAGACTGAAGCTCAGCTTCCCTGGGAGACGACACAGATCCAACTTGGATGATAGACAAAGTATAGGAACTTTTTTGGTTATAATCATATATCTGGCGACTCTACTGGAGGCTGAACCTTTTTGGCAACTCCTCTTCATAGTTCTGGCTTAGTTTGTGAGGCATTCTCAGAGAAATCCTTAGAAGCCATAAGCTAACCCAGTACCTAACCTTGAAAAAATCATCAAAGAAAGAAAGGTATTGCAGAAAGGAGCATCAGGTTTAGGTAAATCTAAAAAATCTTCTATATCTCTTCCAAAAAATCCTACAATAGAAAAAATACATGTGGAGTGTATAACATCTAATACTAGCAGCGAAAAAAAAATCTCAGAGATTTATAAAGCTCCCTATTCTTTGGGTTCCCCTTTTGTTGTAAGCCCAAAGGAAACCTCACCTCCTATCCATCGTACTCCTTTAGTCTTGTCAGTCACTCCTTAGCCCTCTATCATTTAGACTGCCAGTACTCTTATAGCCACCACAGCTATGGCAAGTCCACAAGAACCCACCAAAATTGAAAGAATCATAGCTGCTAGTATGGACCTTTAATACTACCCACTCCTTTGAATGCCATGCCTACTGGAGAATATTAGAAATATATGCCTAAGTTCACTGGGACTAAAGGTGTTACAACTGAAGAACATCTTGAGTCATTCTATAACAATGCTGATAACTTGGCCATTAGTTAATATGATGTCTAGATGAGAGTCTTTGTCCAAAGCCTAGATGGAGAGGCTAGAAAATGGTTCAAGGAACTGACCCCAAGATCTATAGCAAATATTGAGTCTTTAGATGATGCATTCCTAAAGCATTGGTGGGATAAGAAGGATATCCTCTACTACCACACTAAGTTTGGGAATGCCTACTGGAGAATATTTGAAATATATGCCTAAGTTCACTGGGACTAAAGGTGTTACAGCTAAAGAACGTCTTGAATAATTCTATAGCTATGCTGATAACTTGGACATTATTGAATATGATGTCTAGATGGGAGTCTTTGTCCAAAGCCTAGATCGAGAGGCTAGAAAATGGTTCAAGGAACTGACCCTAAGATATATAGAAAATATTGAGTCTTTAGATGATGCATTCCTAAAGCATTGGGGGGATAAGAAGGATCTCCTCTACTACCACACTGAGTTTGGGAACTTAAAGAGGGAAAATGGTGAGTTGCCGTCTAATTTTAATAAGAGGTTTAGCCACATGTACAACAAGATACCAGCTGAAGTAAAACCCACCACTACCTTTGCTAGACTCACCTATGCTAGTGCTTTTGATTTTGACTTCTGCCTACTATTGAGGGAGAGGCGATGTGCTACTTTTGGCTGATATGTAGGATGTAGCCTTGGAAGTAGAACCAAATATCATGGCTGCTGAGAAGCTCAAGGGAAATATTGATAGAAGAAGATAGAGGGGTGAGTCTTCATCATCTTCAGACCCCAAGACAGATAAAATGACCAAGATGATAGAGCCATTAGCCTTTGAAATATCCAAATTAAAGGTTGAAAAACACTATGGGAAAGGAAGAGTTCCTAATATCTTTGCTCCTAGGAACCCAAACCCATATACAAGAGCTAATGAGAAGTTACAGATTTTGCAAAGAAGAAAAGATGCCAATGAAGACCAAAGGGTGAAGACACCTTTCCAGAACGTAGTCATGGAAGAAGAGAAGTTTGATGAAGATGATGAGATCCATTGTATGGAAGACAAAGGAAGTGCCCCTTTTTTTACCTTAGCTACCTATGAAAAGTCATTATTCAATGACCAGATCATCCAAGAGTGGGACGGTGAAGTTGTTATACAAACTAAAGATCAACAAAGATATAATCTAAGGTCGAAGATGAATGATGCCAAGGAAACCGCTGCTCAAAGAGTTGTTGCCCCTGTAGTACAACAAGCTAATAAGCAAAAGCAACCAGCAGTTGATCCTATCATCCTCAAAGCTCCAACCCACGTGGTAAGAGGCCATGAGAAGTCTACTTCTCCTTTCAGTTTTGAATCAGAAATCCAAAAGCTAAGAATACATATACCTTTAATTGAACTAGTGAAGAATGAGTCCTTCAAAAAATCTATCCTCGAGGTCCTTGAGCCTAAAGCCATCCAAGCCTCCATTGACTATGTAAATTTGCAAGATGACCAACCAACTATTATTCTCAGCCCAATAATTGAAAATTGTGAATACAGCTCCCCATAATTCTATGTATCTCTGACTATTCATGATAAAATCCTTCACAATTTCCTTCTGGACACTGAAGCCAACCATAATCTAATGCCCAAGGCTATCATGGATAAATTGGGTCTGGACATTACCAAGCCTTATCATGTCCTATTTTATTAGGACTCTAGAAAAGTGAAATGCTTGGGATTAATCAAGGACCTAGCCATCACTTTGTCTCAGCTTCCCACGAAGAGCATGATGATGGATATTGTGGTAGCAGATGTACCCCCCAAGTTTGGCATGTTTCTTTCCAGAGGCTAGATCAAGAGATTAGGTAGAACATTACAAAATGATTTGTCCTATGCTACTGTCCTAGTTTTTGGAGGTGAAAATAGGAGATTGTACAAAGAGGCTCAGTTGGCTTATATTATTAGCGATGAAAGGAATCCCACTAATCATCCCATCTATGCTATAGGCACTAATTTTGGAGCTTGTTTTCTTCAAATTGAAGAATATCAGTTAGCCTCCATGTAGCTTAAGAAACTAGTTTGCTAGATCACAGAGGAAGAAGGCCCACAGATTTGGGACATGTTCTTTGATGGAGCTTGCTCTAAGGAAGCTGTAGGGGTAGGTGTAGTCCTTGTGTCCCCCACACATGAATCCATTCATTTACCTTTCATATTAACTCTCCAAGCCACAAATAACACAATAGAGTATGAAGCCTTGATGTTGGGCTTAAAACCTGCTAAAGAAATGGGCATCAAAAGTCTGAAAGTGTTTGGAGATGCAAACCTTATCATTGAGCAGGTGAACAAAACCTTCCAAGCAAAACATCCAAGGCTGAAA
Source organism: Pinus tabuliformis (assembly GCA_031772625.1). NCBI lineage: Eukaryota > Viridiplantae > Streptophyta > Pinopsida > Pinales > Pinaceae > Pinus > Pinus tabuliformis. The sequence continues at coordinate 242,990,298 of CM062814.1, forward strand.
GCATACAGAGATGAGGTGAAATATAGACCATCTCTACTTGACAATGTCAAATACTAGAAAGTATTTGAAGATGATGATGAAATTAATAGGCTTCTACAAGCCTTTGATGAATTTGTTGAAATTCATCAAAAGAAGATCAAAGAAACCTTTCAATGGGACAGTTTTCAGTTTGGTGACTAGGTTCTCAAATGGGAAGGTGGCTTTGGTAGCCCAGTCAATGGGCCGTTTTTGAAACTTTATTTCATTTAAGGATTTAAAGCCTTGGTATTGTAAATATGTTTTTTCCAGCTTTTATTTCATTGCAAAATAGACTCCATGCCCAATGGAACACTAGGAGGAAGATTTGATTTTGGTCTTACAGGAAAGGCATTGTTTTGTAATTCTTGAAACCTCACAGGGAGGATTTCATCCCTAGAAGTAGCCAATGTTAGCCTTCTTGGCAAATGGCCCAAAAATGGATCCAAATATGCTCTTTAAAGTCTCCATAAGCCAACAAAATCATGCAAATGGATCCAAATATGCTTTTGAAGTCTTCAAAATATTATTAAGGATCATTCAAAGATCAAAACCATCGCATGGCAAGAGCCCTTAAAAGGGAGGAAAAACACTATCGGGAGGATAAAACACTCAAAAACCATGAAAAAACTGAGTATTGGAGGCATAGACAGTGCAATGCATAGCAGCCGTTAGATCTAGCCGATCAACGATCTAGATTTAAGTGTCAAATCGAAATTGGCACTACACATAGGAGACTTCAGGTTGGATGGAGTTCACTCTCAATTAGCGATCTCCGATGATCGGATCGGCAGGTCGTAATCGGTGGAGGAAACCAGCGGGTATCAATGCAGATAGTATGGGACTTGCGACAAAAATCGGTGATTCAACATGGACCGTCGATCAAGAACATAAATCGATGCCCCACATTACATTGGGGTTTCACTATCAGAGATAACCAAGGGGCAGGGCCTATGCACAGGTATATGTGCGACCCGACGAACCGAACCCGACGATATTATAAGTAATATTGCGTAAGATTTGAGGTCCGCTGAAAGGCCATTTCCAATGCATTTTTGCAGTTTTTTACGTATTCATAAAATACAAAGTAACCTTAGACTTACGATATGTGAGAAGACCCGGAACTGAAAGGGTTCGACAAGGGAAATATATGATATTTGAGGTCCAGAGGGAACCAATTTTTAATGTATTTCCTGTGTTTTTTAAGTATTTCAAAAATCAAAGGGAACAAAGGGACAGGTCACATGCGACTTGCGATAGCGACCCAAAGGGCAGATCCGATGGGAGAATAGCCTAGTTTTAAGGACTTTTGAAGTTTGGAAGAACAAATATGGGTGGGATTTCATAGTCTGCAACATTTTATGTGTAAAAATAGGAAAACAATCATCATAAACATTTGAAAGGAAAACAAAGGCCCCAAGACCCATTCCACCACATACTAGAGTCTGGGAGACAGATTGCCGAGAAATAGAGAATGGAAAGGGAAAAATGAGGGCCACATCACGATGCAGTCTGAAACGGAAGTGGTCATGGAGCACCATAGCACGACACATCTAAAACTGACAAATGATCATGGAGCATAGACAACGTAACACAACGAAACAAGCAGAATTATCATGGGGCATCTTTGGCATGAGAGATATCCCAGACAGTGCAGCAAACTAACAAAATGTTGTTACTTTGCTGTTAAAATAAGAAACCTCTGAGCCATGCTTGCCTAGTCAGGGCATCAAACAATTAAAGGGACATAGGGATAGATTAAGACCTCTCGAGCCTCAGAAGGATTGAGAGGAGCATTGTAAAAGCCTATAAATGGCTGAAAGCTAAATGTAATAAGGGTTCAATATCTGGAGACTGTAGCTACTCTGTTCCTTGTAGCTTTTCATCTTCATTCCAGTAATACAAGCTTCATTTATTGTTACATGTTCAATATCCATTTCTCTTATGTTCTAAGTTTGCACTTGGATAGTATATTCATGATTTCTTCTATGTCTAATGCTAGATAGCTGTCATCTTATCCCTGCATTGATAAATTGGATTTGCAATTGAATAGGTTGTTCATGTTTCTTCTATGTCTAATGCCAGATAACTGTCATCTTATCTCTGCAATGATAAATTAGATTTGCAAGCTTCTTTTACTACTTGTAGCTAGCCATTCATATGTCTTTATATATGCATATGCTAGTACAGTCAGTATTCTCCATCTATCCATTGAATCTACAAACTATTGAGCATCAGTGGTCTAAAGCCTTTTAAATATGAGGGTGTTCATACATGTCTGGAGTGAAGAGTTGAAACGGTTATCTGACTTGATCCAAACCTTCATCCATTCCAATAGTTCAGAGAACAATATTGAAGATTATATGTTACCAAGCATCTCTGAGCTGCAACCTAGGAGAGTTTCCTAGAGTGATAACAATACCTATGCTTGGCTATGGAGGTTGTCAAGAATAATCCGCACACATCTAAGTGAACTCTTTCAAGGATCACTTGCACTCGACTATCCTTATCATGAAAGGTAGATTTGGTGTAGTTCCCTAATGTAGACCCTTTGCATGTATCTCTCTACTCTAGTGCACCCTTGGTACATCTTGTAGAAAGCTACTTCATGATCTTCAAAGCTCCATGGTACAAGTGGCCCAATATTCTATGCCATAATTCATTGATGTCTCGGCTTTTCACCTTCTCTGCTTTTGTGCTTAAATAAACATACTCTTCTACTTCCAATTTGTAGAGGTTCTTCACCTGAACGCTGAATTGATTCATTTGTCTTATGGTTATGTGATGAAGGAAAGAATTTCCTTTGCTAAATATCACATCATAGCCACGATCCTCCAACATAGAAATTGAAAGTAAATTCTTATTCAGACCCGCAAAATACATGACATCTTTTAATGTGAGAGGAGAAACAGAATCCCTCTGAAAAGTAATAGTACCGATGTTAGTCATGTTATACCTTCCATCATCTCCCATCTCGATGTGCATCTGGAGGTCCTTCTCCTCCAAGTCACTAAAAAATTATTTGTTTCTCGTCACATGGAATGATTCTCCATTATCCAAATACCACACACTACCCATCATCGATGTCACCATGCATGCAATGAGGATGAAATCCAACTCGAATTGTGAAGAAAGAACTTCACATGTTTCCCCTCTTGAGGGATTCTTGTTGCCCTTCTTGTGCGGATACTTTTGGCATAGTGTCCCATCTCATGACAGTGAACACATTTAATCATTGACAAGTCCTTCTTATTTCTGCCCATACTGAAATCTCCTTTGGATTGGAATTTCTTTCCTTTCCCTTTCTTCGCCTTACCAACTAAGGCACAATCCTCATCATTATCATGCTTGGATGAGGTTACAACTCTAGTTCTCTACCTTATCTCTTCTTTTACCAAGTCAGAACAAAAACACTCCCACTTCAGTAGATTCTCCCTCCCATTTACTGAATCCTAGTAGCTGTGGCATCTCTTGTGAAGGCCTAGAAGTGCTAGGATGACTAGATCATCTTCAACAACTGTAATACCAATGCTCCCAAGATCACCTCGATATTGGGTGAAACTTCTCAAGTATTGTGGTATTGTTTGGCCCTTCTCCATGTTGATCTTCCAAAGCTTGTCCTTTAGTGCCAACTTCCTATGGTCAATGTTGTTCTAAAACAAGTCAATCAATGCTTTCCACATTTCATATGATGTATCCTTCCCGTGGAGGTTTGAGATAATATGATATCAAACTCCTTCTAGTATGATCCTTCTTGCCTTTGCAACACATTTATTCCACTCTAACAGATCTTGAGAATATGTTGTTAGAGGCTTAGGAATATATTTTTCTATGAATTCCTTCAACCCATTTTCTTCCAACACTACCTCCATCTTGTCTTTCCAATCAATATAATTCGAACTACCCTCAAGGGAATGTTCAACTCTCAATCCGTAAAACAACACCCTATTGTCTCTAAAGAATGATCCTCCAAAGTCAATTTCACTTGCAAAGAAAACTTGTATTCTCCTCTTCTAGTGTGATATCTTCTTTGGTACCATGTAGAAATTCCTTGTAGATTCAAACTGATTATGTGATTTTCTAAAACAAAAGACCTGGAACTACTCTACTCATCAGTGGACACATTTCATCGATCAAGAAATCACGAAACATACAAGAGAAAGAATTCAATCAACATATTACACAATGATTTCCTGGGGAAACCCACAGCTAAAAACCCTTGCTATATGTATATTGCATTAGTCCAAAAATATGAGAAGATTACAATGCTTTGTTCAAGCCTAAGTAACCTATGTAGTATCTCTATCTATATCAAAACTTCCTAAATAATCCTAGGCCAATGCTTGACCAATTTTATGCTTGCCCAAGTGCCTATTTCCTTGCACTTTTTCATTGGGAATTAAACCCTATTAATTAGGGAAATTCCCTAATTGGAATTGCGCAATTCTCATAGGCCTACCTCTTACTACTTTCACCACTTGTAAAATTTGGATGATCATACAACTAATAGTACACTTCCCTTGAACTCCAATCTCAACTAGTTAACTCTCAGATATGCCATGTATGAGTTATTTACGAGTGAATCATTAGTTAAATGGTTGAACACATGAAGCAACACCCTACTTTTTGACCTCCTACTAGTTCCTCCATTAGTTGGAACTAGTTTAACTGACTTTAACTCAGTTAGACTGAATTAATTAATTGCAACTCAAAATAAACTCAAATAGGGCTCCTATAAAGTATGAGGCACTCTAAATGACTCAAGTTAGACCCTTAACTAGAATTAAGTGAGACAACTAAGTCAAATTAAGTTAGTTAACTTGTACAAGTTGTCTTGTGATGTGGAATCACAATTTTATTCCTAATTTAATTCAAGGGAAAATTAAATCGGGATTTTTCTTGTTTCATTTTCAATAGAAATTCCTAAATAAAAGGGGCCTGATTTTCTCAAGAATTTTGCAAGGAAATAGTGGCTCAAGCACATGAAGAAATTGATTAAGTTTGGGTTAGAGAAGAGATAGTTTATTCTCTTGATAATACTTCCCTATTCATCAGATTAATGCAAGTAGACATAGGGGTTTTTAGAAGATTACTTTCTCATGGAAAGATACAATGTGCATGTGTGTTATTTCACATTACATGTTTGTGATTGATGTTATAAATTGTGAATTGAATTCCATAGAGTAGTAGAGTAGGATTGTGTCTTGTGATTTAGATTAAAATTTCATGAGCAGTTGCAATTCTACACCTTAATTTCTACATGGTATCAGAACATGATTCACATTAGAGAAGGAATTTCGAAGTCATTTGTCAGAAGGTTCAAATTTGCATTTTAGTGTAGTAGGATCTCTTTAGAGTTGGGAGAATGGCCTGCTATGGACTTAGATTACAGTATGCCTTGGAAGACAACTCAAATTTCATTGCATGGAAGGATCACATTGAGGCAATGTTTGATGAAAATGGATTGCTAGAATACACATGAGAGATGTTGCAAAACCATAATAATATAATTCCCATAACCTATCTCAATGAAAGAAAGATGTAGCTAAGGTGAGGAGAATAATATTGGAGGGAGTGTGAGACCACATTTTCATGAATATCCATGGGAAAGAAACTCCTTATGCAATGTGGAAGGCACCGAAAGATTGTTCTAGAATAAAAAAAACCATAAGAAAACAACACTCGAGGATAAACTTTGAAATATCAAGATGCAGAAGAATGACACCATTTAGCAGTATCTGAGCAGGTCCACACAAGTTCATGATGACCTTGCAGGAGATGTTGTTACTATTTCAAGGGATGTCTTATTAAGCCTGTCCCTTATAGGCCTTCCCAAGAGCTAGCCTAGATACCAAGGTTCGGTGAGCATGAGGGAGAAACCATCAAATTAGGAATGCTTATGGTCTGATTTGGTATAGGATGAAAAAAGGAAAAATACGAGAGGTGGAACTTCATCCAAGGGAAGATGAAGAAAAAATTGCATTGGTTGGAAAGAGAAAGGAGGTAAAATGGAAGAAATATCAAACCAAACTAGAATCTAGCCAAGGGGGAAAGAAGAAAGATTTGTCCAAATTAAATACTTCAATTGTCGTGAATTTGGGCACCATGCCACAAAGTTTCCACAAACAAATTCAAGTAAGAAGAACTCAGGAGGAGAAGTAGGTGAATCTTTGGCTTCACAATTCAATATTTACTTCACCCTTACCTCATGTATGGCCAACACAATAATGAGAGAATGTGGTACTTGGACTCTGGTGCCTCATTCCACATGACAAGGTGTAGAGACTTTTTTAGTGAGCTATAGGAGAAATATCTCGAGATGCACATCAAGTTGGGGGACAACGGAAGGAATAGTGCAATCAAGATTGGTATAGTCACCTTTTAGAGGGAGTCGAGCTCCCCTATTAGACTCAAGGATGTCATGTTTGTTTGATGCCTAAAGAAGAATCTTATCTCTGTTGAAGTTTTGGAAGATCATGGTTATGATGTGATCTTCAGCAAAGGGAAAGCATTCCTAATACACATATCTAGGTGATAGGTGAATAAGATTGGGTTTGTGTGAAGAACATGTATAATCTAGATGTGAAATATTTTGTGGCACTAAGCACTAAGGAGGAGAACGTGAAAAAACTCAATGTCGGTGAACTTTTTCACCGAATACTTGGCCATTTCCGTCATGGCACCTTAAATATTATGTAGCAAATAACCAATGGCCTCCCTAAAGGAGCACTTGATCAGTGAGATGTTTGCGAAGGATGTAATTTGGGGAAGTACATAGAATCCACTCTGATGTTTTTGGACCTTTCTCGATAGCCTCCACTGTCATACATAAACATTTTGTCATTTTTATTGATGGCTTCTCAAGGAAATGCTGAATCTTATTCATGTGGAAGAAAGGTGAGACATTCTCCAAGTTTTTAGAATTCGAGGCATTGGCTGAGAAAGAAATAGACAAGAAGGTGAAGGCTCTCAGGAGATATAATGTTGTTGAGTATGTTTCGAATGAATTCAAAAAACATTGTGCAAAATAAGACATTCAAAGAGAGTTGATAAAACCCCATAACCGAAAACAAAATGGGGTGGCTAAGAGAAAGAATTGTAGCATTGTGGGAGATGCGAGAGCTAAGTCACATGAAAAGGTCCTATTTCTACATTTGTAGGTTAAGGAATGAAACACGATAGTCTACTTATAGAATCACAATCCTCATCATATTCTTGGTATGATTACATCAGAGGAGGCTTTCTCAAGGAGGAAGTCATATGTGTCACAGTTCAAGATTTTTAGAGCCTCTATTTACTACCATGTCTCCAAAGAATCAAGGAAGAAGGTTGAGCTAACAATAGAGTTGGGTGTATTTTTGGGTTACACATAAAATCCTCACAACTACTATGTGTACCTTCCATCCCTCAAAATGACAGTTGTGCAAAGGGATATAAATTTTGGTGAGGAGAAAGGGATGCAGTGTTCTCTTAAGAGGGAATTTCAAATCCCACTAGAAGAGGAAATTATAGCTCCAAAGGAGGAGCCTCAAGAAGTTATGGAGTAGCCACAAGTTGAGAAGCAAAGAGTGGAGAAATCCACTCAAGAAAAACCATCTATAGAAGGTAGGAAAATAACTTGGGAAGCTAATAGACATGTGTAAGATGCGAGGGACAATGTGGGAGCTCCTTCAAATATTTGTAGGAAGAGACGGTCACCTAAGAGGTAGATTGGATACATGGCTCTAATTACTAAGCTTGTAGAGATTGAGCCATCCTCGTTTGAGGAAGTAGTAGAGAAACCAGTATGGGTGGATGCAATGGTGGATGAATACAAATTCATTGTAAATAACAGGTTTGGCGAGTGGTCCCAAGGCCAACAAATAAATTAGTTGTGTGTTCAAGATGGATATTCAATGTTAAGCATGTAGCATACATAATCATAGAGAAGTATAAGGCTAGATTTGTGGCCAAGGGATACTCTCAAGTTGAGGTAATTGACTGTGAGGAGACCTTTGCTCCTGTAGCAAGGTATTCATCTATTACAGAAATTATTTCTCTCAATGCACAAATGGGATGAAAGATCCACGAGATGGATTTAAAAACAACATTTCTCAATGGGGTTATTGAGGAGGATGTGTACATCGAGCAACCATAAGGTTTTGAGACATTCTATTGAGAATCTCATGTATGCAGACTCAAGCGTGTGTTGTATAGTCTCAAACAAGTACCTCGTGCTTAGTAAATCAGGATTGTATGCTATGTCATTGGTTTGGGGTTCACCAAAAGTGAAGCAGATGTAAACCTATATCACATATTGGTAGAAGGTAAATTTCTTATTATTTTCTTATATGTTGATGATTTGATTTTGACTGGTAATGAGTAGTTGATTAGATCTTGCAAGGGAATTTTAAATGAAGGACGCAGGTCTAATGCACTACTTCCTTAGGTTGGAAGTATGGCAAGGTGATGGGGAACCATTTATGTCTGAAGGAAAGTATGAAAATGATATACTACATATATTCTATGTGGAGAGTTGTAAAACCATGGAGACACTTATAGTGACCATATAGAGGAAGGAGAATGCCACGTCAGGTGAGGAAGTGGATGCTAGCATTTATCGATAGTTATTGGGTTCACTAATATATATTGTGAAAAAATGACTAGATATGTGCTATGTAGTCAAATAGATGAACCAAGCTATGGTTAGGCTAACCAAATTATTTTGGAAGGAAGCTAAGCATGTTTTATGGTACCTTAGAGGCACTACCTAGTTTGGACTATGGTACAAATGAACATAGGGAGTGAAGTTGTGTGGCTTCAAAGATGCAGATTGGGTAGGGAGTGCATTCGACTGAAAGAGTACATCAAGTGGAATTTTCAATTTTCGGTTCGAAACAGTTTCCTGGTACAACATGAAACAAATATCAGTGGCACTCATCTTGGAAGAAGCAGGATACATGGCTGCAAGTCAAGCAACATGTGAGGCGATCTGGAAGAGAAATATACTTGTAGGACTATTTGGTCAAATGATGGATTCAACTGTGATCTACTTTGATAATTAGAGTTACATCAAGTTCTCTGAGAATCCTATATTTCACAATTGATCCAAGCATATAGATATCTAGTATCACCATTTGTGGGAATATGTGCAAAGGCGGATAATGTTGCTACAATACATTCTCATAGAGGAAGAAGATGCTAACATTTTGACAAATGCTTGTCATGAGGGAATTTTGAGTTCCACAGGTGTAGGATAGGGGTGGTTGATAATTCCTTTCTTGTTGAGAGGGAGTGTTGAAACAATGCAGCAAGAAATTCCCAATTCAATTTTCCCTTGATCAAATTCAGGAAAATTGAATTTCTACATCAACAAGCAACTTGGATGCAGTTACCTTGTGTAACATGGCTTGTTTCACCCAATTTACTTAGTAAATTCAAGTTGGAGGAGTTATAGTTTAGTTAAGCATGTGTGATCACTAATTTTTATAAATCAAGGTTAGTTATTTCAAGTCGATTTCAGTTAAACTAGTTCAAACTGTTGGAGGAACTAGTGGAAGGTTAGTTGTGTAGTGGGAGTTCAGTCTAAGTTAATGAACATCTAGTTAACTCATTAGCCAATCGAAACTAGCTATTTCTTGTAAATAATTTGAGTTCCCCAGTTGTGGCAGAGATTCTAAGGGAGTGTAACATCAGTTGTACACTAGTCTTGAATGTATAGATTCTGTATGTAATCAAATGATCAACCTTGGGAATTACACAAGAATTTTGGAGGAAATTCATAAGTAATAGGGGCCTAATTTCCTTAAGAATTGTGAAAGGAAATAGGGGATTAAATAGAGGAAAAATTTGACTATGTTTGGGTCAGAGCTTCTCAATGAGCAGAGATATAGGTTATTCACTTGCAGTTTGTGCACAATTGAGCAAAAAAATTGTAATAAATCTTTATTCATCAAATTAATGCAAGTAGGCATAGGGGTTTTTATCATATTGCTTTCCCCTAGAAAAGTACTATCGGAATGGGTGTTATTTATCATTGCATGTTTGTGAATGATGTTCTAAATTGTGAATTGAATTCCGCATAGTAGTAGAGCAAGATTACGTCTTGTGATTTAGATTAAAATTTTATGACCAGTTGCAATTCTACACCTTAATTTCTACACCAGAAACTGCCTGCCATGTAGGTATAATGATTTCTAACCTCTAGAATACATTAACAACAATATGTAATTTGACTGCATAATGAGTTTCGTAGCTCTAGGAGATCCATGAGATGTGCTAGTAGTGGGAATTGTAGATCACAAAGTCTGTATTGTGACTGGAGTAAAGAAAAAAGGACCTGGATTTAAATCGTTTTCCAACTCTTCTAATGTTTCTTTAATACCAGGTTCTTTGCTTCCTGTTGCTCAATATACATTGCAAGCGCATTGTTAATAGCTTCATGGAATCTCATAACATCAGTGGCTGCAATTCTAGACATATGAACATTCATTTCCACTTTATCAATAAATTTTTACTATGCATCCTTACCTTTTCAAGTTTCAATGTTGTATTGTCCCTGTTATAGTTTACATCTTGAAAAGAGACAAAGATATCATCGAGAATAGAAAATTCTTTGGAAATTTTCTCCATTATTTTCTGAATTTTGTTTAAAGAAGTACTGACCCAATCAGGTAGTGGATTACTTTCAATTTCCACGTTGATAACTTCTTGATTGCTTCTTATTTCCAAGGGAATTTTGGATTTTTCTATTTCAGTCATGTGCATTTTCTTTGAAATAACTGTCCAATGAGGCTCCTTGCCATCCCCATTAGATATTAGTTGACCATGAATCAACTTTGTAATTTCAATATATTTTCATTTTCTTTCACTTGAAGATGAAGCCAAAGCAGTTGCAGATGTTCGTTTTTTCAACAATTTATCTAGTACTCATTTCTAGTTCTTGATTATTTCTTAGAGAAATGTGACTCTTTTTGCTTTCATTTACAACTCTCGTTAACAATCTCTTGCATTTGATAACACCAAGAGGTGCGATAAATAGGCCTTTTTTATCAATGTCTCCCTAGGCTTGAACTTATTTTAAATTAAATAAATGCAAATACTTCACAAGCTCTGCAAGGTAGCTTCCATTCTTCATGGTTACTCATCCAAAAGTAAATTGTAAAGGAATAAATTGTTTTTTCTTTTTCTACTCAAATTTAACTTGCCAATCGTAGTATTTCCTATAGAATTTGACAACAAAAAACCTATAGAATTCTTGGAAGCAATAATGGTTTACCTCAAAACCCATAAACTCGAATAGCCATATTATTTCCTCTTTCTTCATGCATCCCTCTTCCCCATAGGAAAACTTGTGCTTCTCCATATATTATATGGGGTTCTTGTCCATTTATAATGAAAGAAACTTTCTTTACAAAAATAACTCGAATTAGAGAAAAATTTGAAGTAGCTTCTTTCCTCCACAATATGGGATAGTAGAACTATACCATTTCTTCATTAAAATTGAAGTTAGGGTTAAGTGGCGATTCATTAAAGGAATGAATCAAGATGAGGGTTATTATTAGATATTCCATCATGAAGAATCTATTACTTTTGAACAAATTCACTAATTAAAAATACAATTCATTTGAAATAAGATCAGCCTAATCGAATACACAATTTTTTTATATGAATAATGGAGCACATAGAGAATGGATATTGGGATAGTGGTCATAGTTTCTTGGCCCATTAAACAGGAACACAACCGACATAACTATCTAAAAAATTCTTGAAACAAAGTAATATATATAGAGAGAAAATATTAGAAGAAACCTTAGAAGCTGGAAAAATGAACTGTTGTATGGTTTTCTAGCCACCTACGCGTGACTCCAAAAAACTACTAAATTTTGACAAATTTAAGCACATATCCGGAATCAATAGCTTGAATATGCCCCTAAATGCCTATGAAGTCAAAGAAATAGGAGTATTTTTGGTTGCTAGCATAATTGTTCTCATCTTTAAATAAAATTTCTTTGTGCACAAATAAATGATTTCTTTAAAATCAAATACTTTTGGAACACATGCAACCTTCACTAATTTGGTAGACCAAATATTATCACTATTATTCTCTTGCACTGACATATTAACATATCGTTGATACATAGTTGACCACTGAAATCTATGATCGATAAGTGCAATTAAGTAAATCATATCAATGCAAATAACTTCTTTCCTTAGCATCGTAGCCATTTTTCTATGTACTTCTAAAATATTTTTTCAATCAACAATGTTCTCACTATGCTCTAGGTGTAGCTTTATCAATACACTATACAACAACCACCTGTCACTATTATGCGTGTGCAATCTCTTTTACGTGACACTCTCAATAAATAACAATTCATAATAGAAAAGTCAGCATTTGTGGGAAATAGTAGAATTAATTCACATAATCTAAATGATCCAAAATTTTGAGAAGAAAAACAATAGAACTTCTGACATGATTTTTAGAAAAACCAGCATAGATTTTTGGAAAACTGGATTATAGTTGGAAAGCTTTAGGATTTTTAGTATCTGGGTAATTGTTGATAGTATTGAATTTTCTACTTTTTCTGTTTTGCTATTTGTTACTATTCTATGTGTGAAATCTGTTTGATATACATTTTGGATACACAATAATTCAAAAATAACTAAGATGATGTTTCCAAGAAATAGTGGAAATAATTTAAAAACAAATCTCAAAATTTGGAAACTATTTACTCCATCTACTAGACAAATTAAATGTGAATCTTTTTTAATAATGAAACCTATCTTATAGGATTTCAATAATCGTATCCACCACTATATCGATGTTAGTTTATAGGTAATAGAATTTATGTTCGTAATTATGTGTCAATTCACCATTCACCAAAAGGGTACCAAACTGTTAATGTCATTATGCTATGCATGAAGTTGAAGAAACTACACTCTGCAAATGAAATAGTTTTTCTTTTTCTTCTTTTTCTACTTTATTCTAGTTGTGCATAATGTTATTTTGTAATTTCACACCTTTTCCATTTGTAGCATACCCCCTTGTCATTGATTACAATTACCAAATTCCATTAGCATTAGTTCCAAAGCTCCGCACAAGTCTCGCAAATATTTTTAAGGTTTACTTATGAGATGACGAAGATCCATGTGAACAAATAGCGAGAGAAACATTGAGGCTTTTGGATTATTGTTTTTATTATTATTGGAGTCATTGATTTTTTTGGTTTGGCACTTTTTACATTGTGTTATCATGCCTATTCATGGCACTCATGGTAGCAACAAGTTTAACAGGTAAAAATATGATTCATTTCATGAATTTAATAAAATTTTAAAGCTATAGTTTCAATAATGTTGTTACCAATGTCGGAATTTGTAAAAGTAATAGTCGTGTCTTACTTAGCTCCATGACCCTCACTAAAAAATAAACTTTAAAAATATTTATTATACTTTTGGAGAGCTTTACTTTTGCAAAGCTTTAACTGTGTGAAAAGCTCCGCAAAAGCAAAGATCCACACATTGTTTATTCATGGAACTCAAAGTAACAATGAGTTAAACTCGTAAAAATATGATAAATTTCATGAATTTAATAAAACATTAAAGCTATAGTTTCAATAATTCCATTACCTATGTGGACATTTGTAAAATTAATAGTCGTCTCTTACTTAGCTCCCTAGGCCACACTAAGAAATAAACCTTCAAAATATTTACTAGAATTGTGTGAAGTTGTGCTTGTGCAGAGCTTTCACTGTACAGAAAGATCTGCACAAGAAAAGCTCCACAAACTACTTTACATGCAAAGCTTCACACATTATTTAAAAACTTTAAGCATAATGAAAAATTACATTTTAAGCCCTCTACAATGAAAAATCCATACAATGAAACATCAATGTATGTAATTGTTGATTTTGTACATGCATTCATAAATAAAGACAACTAGGACAAAATAATTATTGTTGCTCGCTGAGGGACCTTAAATAGTAATCAATATAGTTATAAAAATTGTAATTGTACTTAGATTCAAATTCTGGTTAAAAAAAATGCAACAAATATCTGAAAACCAAAACTTTTTCCAAGCGTTCATTTCCATTGTAAACATAACTATAATAGAGTAATGAGTCTTTGTGCTTCACAAGCCTTGAACAATAATGAGCACAAATACATCAACAACAATTGTATTTAGATTTAAATCCTAATCACTATAGCTATCATTAAAATAAATATCACAAATGCAATAGATATCTCTGAATGAGAACTCTTGCTAAATGTTCATTTTCATTGGCATCAATTCCACACCATTATATAGATTATAAAATCTTAAAACGATAGTCTCATGAACTTACATTCAATCAATGATATCGAGGAATGCTAAAGAATCGAGAGTAATGCAACTGCATATGTAAAACATAATCTAAGAATGATTGATATAAATAGAAAATATTTTCAGTATTAGGACAGAGTAAACATAAATCCATTTTAATTATTGTTCATTACAGAAAATCAACCAGTATATAAAATCTCAAAGCAAATATTGGAAAACACATGTTCAATTAGTGGATTTTACACAATGTTCTAGACTCAAGTCTATACAACGTCCCATCTAAAATGTTATCATAGAATTGTTTACATAATTGGTAAACATACAGAGAAATATAAAAGAAAATAATCAAAATTAAAACAAGCTATGATTAGAGAGCCATGGTCTAGAAAATAAATTTTGTTACATAAAGAATTTATGAAAATTCAAATTTTTAAGTAAAAAAACCAAATGCATTCGTCCCAATGGGGATTGCTATTGGGATCCCATCGGCCATAACCTTTAAAGTAATATGCAAAAAATAATAAGGAATTGCATTCAAGAACTAGACTATTCCATCACAGTGTACCAAGAAAATTCCAACGGGTAGATGCTTTGAGAAGAAAAATAAATGGTCTAATGTATTAAAACACTTGCAATATGCAAAAGAACAACCTCATATTGTTTAGCTCTCAACTATCTCTCGGAATAAGGCTTTTTTCAAATGAATTCCTTCACTTTAGCTTCAATGAATTGTTTCATTGGACGGATAGTACTATCTTGTTTAACACATTCTTTGAATATACTCTGCTCAATTTCTTTTTTTCTTGTTGCAATTGGAAAGCCAAGGTAGAGTAATCTTTGTTAACACTAATAAAAGTAATTATCCATTTGCTAATTTCATCTACAATAAAATCATTTATATCATCAAACTTTGATGCCTGTGATTGTTTCAACTCTTCCAAATCAGCCATCAACTTGTTGTTTTCAATTAGTCTAGACTCATATGTAATGGACAGATTGTTTAAATCCTGTATAATTGCTACGTCCTTGAGATACACATTTTCTCTTCGATTTTCTAAGCCTCCAAACTCAGAAATAATATCATCCAATGTTATGATTTTCTTAAACCATGTAGCTTTGATTTTCCTCATACGATCAACATCCAATAACCCTTGCTTATCTTTTTCTAGTCCGGACAGTAAACCAAGCTTCAAACTAAAAGTTGATAGATCATTGTCTACAAATTCCCGGTCTCCCTTGAGCTCACTTTCGACAATCTCAATAGAAGACTTAGTTCTCTACTTTAAATGTCATATATTGAAAGAAACTTTCTGTGCAAATTCAATAATTCACTATCTCTTGAATATATTACTAATGATATACGATTTCACTACATTAAGAAGATTGAAAATTTTCTCAAATTTATGAGATGTGCCAAGACTAGAAATTGCCAATGGCTATCCATGTATTGTTAGTGGAGTATTTAACAAAGAACCTAGGCTTAGAGTATCTACTAACTCTTTTATTTTTTCCCTTCAGCTTCAATTTTTTTGCTTATCATTCACTAACATAATCGACAACCACCTCACCATTGGCTTGATGCAATTTCATTATCCTTGGCATTGCAACGCCAAACAAATCAACATTCATTTCTACTCGAACAACAACCTTTTTGTTGGAACTTGTACCCTTTCAACTTAAACTCTTAACCCACTTTTCATAATCGGTATCCTACAATTTGACATAACGGTCATCAAAAGTAATGTCATCTTTCAAAATTTCCTCCCTTATTTTATTATTTTCTTGCAAAGAAGTACTAACCCAATCAGGTAGTACTATGCTATCAGCTTCCATGTTCATGACCTCTTCAATGCTCTATGTTTCATGCCAACTCTTGGATCTATATTATTTATCTATGTGCACTTTTTCAAGAGTTATTCCACAAGGAGGCTTTTTATCATTCCTATCAATAACCAGTTTTTCACTTCCAATACTTATTTTCCCTCTTTGGATGCTAGATGTAGTCACACTAGTACATCATGTGCAAGATTGAGATTGTATTGTAGGATTTGTGCCTCTTGACTTATATCTTCCTCCCATGCTGATGATCTCTTCAACATCAACTAAAATATTTTGATCTTTTGTTGATCAACTTTAATTTCCTCTCTTCTCTCTATTTCTTGGAAACAAGTTCTCGTACCTCATAGACTCTAGGTGGTTCATGAAAAATATTCCTCTATAAAAGCCTAAGTGGTGGTGCACACATCTTTATTCAATATATCGATGCAGGTACAAAGAAGTAATTCTTGTGGCCCGCGAGCTACTACAATGCACAAATCCTCTCTGTGTGCTCTACCTTGTATCTCTCCTATCTATATTTTCTCAACTATGGAACAAAATGTTCTCGAAAGAATGGAATGCCTCTTCCTCCTAATGGCTCAGTTATAACACAACTTGATAGCCTATTAGTGGTTAAGTTTGACTACATCAACTCTTAACTAGAGTTATAATATAGACTCTTCTAGGGTATTTTACATAAAGAAAACATAGCTAGACCCTTTTCCATGAATAATGGGGGCTAATGCGATATCCTCCTGAACTATAGGTGTGAAAATAGGAAGGTCAACTTGTGAGTGACATAATTTCTACATACAGACTCTAATTGAGGTGTTTCTTGCATCATTTGAAATATCTTTGCCTGTAGAATAAAATTAAAATGTGCAGTGCTAATGTTGAAATTTTTTACCACCCAAAAAATTTCATTTGATGCCTCAATATGCTCTTGGAAGGTTTTAGATCCTGTTTTTCCAAACTAGGTCCCATCAGTGAAAATGGTCTTGTGACCTGATTCCTCCACATTTGCCACTCCAAATGCATCGATATGGATGAAAAACAATATACTGATCCAATATGTATCAAGATAGAACATAAATCCCTAAACTATTTCCTAAATAAATAAAAATCTACAAAAGAAAGATCGAAAGGAACCACAAAAGTTTGAGAAATGAATTCTCGGACAATGTCAATTGTGCCTCCTTCTGGCTTCAAGAAACTATTCACAACTAAAAATTTAAGTGCTTGGTCCATTTGTGTAACTTGAGTAACTGTCTAAATTAATTGGGATTTAGAGGAACCTTTATTTCTCTTAGCTTAACTATTGTCATCCTTAAATCAAAATTATTTGTATAGATATAAACAATTTCTCTAAAATCAAAGACCTCTAGAACACACCCAACTTTCGCTAATCCATTACTCCAAATCTTGTTTCTTGTTTTCTCTTCCATTAACAAATTCACCTATTACTCATATGTTTTCAACTAGTTAAAGGTATCATCAATATCAACAAGTGAGTTAAACGTATCATTGCAAATAACCTATTTCCTTCGTCTACTACCCATTTTAGTTTTACAACAAAAAATACTCTGCCAATGAATAACGTATTCAAATTCCATTTCACTTTAAAATTATCCTTTCCTTCAAGAAAATTGATTGTTACTATTACTCGTGTGAAAATTGTTACACACAACACTTTGATTAAGTAACAATTAAATATACCAAAGGAAACTTTTATGGAAAGTAATAGAAAAAAGAATCTGAAATTCCAAATGCATGTTGTCCATTTACTTCACACTTTTCTCCTACTTACAAGTTATTGATATACGTGTCATAAGAAATAGAAACTTATGATATACATGAATAGACGTTGTCTACCGACAGAAAAAAATTTCCTACATGTTTTTTTGATACTAGAATTCTATTCAGCATCACTAAAAACAAAATTAATAAATTTGCCCGCATAGCCAAAGTCACTGCAATTCGACATTTTTTTCAATAAAATCCTAGTAACACGAGTGTTTGAATCCTTCAAAAACCCCATCGACACCCAAGATCATGAAAGTTGACAGCTATAACCTAGAGCTACTAAAAAAGTCCACCATATTTGATGAGGAAGGTGCCAAAATTTCCATTATTTTTCCGCTCAAAATCCAAGTCTTGTAAAACTATCAATAATATTTATAAATAGTAAAGTGCACAATGGCATTAGCAAATAAATATTATTCCAACACATATTTATATATCTTCTATTAAAAATCGACTTAACAACCAGTCCCCATTACTATATAAAATTGAACCAACTTTGATTTATGAATAACTTGACACACTTATTTCCTACAAAACTTGACACACATTTTAGATGCAATGGGGAACTTATTCCGCAAAAATGGATTTCATTCTAAACTCTTTGATTTTGAGGATCGGAAAATAATTTGATTACCAAAAAGAAAAACTTTAATTCATAATGTAACATTCACAACTTCAAAAAGATATTTGTAAGATAGAAAACGAATATTATGTGGATTAAGTATGCATTACTATTATGAAATATTAGATTAAATGTCTTTTTGACTGATGATAAGAAGAATTGTATAGGATAATATATGTGCACAAAAAAGACAAGAAGCATTGATACCTTGTGTGCATCGATATATTGAATAAAGATGTGTGCACATATGTACTCAGTAAATTGAATGTCAAAAGTACTAATATTTACCCATAGTGGTGTTTCCTGTTAATAAGAGAACAAACATGAAAATAATAAAAAATCTAGATGACAATTTTATCTTCGATAAAAATATTTTTTAATATGTATTAAAAGAAAAACAGTAACTTGTAGTGATTTTCAGACAAACGAATAAGAAAACATATGAAATCACCACTATAGTAACGAAAAATATCCATTTAACATTAGAATTCATTCAAAATAAAAAAAAATCATCTACTTTGATTAAACTATACAAACTAGGGAAACAAAATAACACTATGTACATCCACATACATTACCCCAATTAATTATCCATCATTTACAATGTATCCAAACCCCACATAAGTACCTTCATTTTAAGTTCCATACAAGGAAAAATCCTATCAGTATTATGTTTACAAATTTGTTAAAAAACCTAATGTTTCGAGTCTTCAAATGTTAACCCCTAATAAGATATTCTTGATATGAAATTCAATAACACACATACGAAACATATTCCTTTCTTTGCATTACTCGTGTGAAAATTGCTACACATGACATGCTCAATACATTGCAATCAAACATAGCAAATCTACAATTTTTCACTAATTTAATATCACAATTATATGTATCATAAGAAATAGATGTGTACCATACAAAATAAGTTCAAACTAGTTGTAAAACCGATAAATATGAATTGGTTTGAAAGCTTGCAGTATTGTAGTGTAGATTCTATATTTATGCACTATTATTATCATCCACGATTTAATAGAAACTCCATTAAGACGCCATTGAAGTTGCAACCTCAACCTTAGAGATAACAACTTATGTAAGGAAAGCTCATACAATACTCCAAGAGTTTAATGTAATTTGGAAACAGAACATGTTATACAATCTGTTATTCAAAATACAAAAACAATTATAAAAGGCTCCTATCAATAGGAACAGATAGTTTATTTCCTTTCTCCGTTAATGATTTCAAAATGTTTGTCGACTCATTTCCCTATAAATCACCACCTATTACCCTTTTTCCTCTAACATATGTCACAAAATCTCTATATATAAGATAAATTTGACATCCAAATCTTTCTATCATTCCAATGTTTGTTATGTCATTAGTATTTACTATTATTATTATTATTGTTACATTTGACATCCAAATCTTTCTATCATTCCAATGTTTGTTATGTCATTAGTATTTACTATTATTATTATTATTGTTACATAAATGTAACAATCAGAATAGAGTGAGACTCATTTCCCTAGAAACCATCACATTTTACTATATTTCATCAGAAACACATTACAAAGATAAATCTTCCATCCTTAATTTTTATTGTCTTGATGCCTTTCCTGTGATTAATAGAAAACACCATTGCAGGTAAATACCAGTTCTCT
Source organism: Pinus tabuliformis (assembly GCA_031772625.1). Lineage (NCBI taxonomy): Eukaryota > Viridiplantae > Streptophyta > Pinopsida > Pinales > Pinaceae > Pinus > Pinus tabuliformis. The sequence continues at coordinate 243,010,514 of CM062814.1, forward strand.
CAGCATTCAATTCACCAAATACGCACCTGCCCACATATTCAGTCAATGTACACATGCATAGACAAAACAAGAAAACCACAAAAGAATTAAAACATTGAATATAGAAACATGATTTTCGAAGCATTAAATATTGATATTAATATATACTTTCAACATAACATAAATGCATATTGGTGGAACTGCAATGCAAATCAATTATAACCTCTCAAGCTTTCATTGTGTGAACCTAATAACCAGTGGCCTTATGCCAAAGTGAAAATAAATCTCACAATTTTTCACAATCTACTAATATCAAATTGCACGTGTACTAACTCCAAAAGAGTTAAAAACACATTATAGTTGAAATATACCTCCACACATCCCTCATTCCTCACAAATTCAAAGCACAGTAAAAGCTGTGCACAAGGAAACATTTGAACGTTTCATACATTGTCTAGTTTTGCACACTTAATTTTACCACAAAACACTTCTTCCTCGCACATATTGAAAACACAATTTATTTAATATTTCACAATACAAATAGCTTTTATAGTCCAACCATTATGATACTTGTTACAAAAATGGCATAAAAGTGATCAATGTAAAAGGTAACATTAACAAATTGCTTTTACAGCCAATATGCACACATATAATTCAACAAAAATGATAACACATATGACGTAGGAATTAACATCTAAGGTCTAAAATCACTTCATAATTAACATCTAAGGTCTAAAATCACTTCATCTTCCAAACAACGCACATACTCTGCTCTCTGGCACATACTCTCTCCTTCAAACAATAAAACCTCCACACATGGAAAACACCTACAACCACATCAATCCTAGTATAAGTGAGCAAAAAAACAACAAAAGGACCCTCCTTCTCCCTCTCCATGCAAGCAAAGGTTCGCACACTTCTTTACAAGAAAAGCTCCACACATTGTTTAAAAAAATTTAAACATAAGGTGTTAACAAAATTCTAAGTTTTTACATGCTTTGAAATAAATTATTAAATGGTAAAAACATGATTAATTTCATGAATTAATAAAACATTAAATCTATAGTTTGAATTATGTTATTACCAGTGTGGAAATTTGTAAAAGTAGTAGTCATCTCTTACTTAGTTCCCTAGCCCAAGCTAAGAAATAAACCTTAAAAAAATTCATAGACTTGTGTGAAGCTTTTCTTCTACAGACTGCACCAAAATCTGAACACAATCAAAGCCCCAAACACTACTCTCAACACAAGAAAAGCTCCAAACACTGCTTTACATGAAAAGCTCTAATTTTTGAAATTTTATAGCTAGTAATGTCATGATTTTGAATGTCCACTTTCAATTAATAATTTAATATATTGGAATATAATTGATGTATGAGATCATGAAGATCCATGTGAATAAATAATGAGAGAAATGACGAGGTTTTTGGTTTGTTGTTATTATTATTATTATTGGAGTCATTAAATGTGTATTACCATGGTTGTTCAAGGTACAAACAAGTTAAATTGGTAAAAAGTAAGAGATTAACATGAAAATATTAATTGCATATATTTTTATCCCCTCCCCCTCCCACCCCCTCCATTACGTAAAGGACGCGGAGCAGTACCATAACATTGTCACCCAAGCTCATGCTAAGAAATAAACCTTAAAAATATTTATTAAGACTTCTTCAGAGCTTTCACTCTACTGAAAGCTTCACACAAGCAAAGATTGCACAGTGCTTTACATGTAAATCTCCACACACTATTTAAAAACTTTTAACACAAGGTGTTAATAAATGTTCAAGTTTACATGCTTTGAAATAAATGATTAACTAGTAAAAATATGATTAATTTCATAAATTTAATAAAATTTTAAAGATATAGTCTCAATAATGTAATTAATGCGTGGAAATTTGTAAAAGTAATAGTTGTCTCTTACTTAGCTCCCCAACCCACACTGAGAAATTAACCTTAAAAATATTTATTAGACTTGTGTGAAGCTTTTCTTGAAAATATTTATTAGACTTGTGTGAATCTTTTCCTGTGTGGATCTTTCACTGTGTGGAAAGATTTGCACAAGTAAATCTTCGAACAATGCTTTGCATGCAAGGCTCTGTTATACTGAACCTTCTAATTTATAAAATTTTATAGCAATTGATGTCATGATTTTAAATGTCCACTTCCAATTAATAATTTAATATATTGGAATAGAATTGATTGATTGATTGATTTGAGAGAAACAACGAGCTTTTTGGATTATTAGATTTATTTATTTATTATTGGAGTCATTAAATGTGTATTACAATGCATATTCATTGCACTCAAACTACCAACAAGTTTAATTGATAAAAATATGATTAATGTCATGAATTTAATAGCATGTTAAAGTTATAGTTTCAATAATTCTATTACTAATACAATATGGAAATTTTTAAAAGTAATAGTCATCTATGCACAAGGAAATATTAATTAGATATTTGTCCCCCCTCGGTTATGTAAAGGACCTCGTCAGTTCAGGCATCATTGGGAAAAACGATACCATAACAGTGTCAATGTCAATGTTAGTGTCAGAGCACTCACCTACAGAATGACCACTCAAAAAATTAGTATTTTTTTATATTTTTAAATGCTTGACACTAACAACTATCAAAAATAAATTCTCTCCACTTAATGGTGAATTTTGTCCAATGAGAAGTCATTGAGCCAATAAAAAAATAGAAATTAGATTTCCAAAAAATTAGAAAATTATTTTTGAATGCTATAGTCCCTAGAAAGGTAGGGACTAATAATAACATATTTTTTTATCAAAATTTAAATTTGACACAACAAAAATGATTTTGAATGTCCACTTCCAATTAATAATTTAATATACTCGAATAGAATTGATTTATTGATTAATTTGAGGCAACTAGGTTTTCAGATTATTGGAGTCCTTAAATGTGTATTACCATGCCTATTCATAGCACTCAAAGTAGCAACAAGTTTAACTGATAAAAATATGATTAATTTCATGAATTTAATAAAACATTAAAGCTATAGTTTCAATAATTATGTTACCAATACAATATACGATATGGAAATTTGTAAAAGTAATAGTCATCTATGCACAAGGAAATATTAATTAGAGATTTTTACTCCCCCCGCCTACGTAAAGGACCTTCAACCACATAAGTTCTGAAATCATTAGGTAGAACAATACCATAATAGTGTGAGTGTCAATATTAGTGCAAAGCACTCATGGATGGGCACTCAGAAAATTAGTACCTTTTATCAATAAAAAATTTAAAATTAAATTTAAAAAAAAAATTGAAATTTATTTTTGAATTTATGGAAAATAGAAATATTTAGCATTTTTTAGAAACTTTGGTTAAAATTGTAAAAAAAGCAAAAGAATGTAGATTCAATGCACTTAACCATGAGGAAAATGTTATAGTCCCTAACAAGGTAGGGACTAATAATAACATATCTGTTTATCAAAATTTAAATTTAACATAAAACAATAATGATAATAGACTTCCAAAAAAATATTTAAACAAATTCTTGAAATGGTAGATAACATAATAAATATTGTAATTTATTAAACCAACATAGATCCATCTTAACTCTAGATCTACCAAATGCAGAGAGGGATCAAATCTCTTGGGATGCCAACCTCTTTTAGAGTGAAAGGAGATTTGATCCCCTTGGATCTTGGTAGATCGTGAATCAAGGATTCATGATAGATTTATTATTAGTTATAATTAATTATAACTATAACTATAATTATTGATTTTATATTTTATGTTTTATTTTAGTTTTAGTTTTAATTTATTAAGTTAATAATAACCATGGTAATATGGAGGTGAATATTCATGGTTAAGAATCTTGTTATACACTATCATTATTGTAAATATTAAGTTTTAATTTAAAAATTGTTATACAATTAAATTTAAATAAAAGATTTATAATATTTTTTTTTTGAAATGAGTTATGGTTTTTGAGTATGTGGTATTGATAAATCATGGTATTGTAAGAAAGCATATTTAATAATATCCATGGTAAAATAAGGTGAATATTCGAATTTTGTTATATTGTAAATATTAAATTTTTATGTGTTCATTAATTAAATCTAAATATGGTTACATTTTTATATGTTATATCTAGCATCTAACATCTAACACCTACACATCTATCCCTATACTTGATTGTAGAACACTTTTAGTACAAAAAATTATAAAAGACAAATAGTAATCAAACTTAATACCCATTAAATAAATAAATAGTAAATAATGTTATTTGTAAGAAAAAAAATTAAAATAAAAAAAAACAATATTTACCAATAAAACTCCCAAAGGAAAATTAAAATATGTATCTTAAATTTAAAAAAATTAATTTTTTTTAAGAAATAATTTTATATAACTAGTTATTTATTCTAAATTAAGTATTAACACTATTTTATTAACATAATATATTTATATAATCTTATTTATATTAACTATAATATTATAATAATATCTAAATTATATACTAACAGAGTAGTGTTGGTTAGTTATATGTGATTAATAATTTTAATAAAAAATAATTGAGATTTTTTTTATTAATGGTATGTTTTTTTTTCTATTTAATTTTATTATTTTTAAATTTTAATTTAACATATATTTTTTTATAATAAAATTTCAATACTCTTTACAAATAAATTATATATAATAATATAATTTAATATTTTATTGTAAAATATAACATAATATTTAATACATATAATTTTTTTACCACTTTCTCTAAATTAATAATTAACTTAAAAAACCATTCTTATATCCAAAATCATAACTACATATATCATTTATACCCTCATTTAACCATGTGGAAGTCTTACTCAGATATTACGTTTATAATTTCTCATGTTATATTGGTTACATGTATCATTTGTTACCTATTTTGATCATGCAAAGGCTTACTCTTCATAATATAAAGGAAATAATGATATATTGGTTAAATGAAATGGATCACATTGCTTATTTGTATATGATTTTAGATTTCTTATTTATTTTTTGTGTTTGAAAATAGCTTTATTAGTTACATATATCATTTGCTACCTATTTTGATCATGCATAGGCTTGCTCTTTATAATATAAAGGACATAATGATATATTGGTTAAATGAATTGGATCACATTTCATATTTGCATATGATTTTAGATTTCTTATTTAGTTTTTGTATTTGAAAATAGCTTTTTGTCGTATTAAAATTTATGATGTTTTTTAATATTGGATAAATCTAGGATTAACATGAATTTATATTAGTTATATAGATATATACATATTATTATTGAGTATGAATAAATTACATGTCAATTAATCTTATATTTGAATAACATATTAATAAAATATTTTAATCATAAAAATATGTATTTTTATTTGTTTGTGTTATATATATATATATATTTTTGTTTAAGACTTTTATTACACATATTAAAATGTTTTTTTGGTATTAGTATATATATATATATATTAGATAAATTTTGTATTACTTTCAAAATTCAAGATACCTTATTAATAGACTATTTTTCAAAAGTAATTTAGCCTTAATCCACGACATGGGAAATTCAATATTTTGATCAATAAAAAGAGAGAAAGTGATTCATGTGGATGTTGGTGTCCACCCACCTATCCCATCTCCACCCCCACAACTGTCTCTTTCAGTTTTTCAGTTTCCTTAATTATAGCACAGTTTACTATTTTTAGCAGTTTTTCGGGTCCTAAACTTCGGGAGCCGTTTTGAGACCCTAAACGACGTTTTTTGGGAAATCTACCGCCAACATTTTTTTTTTCAAAAAATCACCTTTCCCATCGTTGTCCTCAGAGAGATCTTTCCGACGGGCTATCATGCACGTCAAACGGAGATAATACGACCAATTCGCGACCCTCGGAAGTTGATGTACCAACTTACCCAAAAACGAGGCCCACAATTTGGTGTTTCTTCTTCTAGGGTTAGGTTTTGGAATGTGAAGGGTTTTCCATTGTTTCTCAACAATAAATAGGCCTTCGAGCCTCATTGTAACACAATTCAGAATAGTTCAGAGGCATGTAGCCACACATCTCTTCTCAGAGATAAGCTACCATCGCCCTAGCTGGTTTATTTACATTTCTGGTTGTAATCATATTTCAGTATTTTCCATTAATGAAATGAAGTATTATTTCCGCTGCATCTTTGTGTATATGGTTATCTCTGTAATTTCTTGCATTCCTGTTTAAATTCGGATCAGAAAGTGTTTCAACAAAAATATTTTGTAAGGTGCCATATCATAATACAGTTGCTAGTTAAAGCAAAGTAAATACAAAAACAACATACTCAAGAATATGAATATGTTATAGGAGTAGGGTCCCTTGCACTTGTGCTAGCTAGCACAGAGGGCTTGAGATCATATTGGAGGTGACTCTCCAAGTGGCTCAAGTGAGCATCCAATCTCTCTAGGCAAGACCTATGGTAATGCTACACCCTCTAGATATAATTTACGGAGGAAAGTATATTATTCCTATCTTCATGTTTCTCCTTTAAAATTAGCCACTACAAGATCTTCAACTACCAGGATAAGGTGATTGAATATAGGTGTTGGTTCCTTCTTATCTTGTATGAAAGGGTACATGAAGCCAATTGGAGACCTCCACTATGATTTTGGAATCTAAATAGGTTTGGTGATCATTAATATCTTAGGTATCCAAGCGATGAATCTCCTCCCAAATGCTAGGAGAGGTTGTTGAGTGATAAATTTCAGTTGCTCCTTGGGCATTATTTTAAGCATTTGATTGGCCTTACTGACAACACCCGCTAGCCCCTTTATAGGTACACATCCTTTGACAAGGAATTAAGTTCAAGTAAAAAGGATATTAAACATAGAACCAAGGCCACAAGTCACTCCCCTAAAAATAGAACCAACCAACCAATGCTCCTTGACTGTAAACCAACTAGAGTAGAGACCCTCGAGCCACCCTAAGGTAGCAACAAACTAAAATACAACCAACAAAAAGAAATCAACCTTACCTAAGTTCCAAATAACAAGGAAACCACACGGAGAATGTCGTAGGACAAAGCCAAACCAAAGAGCAAGACACTAGCAGAATACTCGTATTAGGAGAGGGATAGGATAATAATTGGAAGTCAACAAAGGAATCACCAATGACCCTAAGGCCTTGAAACCCAATGGAAAAGGATGTGTTGAAGGAAGTACACGAGGGAAACTAGAAAATAACCATCCATAAAAAAATAAAAGGAAATAAAATTGACATAGTTGACAAGGAGCCATTACCTAGATAACACTACCCAAGAATGACAGAGATGATATAATCCATAACCTTGGCAGTTGAGCGATGGCACCAAAAAACTCTACTATACCATGTTATTGTCCCCATGATATCCAAACTCTCAAAGATATGCTTCAGGACCTTATGTAGCATCCCCTCCCACTCCCATGAATAGACGACATGAGCAGTTATACATAAGAAGTAGGAGAATTTGGATGTCAACATGGATCACTACTATTACAGAACCATAGACATGTGACCCTTGAATTGGGAATGTTTGAGCTTCACTCCATATTTCAAATAAGCTTTTCATGGTTTCAAGCTTCACTATGAAAACTATAAGGAAATATAATCTCATCAGTGGAAGGGGTGAACTTCAAAACTATTAGAAAATTGGAAAGGAAGAAAGATTTTCTTATAGTGATAATTACTTATGAAATCTTAATGTTCTTGTTAAATAATTCATGTTATTACTTTATCTTTGTTTAATCAAGAAATTACCAAAAGTAAATCAGGAAGATGAATGGAAACCAGATGTAGGCACTCAGTCATGGCTAAAACCCCTTTATAGGGAAAAACCCAGTCATAACTCTTCCTTTAGTAGATTCAAATTGAGATAGACCATGACCCTAGACCAAAATACTTTCCTACTCCACCAAGTCAAATATTCCTTTTGATAAATGATCTCTTCGAAAGTTACCAACTGCCAGCTTCTAAAAAGGAGATTGAACCTAACATTTTGACCCCCATCTTTAGGATTGTAGCTTCTAACAAGCAACTTCAGTAGTTCCATCCTAGCAGCTTCACAACTTCAAGGCAACATCACAGTTTTAACCTTGACACAGCTTCATAGCTTCGACCTTGATGTAGCTTCACAACTTCGATGCAACTTCAGAATTTCATTGCACATGAGAGACAAAAAGAAAGAGAGAGAGAGAGAGAGACTCAAAAACTTTGATTCCAGCTTCCTTCTTGAACTTCACACTTTTTTCAGCTCCCAGCTACTAAAATTTGAACTTGTGTGGGATATGTGCTTCCAAATGAGTTGAGTTTCTCCAATATACAGTGAGTTTGTGAGGTCAAATTCCCTTGTTGAGGTTGAATTATCCTTTCTTGAAGCCGACTTGGTGGAGGAGGCCTAATTGATCAATTTTACAATAAAATAAATTTCTTTCTTGATAAATAAAGCCCCAGAAGGATATTTTACATTATGACATGGACAAGGGCACTTGACATAAACCCTAGAAGTCTTCAATTGAGACTTTAACCTTAAAAAAATTGACCCAAGCATGAAACCCATGCTTTAATAAGTCAATTTCTTAAATAATAATAAATTTTCTCTTTCTTTCTTTTAACAAATACATTACATCATGACCCAAATATAATTATGAATATCGACACTAGTTACATTCTTCAATACTCCCTCTTAACTCAGGAGGTATTCATAATTACATATATAGAGAGATATATGGAAGATATCTAAAATGAACTACAAAGAGTTCTAGTACATTGAGTGCTACATACTAGAAGCGAGGCTAGGGTATTCTATCTGGGTGGAACTAAGATGGAATCAAGCTTTCAATCACTCTATGTACCATGAGGCTTACTTGCTAACCATCAACCCAAGGATCTAAGTCTATTTCCAAGGTTGGAGCTCCATGACCAATGTCACCCTCACTCTTCAGTATCTAGACATCAATACATAGGTCGACCAGATGCCCTCCCAAGCATCTTCCATTAGAACATACACCTAGGGCTTCATTCCTAGAATATTACTTACAAGGATTTTGTTCAAAAAACTTAATTCACCAAACATTAAATATATATGGATTCAATAGGTTTCATAATTTTGACACACCCTTAGCAACAAGAGGCTAAGATTTTATAGTGAACCCTTAAGATTAGGGTTACACAAGAATGATCAAATAATACCATGAGGGTAGATTCAATGTAATGATTAATCACATTGACAAGAATCTTTCTGATTTAAAACCCTAGCCATAATGATTTTATTAATGTAATCTAAATTTCAAAAGAGAATGAACGTACCTTTTACATGAAGAGAAATTTATAACACAACTTACAGGCTAAGATATACCTTCAGTTATTTCTTAACAAAACTTGTAAGACATAAATTCTTTGAAGGGATTCCTTTGCATCATAACTCCCTCCATGCTTCAAGTTTATCCTTTGAAGTCTCCTCCATAACCTTTGTGTATTCCACAATCTTTTCCTACCAAATAAAGTATAAAGAAAACGTTATTAGCATATAACACAAATAAATCTTGATATGAGAGAAAATCCAAACATAAAAGAGGAGACAAGGAACAAGATACTTATCTTTTGTGTAATGGTGAAGGATCCCTCTTAACTCAATCCTTTTGAGGGATACCTACAACTTTAAAAATAAAAAATGTTCTAATGATACATGTTATACCTGCAAACTCTAGAAATCAAATCATAAAATAAAACATTGTAAAACTTAAAGTAGAAGGATATGTAAGAGATAGTGTCCTTAAGAGTATTTAGAAAATAAGTATTTGACTTTATATTCTTCCATCTTGTTCTTCTACAATGGAGCTTCATCAGTAATATTTTCTTTATCTCTTTCTCTCTTCATATTACTTGGATTCTTTGGACATTGATTTTTGTAGTGACACATCTTGTGACAATTGTAACATTCAATCTTGGATAGGTCCTTTGAACTTCTTGAAGGTCCCCTTCTTCTTATGGTGAACATAATAGGTATTAGAGGTATTTTATTCTTCATCCTCTTTCTTGTTAATTACTAATGATATTCAATCTTTTTCTTGACTACATGCATTCCACATTCGTTCAAATGTTGGAGTATCCTTCCAAATGTTAATTCCTGATGCAAAAGCACTCCAAGATTTTGGTAGTCCTATAGGAACAGTAATTACAAGCTCTTTTTTGGTACAACTTCATATATTTCTTGGATTTCATCCCTGATTCTAGATATCCTTATAAAGTAGGATGATACAATATCATATGTCGTCATATTAATAGTTCTTAATTCATTGTTGAGGCTTGTTATTTGACCAATATTCTTAATGGTGAATAATTTTGAAAGAGCATCATACATTTATTTAGTAGAATCTATGCTGGCTATGTATAGAATTAGGTTGTACTTAACTCCATTCACTATTAGGTTCACAACCAATATTTTTGTTTCTCTGAATTTTTGTTTCTTTATTTCACTTGCTTCATCTGTAGGCTTCTTGATTTTTCCTTGAATAATACCCAAAACTTTGTTCTTTTCAAGGATGAGATTTATCCTCTTTTTCTAGTCCATGTAGTTGGAGGCTCTTCTAGTTTGTTTTCTCCCTTCATTGAGTTTGACACAGTTCTTGTAGATAGTAGGCTTATTTCCTTATATGATTCTTCTTAATGACCTTCCTTTGATATCCTTTTCCTTAATAAATATTCTACCTACCTTTTTCTTCCTTCTTCACCTTAGCTCTGATACCATGTTAGAAAATTGGAAAGGCAGAAAGTTTTTTTTATATTGATAATTACTTGTGAAATATTAGTGTTCTTATTAAATTCTTTATGTTATTCCTTTATCTTTATTTAATCAAGAAGTTACCAAAAACAAAACACAAATATCATTGTACATTAGATATAGGCACTCAATAAGAAATAAAACCCCTTTATATGGGAAAACCCAGTGAGAACTATTCTTTCAGTAGATTCAAATTGAGATAGATGAAGACCCTAAACCAAAATACCTTCCTCCTCCACCAAGTCTATTAATCCTTTTGATAGATGATCTCTTCCAAAGTTACAAAGTGCCAACTTCTCAAATGTAACTTGAACCTAGAATTTTGACCCCCAGCTTCAGAACTTTGACCCAACTTTAGGACTGTATTTTTGATCTAGAAACTTTAGTGGTTCCAACCTAGAAGCTTCACAACTTTGATGTAGCTTCACATCTGAGACGAAACTTCAAAAATTTTTTTGCGCATGAGAGAGAGATAGAGAGAGTTAAAACTTTGATTCCAACATCCTTCTTGAACTTCACACTTTTTCTACTCCCAGCTACTGCAATTCAAACTTGTGTGAGATATGTGCTTCCAAATGAGTTGAGTTGCTCCAATATATAGTGAGTTTGTGAGGTTGAATTCTCTTTTTGAGGCCAACTTGTCCTTTCTTGAAGCCGACTTGGTGGAGGAGGCCTAATTGACCTATTTTACAATAAAATAAATTTCTTTATTGACAAATAAATCCCGAGAATGGTCTTTTACATTATGACATGGACAAAGGCACTTGACAAAAACCTTAGAAGTATCCAATGAAGACTTTGACCTAAAAAATTTGACCCAAGCATGAAACCCATACTTAAATAAGTCAATTTCTTTAATTATAAAATTTATTTTTCTTTCTTTTGGAAAATACATTACATCATGAATCAAATATAACTATGAAGACTCATAGTAGTTACATTTTTCAACAAAACTAGGCATAAATACCAATCTCTAAGCAATACCAAAACAAGTCGAGGGTCCTACAGAGGATGAGCCATTACTCCAAGGGAAATAAAATCTCACATGCTACTTGCATGGGAGAGGATGGCCACACCATACCCAATCTTAATTTTAGTGGGATGCAACGACGTCATAGGCAAAAACCCCAGTCAAGAATGTTATTATTATATTTTTAAGGGGAAGTAGGAAACATATTTTCATGGAATATAATCTATATCTATTATTTTTTTCTTTATTAATATAATTTAAAATTTTACATGTCAAATCCATATTAAACATTCAATAACTTATAAATATTCCCCATCCCCTGAATTAAAAAGCACCTATGAATGGAATAAGAAATCTTTGTTTTTTATTTATGTTTATTTATATTTGATGTAAAAATCATTTATGCAATGTGCATATTAAAATATTTTATTTTTTCACTGAGAGAGCTCTACAATTTAGTATTGGGCATATATTGTCATGTAACATTACATTTAAAATAATGGAATAATAATAATATTAACAAATAAGAATGGTAATAACAAAAAAAAATAGATTTCCAACTTAATATCTTCAATTTCTACCTTAATTTTTCATCAACTTTACATAAAGAGATAAAGTAATTAAGAGTCAACTTTTCTTAATTTAGTATATAATTGTGTTCTACTTTATAGTATGTAGGAGATGTGTCATTCCTTTACTACTCAACTACCATTTAGTATGTAGGATATGTGTCATTCCTTCACTACTCAATAAAGAGTTGACGCAGTGTGAAAGAAATTTGTAATTCATCATGTGTGACATTTATAATATATATATATATATATATATATATATATATATATATATATATATCAAAAAAATATTTTAATGTTAGCCATAAATCCAAATATATATCAACGTTTATAAAATTTATACTTAGAAAAATTAAGTCACAAATGAATGAGAGATATTTTATATTGCATGGACATAGATTTCTACTTCCCTATATGAAAAAATGATGTCTATTTAAAATATGGTAATAAAAAAAATATATTGGGTTGGACAATATAGAGCATAAATAAAATATTTTAGTGGCCATATTAAGTAAAATATTTCTCTATACATATAATGTAAAGGAAAGAAAATTGTATATATATATATATATATATATAACCAAAATAGGTTCATATTAATCTCATATCTATAATGACTAAGGGAGATTAAATCTTTTTATGTTCACATTGGATTTTAGTTAACTTAAAATTATATTACTTAATATGAACATTAAAGTATTATATTTATGATTAAAATTAAAATAATTTTAGTTGTTAAAATATATTTTTAAACATAAAATAAACCAAATGAACATAAAATGAATTTCACATATTATTCATATTAAAAAAATTAAAAAAAATTATAAACTAAATTATATTTTTTGCTTTCAATTATTTTTATTTTTTGCATTTAAGATGGAAAGTAAAATATTTTATTTGTGTAATATGTTCATTTTTATGTTATTAATAATTTATTAGTGTTTAATATTATATTATTTTTAAGTACAACATTAGGTATGTGCAATACATTTTTTAATAATTTTCCTCTTTTATAGTTATCAATAGAATTATTTTTATACTTTTATTTTTTATTCATGTGTTATTAGTTTGGTTAAAACTATTTTTAGCAAACTTCATATTTAATTTTATTTTTTAAATATTAATATAATTATATTTATATTTGAAGTATGTTTTATTTTCTTAGTTAAAATGTTGGATAAATAACATAGATCTCTGTTAAGCCTACGTCTATCAAAATTATGGAAAGATCAAACCTTTTGAGGTGCAAACCATTTTTACAATGCAAAACTTGAAAAAAAAATAAAAGGTTTGCACTTCCAAAGATTTTATTCCTCTTGGCACATGATAAATCTAACTTTAACATGGATCCACTCTCATTATTTATGTGTATGGGTGTCTCAATTATATGCTGAGTATATGTAACATCCCCCTGTAACCTTGCATAAAAACATATATGATTTGAAAATTTTTACACAATTTACACACGAGTAACTTTCCAAATTACTATTTTAGATTCTTCAATAACCATTAGATAGAATATTCATCATCACATAGAATAACTTTAGTAAATGAATAGTAAGTTACATAACCATTAACAATCACTATTATAGCATATGAACATAAACTTTCTTATGTAAACTTACACCATTTTCATGATTCCTTTAACTAGGTTAGTTAATGAGATACTTGATAATATAAATGACATGTCATGAAAGTAACTAAAATCATAAGAATGACATAAAACACTTAATGGAAACACCAATATAGCCTAGAAACCCTATAGGGTGAAACCCAACAAACATTTACTTTTATTATTAAATGCTCATGAGGGTATTCACCCCTCACTCAATGGTTGTAAGGGAATCCATCCCTTGATCATTGCCATAAAATATTGCAAAGAAATATCATTTCAAATGTAGTATCATTTACAATCATCATGATATAATTTACCCACAATCCTCAATCTCTATGTCTTTGTGGCTTGGCAGTTAATTCCATCAATGGATCATCCTGTAACTGACACTCCTTAATCTACACTAACCATTAGTCCTTTACCTACTACAATGTTAACCATAACCTATCCTTCACATTCATCAAAACCTTTTCTTGCAACTAGTACTGTTAGTAGACTTGATATCATGATTATATCAAATAGTCATTAGGAAAAATAACAAATATTTATGAGTGATGCTTCAACATCTATTCATGTGCATCCATAAAAGATAAATAAAATATCATGATATGCCTTATTTAACATCATTGTACACGTATTAATAAAAACATATAGCTATCAAGCACATTGATAGATAAATACCACATTAATTATTATTCCATTCGCATAAGCTCACATTCTTTTCCAAACACAAATGAATACAATTTTCCATGTTATTTTAAAGAATAGTAACATCTTACCTTTCATCTTCATGCATGTATTTATATAAGATTATTCGAAAGAACAACAACTACTCATATTCTTTGCATACATCTACATCAAATTTATCCAAAAGGACTTATCCTCTTAGCCAATGTCATGTAAACTCATGTTACCTTTCATGAAAATAAATTTTTTTCTTAAACATGCAAATACACTTTCTCCTATTATAAAGCATTATTTTGAAGAAGGAAAATGTTATATGCATGCAATATGTATTTTTTCTTTCCAAGAAGTCAAACATAGTAGCTATTTTCTTGTGTATGCAATTATATAAACTTTATTCAAAAAACCTAGCCCCTCAGATATTACTTTTGGTGTATGAAAATAGGTAAAAGAAATCTAATACAATGGTTATTGTTCATATGTGTGCATATGCATATTATTTTTTTCTTTTCCAAAAGAGTCTTTCCCAAAATAAAGCTTAACACAATATTGTATGAAAATGCACAATATTTACAGATGAAAGTTAACATAATCTTATTTACAAATTCATAATCTCTCCAAAGGAAAGCTAACACATACAATATTGTCCCTGTGCATGCAAAACATTCTTCAAAAGAAACCATGTAGACAAATATTTGTTTCCAAAAGAAAACTAATTCCTTGGTTCGTGTATACAAGTATACATCCTTATAGAACAATAGATTTGATTAAAATGCACAACATTAACCATTCTTTATTGCATGCAATATGTATATTTCTTTTCTAAGAAACTAACACATTAATTAATTCATTTCCATGTACGAAAAATTAATCAAAAGAAATGGACATAATAGCTACTACACTTGCATGTAGACATAATCTTTTCCAAAGGAAACTAATATAATAGTTTCGCCTTGATGCATGAAATCCCAATTAGCTATTTCTTTTATGCATGCAAACTTCATTTCCTCCCAAGAAATCTATCTCAATATTTTTCCTTTCCATGCATGTAAAGCGCATTTCTTTTCAAGAAATCATCTCAATTAACTATTATTTTCATGTATGCAACACACATTTCTTTCTCCATAATTCTTCATCATTTGAATTCTTCTTATATAAAAAAATACAGTCTTATTTTCAAAAAGGAGATTAACAAAATAGCTAATGTCTCTATGCATAAAGATTCTTATTCTTTTTCACTATAGCTATTAGTCTTTTGCGCATAAAGAGATTTACCACAAACAACTAAGGTTTTGGGTATGTAAATACACATTTCCTTTTCTAGATATCTAGGAAAATAGTTATTCTTTGGTTGTGGAAGATTCACACATAACCCTTTTCAAGGAAAATGACTTAGATAATTTAATTGTTTTCCACAAAAAAAAACCATAAAGACCTTACAAGAATTGCACATTAATATTGTTTTAAGAAAATAAATATATTTAACATATGCTCATGCATACAAAGACCATGGAAGTTTCCAAGAATGTTTAACTCAATTAGAATATGCAAACCCATGTTTCTTTTTCAACAATAATACCATAGCTAATATTTATGTGCACAAATTCCTTCCCAAGAAACTAATACAATAGTTATTAATTATGTGCACATGTTCTTTTCTAAGAAATTATTATTATTATTATTATTATTTATGCATTCACATATATACTCTTTTTCAAAAGAACCCTAACTCACTAGCTATTATTTATATGCACAAGAACATTAAAACTATTGCCAAAGAAATACATATGGGTTATATTATCTTTGTGCATCTTACCTATGCATAGGTTATTATCTTTTCACATAACTAAATATTCCTTTTTCGAAAGAAAGTACCATAACTGGTTATCTCTATGCCTCAGAATCCATGGAAATATTTTGAGGGATTTATTAAATAACTAATCTTCACAATCAACATAAACACACCATAAAAACTTCCAAGAGGCTTGTCATGTACCTCATGTCTCTGAGTCTATATAAGTGGGACACTACTAAGTACAAAGTATTGTATAATGTCATTTTGTACTTTATGATGAAGTAGAGATCTCTCCCCATTCTTTTGTACGCTGGTGAATTTGTTAAGTCACTCAACAATAAGAAAATGAACACAACCTTGAACCAAAAAATTGCATCAAACCATGCACGTATGAACTCGTAATATTTTGGATAAGAATAAACATTGTTACTGCTCTGATTATTTTCCGAGAGCATTTTTCCTCTCCATCCCTCCCATATGCTCTACCGTTGATGCCATTTCTTAAGATAGTTTTTACTTGCAGATTCTCCCCACTACTTAGAATGAAATCCACCAAGAAAAACATAAATAGATATATAATTACAATGCACATTTGTGGGAAACTCCCGATCCTCACACGAAGAATTATTATTTATGTCCTTTTGAAGCTTTATGTCAAGCAAATTACCCTGATTTCTTTTCCCCCCTCAAGATTTTCCATGGTATGGTTTTCAAGGTAGTTTAATTATTTCCACCCTAACTATATCTATATGAAACAATTAAACAAGATTAAAGTATATTAAATTAATAATGAATGTCGAGAGTAAAAAATTATAGGGATATTACATACTTTCCCCTTAAAGAAGAAATCATCCTCAATGTGCATATTTCACTAGAAATTTATCTTTTACTCATGATATAACAAAATAAAAAACCAAAAGGGATTCCTTCCCCTTCAAAATGAAGGATTCCATTTCTAAGAAATACTAATAAACATAAACTATAGTGTTTGATCAATAATCATAAGAATTTATAACTACAAAAATAAGAAATTTCTACTTTCCATCAATTATCCATTATTCAATTTTTAGAGATAAAAATAAAATACTTATACCAACTTATAATTACTTACAAGTTACACTAGGAAATCATGGTCACTTTAAGACAAAAGTTAACTATAGGTGGTTCCACAACCTCCACGGAAAGCACACTATATGATCAACAAATTCATTATAATCACATTAGTCACAAAAATTTCACTCAAATGAAATAATTTTAACTATCAATTAATTATCAAATAACTTTTATAGGTACTCAAAGAGCACCTAGCTCTTCAATCATCAAAATTATCAATAACTACATCAAATGCATATTGTCTTCTCCCCTGCTAAATACATCCATATGGTACTTCTACGAGCATTCAGAGAGAACCTAGCTCTCTAATCATTGAAACGATCAATTACTACACAAAGTCCACACTATCTTAGCCCCTACTAAGACATTCACAATATTGGTACTATAATAAAGGAATCACACTTCCAATAATTCCTTTCTGAGCACTAGGCTCCTTTCCTATCAAAATGTGCATAAACTACTTACACAATCATATAGATAGTTCATTTTTACACAACATATATTTGATTAGTTAACTTGTTTGGCTATGAGAACCAAAGTGGAAAAATGATACTCCTTCCAACCTATGGGAATTGGTTTCCACAACCATATTGATGCATTTTGACATCAAAATAGTTCTCTAATGGAGAACATACCAAGTCTAGTATGGAATTGCACTAGCCAACTAGCCTCAAGAATTCTAATGACCACGTAGGGTCCAATACAAGATTCCTCTTGGAAACGTATTTCCTATTCCTCTGAAAACATTTTGTCTATAAGGAATTTTGGGCCTCCACCAACGCGCTCCAAAATCAACAGAGTTTCCTTAGGTTGTTTCCCCTCTTCACCATATTGGCCAACTTGTTTCCTTTACTAAGATCTTCTACCACTAGGGAGAGGAAATTCAGGCAAGAAATTTCTATCAACCTAAGGCATCTTAGTCTTTCACATCTATCCACAACTGTATGGCATGTGAAATTCTCTTTTAGCACCCTTTTCCACTGTAATTTACATAATTGACCATATCCATATTATCATTAAAGAAGAGGAACATTTATGTACATGATGCATTCATACTTGACTCTTAACCTCGGTCCCATAATCTATAAAAATAAGTCAACAAGAAATTATAATTGACCTCACATGTCATACAAGTAATATTCCTTTCAAAGTAACCATCATGTAATTTAGAAAAACATTACCATATTTTGTATATCATAACATGATACTTTATAATTTGTAAATAAAATTGCAACATTTTACGTTTCATAGGCTCTTATGCTGGCATTAGACTATCCCTTCTTAATTAGATCAACGACATTAATCATAGTTGTTTTTAATAAAACATAGCTTCTACAAAATACTTTTATGCACAAAACATTTGTCAAATATATTCAAAATTCATTTCACTTTCACATGCATCTATGTTCTCAATATGAATGTAGAAAGTTATTGTTCCTGTTACTTTCCATAAACCAATTTTGTGCATAAAAAGTAATATAACAAGTAAGGATACATCTTCCAAAATGTTAAAACGAAGTTTTTATAAAGTTTTTTTCGAAGACAATAATTAAGGGAACATTATTTTACTCATTAACAGTCCCACATTCTCTATGTCATTGCATTTATGCATATGAATTTAATCAACAATCATTAATGCATATCATCTAACATCACCATCAAATCATCAATTCCTAAGGTTGGGAGGTTTAAACAAACAAGGTAATCAACATCACTTGATCGCTACTATCATTAAGTTGATAGAACCATCAAATTAGTTCAATGACACTATTATATCATTATCCAAGTTCTTTATCACCTTCAAGAATTTTCAATTCATAGGTATGCATGGTTAAACCAATATTCACTTTTGCAACCATTGTAGTTTTCTTACATGTGCATAAAAACTGAAACGTAACTTTAGTCATTCAAATACACTTATTTATCATCAATGTGTAAGTGTCAATAACAATTATGATAACATTCCCAATTTCCATTCTATATTGTTACCAACAAATCATGAAGTAAAATACCATAGTGACTTTGTTTACAACTTGTAGTAAGTTTTAATCAAATTGATTCATACATATAAGTTATAATAGTTAGTCAAGAAATACTAACTAATCAATTCTACTAGATGTCCTAAATTCAATGACGATAGGACTCAATCATATTTTAGCCATTATTGCCATTGTTTATCTTATCGTCTAAACGGGTTCTTTCAATGTCTTTTAAGAATTTTACTGTCTTATTCAACGATAACCTCCATCTTTTGTTTCACATAGAACACTATACGCATTCATTATTTATATAAAGTGTAACTTTAGCCATTTTCTTTAAAGGCACCATAATCATTATTGTAATATTATTCATGCAAAGGTTGGTTGTTAATTCTCACTTTCACTAGTGAGTGCTCAAGGTTTTTCATAGGTGAAACAAAGGTTTCATTTTCTTTTATCCTCATCAAGATTCAAATGTCATGAGCACACTTTTATAGAAAACTTTATTACTTACTACTCTTCAATGTGGTTGTCAGCATGCTTCATGCATCTCATGCCAAAAATAGTATACTACATATATCGTTATGTAGTTTATTAGAATCATACATGAGCTAATGCCCACTAGTATCATACCTCTACTTCTTTTCTTCTTATAAAGTGTCAAAATGCGCCAGTGCTGCAACCTTTAGCTCTCATACCACTTGTAATATCCCTCGGTAAACTTGTATAAAAACATATAGGATTATAAAAATTGTACACAATTTACACATGGGTAACTTTCCAAATTACTATTCTAGAATCCTCATTAACCATTACACAGAATCTTCATCATCACATAGAGTAAAGTTAGTAAAGGAATTGTCAGTTACATAACCATTAACAACCACTATTGTAGCATATTAACATAAACTTTCTGATGTAACCTTACACCATTTTCATGATTCCTTTAACTAGGTTAGTTAATCACATACTTGATAATATAAATGACATGTCATGCAAGGAACCAAAATCAAAAGAATGATGTAAAACACATAATGGAAGCCCAATATACCTTGGAAACCTTGTATGGGGAAAGCCAATAAATGTTTAAATTTATTATTAAATGTTTGTGATGGCGTTCACGTGTCACTCAATGGATATAAGCAAGTCCATCCCTTGAGCATTGTCATAAAATTTTACAAAGAAATATCATTTCAAATATAGCATCATTTACAATCATCACGATATCATTTACCCACAAATCCTCAATCTCTATGTTTTTATGGCTTGGTAGTTTCCATAAATGGATTATCTTGTAAATCACTCTCCTCAATCTGCATGGACCATTAGTATTTTAACTCCCACAATGTTAAACATAGCCTATCCTTCACATTCATCAAAACATTTTCCTGCAACTAAAATTGTCAGTAGACTTGATATCACTATTAGACCAAATAGTGGTCAAGAACAATAACAAATCTTTATTAGTGATGCTTCAACATCTATTCATGTGCATCCATAAAATATAAACAAAATATCATGATATTCCTTCTTTAACATCACTACACACATATTAATAAAAGCATATAGCTATGAAGCACATCTAAAGATTAATAACACATTAACTAGTATTCCCCTCGCATAAGGTCACAATCTTTTCCAAAGGGAAATTAATACAATTGCCCATATTCTTTTAAAGGATAATAGCATCTAAGATTTCATCTTCCTGCATGTATTTATATAAAATTATTAAAAATAATAACCACTACTTGTATTCTTTGCATGCATCTACATCAACTTTATCCAAAAGGACCTAGCCCGTTAGCTAATATCATGTAAACAAATGTTACCTTCCATGAAAATAATTTTTCTTCTTGAATGTGAAAATACACTTTCTCCTGTTATAAAGCATTCTTTGATGAAGTCAAACATTATATGAACGCAATACGTATTTGTTCTTTCCAAGAAGTCAAACATAGTAGCTATTTGTCATGTGTATGCAATTATATAAACTTTATTAAAAAAATCTATCCCCTTGGGTGTTACTTTTAGAGTATTCAAATAGATAAAATAAAGCTAACAAAATGGTTCTCGTTCCTATGCATGCACAACGTTCTTTTCCAAAAGAGTCTTTCCCAAAATAAATCTTAACACAATCTTGTATGCAAATGCATAATCTTCACAGATGAAAGCTAACATAATATTATTTGCAAATTCATAATCTTTCTGAAGTAAAGCTAACCTATAAGACATTTCTCCTATGCATGCATAACATTCTTAAAAAAATTGTGTTAACAAATATTCCTTTCAAAAAGAAAACTAATACCTTGGTTGGTGTATACAAGTATACATCCTTCTAGCACAATAGCTTTTATTAAACTACACAACATTAGCCATTCTTTTCTGCATGCAACATGTATATTTATTTTCAAAGAAACTAAAACATTAATTAATTCATTTCCATGTATGAAAAACTAATCAAAAGAAATGGACATAATATGTATTACGCTTGCATGTAGATATAATTTTTTCCAAAGGAAACTAACATAATAGTTGTTCCTTTTTGCACTAAATTTCAATCAGTTATTTCTTTTATGCATGCAAACTATATTTCCTCCCAAGAAATCTATGTCAATAGTTCTGCTTTCTATGCATGTAAAGTGCATTTCTTTTCAAGAAATTTATCTCAATCAACTATTATTTTCGTGCATGAAACACATATTTCTTTCTCTAGAATTCTTCCATCATTTGCTATTCTTCTTATGTAAACAAATACCAACTTCTTTTTAAAAAGGAAATTAACACAACAACTAATGTCTCTATGCATAAACATTTTTTTTTGTTTTTCCACAATAGCTATTAGTCTTTATTACATGAAGAGATTTACCATAAACAACTAATTTTTGGTGTACTTAAATACACATTTATTTTCGAGAGATCTAGAAAATTAGTTATTCTTCGGTTGTACAAGGTTCACAAATAACCCTTTGAATGGAAAATGACTTAGATAATTTAATTCTTTTCCACAAAATAAAACCATAAAGACTTTTAGAAAATTGCACAACAAATATTTTTAAGAAAATAAATATATTTAACATATGCTCATACATACAAGGACCATGAAAGTTTCCAAGAATTTTTAACATAGTTAGAACATGCCAACCCATGTTTTTTTTGAAGAATTAATACCATAGTCAATATTTATGTCCACAAGTTCCTTCACGAGAAACTAATAACTATTTTATTAATTATGTGCAAATATTCTTTTCCAAGAAAATATAATAATAGTTATTAATTATGCATGCACATATATACTCTTTTTCAAAATAACGCTAACTCATTAGATATTATTTATATGCATAAGAATGTTAACTATTTCCAAAAGAAATACCTATGGCTTATATTATCTTTGTGCATCTAATCTATGCGTAGGGTATTCTATTTTTTTGTTTAACTAACTATTCCTTTCTCAAAAGAAACTACCATCACTGGTTATCTCTATGTATAAGAATCCTTGGAAATCTTTCTAAGGATTTATTAAATAACTAATATTCAATCCTTGGAAATCTTTCTAAGGATTTATTAAATAACTAATATTCACAATCACGTCCAAGAGGCATTGTGGTGTAGCTCAATTCTGCGAGTCTATATAAGTGGGATACTACTGAGTACAAAGTATCATATAATGCTGTGTTGTACTTTATGATGAAGCAAATATTTCTCCCCTTTCTTTCGCACCCCACTCAATTTATCAAGTCATTCAACCATGGGGAAAGGAACACAACCTTGGACAGAGCTCTACATTGGACCATGCATCTACGAGTTCATGAGTTTTCGGATAAGAATAAACATTGTCACTGCACCTATTACTTTTCGAGAGCATTAGTCCTCTTAGGCCCTCTATAGTTGATGCCATTTCTCAAGATAAGTTTTGCTTGCAGAATATCTCCACTACCTAGAAGGAAATCCACCAAGAAAAACATAAATACATAAACAGACACTATATATATATATAACGCACATTTGTGGGAAACACCCTAATCACACACAAATGGTTTTTCTTTATGTCCTTCCTAAACTTTTCATCTGGCAGATTACCCATGTTTTTTTTCCCTACCTCAAGATTTGCCATGGCATGGTTTTAAGGTAGTTCAACCGTTTCCACCCTAACTAAATCCAAATGAAACAATTAAACACTTTTGAACTATATTAAATTAATAATAAATGTCGAGAGTAAACCATTTTAGGATATTACAATATAGAATGAATTACAATTATCCTTCATCTTCAACAAGACCATAATAAAATGTTTTAAATATAAGAGTTTTTGTAATTTCGTTTGTTTTATGTATATTATGATCACATTGTTTATAATAAAATGTTATTTATGATTTACATTGGCTAATACACACACCACATGTCAATTGCACATAGAATGAATTACACCTTTCCCTAGTATCAAAATATAGAAACTAATTATAAATAAATATGAATTACTTTATCTTCTAATGTGAAAATGAAAATTGAACTATTTTATTGAAAATTTTCAATTACCTCTATTATTTTGTATTAATGTGAGGTTTGGGGCTGTAATATATCTAGAGAATTTGGAAATATTGAGATGATACAAAATCAATTTATAACATATAATATCAAGATTAAAGGAAATACTCCTTACCCTATTCTCTTCATCTAAGCTAGCCTCTCCCCCATTGAAAGAATGACTATGTTTAGGTATGTGATGTACAAGAAAATGTTGTACAACTTGGAAGCCAAGAGAATCCCAAAAAATTTTCTAACTCTAATCAAAACCCCCACATCATGAGGTTTGCACAAAGATTCCCAATACTAGCTCGACTAGTGGGGGATAAAGGAGAATATCATCTTGAAGAATAAGGATGATGTTAAAAATATTATTACCTTCAAATTTAAGGATATGTGGGAAGATAAGGAGTTAGAGGGAAAAATAAAGTTAATATATTATAAGGAGTTGATCAACCCCACTCTTGTTTTCTAGAATTATCTTCTTGTCTTAATGAGTGCTAAGAAGAAAATGAACATTGAAAAGATAATAATTAATTCTCATGGGGTTCCGAGTGAAATCAGCCATTAGTCTATTCCAAAAACACCTTGGGATGATGAATTTGACCCCTTTGCAATACTAAGAGAGTTGAAGATGAAAAAAACTTTCTCTTGGAATTCCCAACAATTACTCTCATTATTTCTCCTTTTCAAAACATTTCTGAGACTAACAACCTTAGTGACTTGTTAAATTAACATAACTAGAATCTCATAATACTTCTCCCACTTCTTTTTTATCTTAGAAATAAAATATTAAAGAACCTAAGTTAATATCTTACCTTCTTAAGGTTCAATAGACCATATTGGTCTATTGGTATTTGTGGATGATGTTAACCACCACCACCAACACCACCAATGCACACACACACATATATATATATAGTCATTGTGTAGATTGTTTCAATCTACCCAACACTAAACCAAATGTTTTTGACCACTTATTAATAGAATAGTTTGTCCAAAATTC
Organism: Pinus tabuliformis; assembly: GCA_031772625.1. Taxonomy (NCBI): domain Eukaryota; kingdom Viridiplantae; phylum Streptophyta; class Pinopsida; order Pinales; family Pinaceae; genus Pinus; species Pinus tabuliformis. The sequence continues at coordinate 243,035,529 of CM062814.1, forward strand.
ATGGAGTTTCAAAAATTCAACTAGAGCTAGAATATCTATGTCTGTATTATAATACCAAAAATTAGAAACAAGCATTCAATGTAAAGTGTGATGAAGTAACAAGAGCTAAATCTGTAACATTACAACCTAGAAAGATGTTTAACGTCCTCCATATTGAAAAATACTTGTTGATAAATATAATTATATTTTAATTTTAATTTTTGAAATATGTTTTATAATTTTAATTAAAAATCATATATATATATATATATATATATATATATATATATATATATATATATATATATATAATTTAATATTCTCTTTTATAAATTTATAATATAATTTATTTTTAGGATGAACATATCACAACCAATTTATATTTGACTTTTGTAAATTATTTCCATTTTATTTTCACCATCCATTAATAACCTCATCTCATTAATTATTATAATTTTTTATTCACATAAACATATATAAATTTGAGAAACTATTTGCACACCAAAGTTTCACTTCATTCTATTAAACATTACTTGTAAGATATAAATTTTATCTTAATCATACCATCAACTAGTTGAGAAAGTATCTCAACAAAGCACCAAAGTAAGAACTATATTAGTTAGATTAAATCTATGAGATCCGACTAATTAACAATCACACAACAATTAAATGTATGATGGTGAATGTCATTCAATGTGGAAAGACAATTAGAAATTAAATCTGGAAGCTATAAACCAAATTGAAGCTATAAACCAAATTGTATTATTAATAGATTATTAATTATTATAAATTTTAATTCAAATAAACATATATAAATCAAATCAATGTTACGATTAATCCAAAAAAATTATCCTTGATTTATAAACCAAATTGTATTTGGTTGTGCTTAGGTTTTGCTCTTTTAGCATTTTACTTTAATGTAACTAAATATTGTATATAAACAAAATTGTATTCAAGGACCTCATGACACTATTTTTAGGCCGATAGGCCTTTCCTATGCATCAACTTTTCGTCAACACTTTTACCCTGATCCGTTAGATCAGATGAAACACTTTCAACCATTGATCTGAACCAGAGAACAAAACAATGGAAAATCAAAAAAGCACGGAAAGTCAAGAAAGCACAAAAGCTCAAAAAAGATTCTATGCAAAAAAAATCAAGAAAGCACGAAAAAGATCATAAAAATCAAAGATCCAAAGAAAAAAGCTCAGAAAAGCAAAGATTTTTGAGGATTTTTTTTTTTTTTTTTATTTTAAATGCAATGTATTATTAATTTATTTTCATAATTTAATTGAAATATAAATTTTAAATTTTAAATTTAAAAATTAGTTTAGATTTATTTTTAGTTGTAAGCTTATTATGTGTTAAGAGGGATTTTTTTTTTGAGGTATTGATTTTTTAAGAGTGAAAAGAGATTTGATTTTTTTTGGCATTTGGTAGATGTAGAGTTAAAATGAATTTAGATTAGTTTAAATATTAACCTTTAAATAACTCACATTAGAGAAAAATACCATGGGATTAAAAATATAATGAAAAACCATGGGTTGAAAAATTTTATATTTTATATTTTAATTTTAATTTGACTAAGTCAAAATGTTAAACATTGTAACATCTCTCTAAAATAAGTAAATTCAATTTAAGTCCATGCTAGCTCCCATCATTTTCCTGCTCAAAAGATAGGCGTTCTCAACACCTTAGCTACTTCGGCGGGGGTTGCAAGTTTATGACGAAAATCACCTTTAAGATGAGAAAACTGACCTCCTGGAAGTTTTTAATAAGAATGGTTATAGTAGGTCTCAAGGTCTTAAGGCTTTTCAAAATGCTGAAAAGGGTCCTAAGAGTAAGATTGACCGCAAGGATTGGTCTTCCGGTGTTCATCTTCCCTTTATTCAAGGGACCACGGATAAAATCGCTAGGATCTTGAGGAAGCATAAGATTCATTCTTCTTTTAGACCTCTTAACACTATATGAAGTTCTCTTCATTTTGTTAAGGACCTGATTAACCCCAAGGATTAGAAGGGTGTTTATATCATTCCCTGTTCTTGTCAAGCTCCTTATATTGGTGAGACTGGTCGATCCATTAACCAAAGGATTTGTGAACATGCTGCCGACATCAGGCATGGAAGGTCTCGCTCCTCCGCTTTGGTAGAGCATGCAGAAAAAACCAATCATCACATCTCCATTGAAGAGGCTAAGGTCATTGCGAGGATTGACCATTTTCATTATCATAAATTTAGAGAGGCCTTAGAAATTGAAAAAAAAGACTTGTTAATTTAAATAGAGATGATGGCTGGAGTATCAACAAATGCTAGATTCCTGCGCTTTCTTCCTAAACAATTATTTTTATTTATTTATAGATTAATTAATTAATTTTATTTTTTAATCCCCATATTGCTTAGTTTATGACTCTCTTAAATTATTTTTGGTAATATGAATAGGATTAAACCTTAATATTAATATAATATTATATATAATAATATTCATTAATAAGATTTTATAGGGTTATGAATCCTTTCTCACCTGAGGGGGATGTGAAAAAGAGAGCGATGAGGGTTCCATCGGCACGAGGACTCGAACCAGGGCAGCCTAGGCCATCGGCCTAGGGTGCTGCAGACTAGACCTCATTTTGGATGACGAAGACTAGGAGGTACGGGGTGGGTCAACAGGTTTTCTGTGGAGATGGTCCATACAATGGCCATGTAGGCTGTGGGTTGGATCCAGGGTGCTCAACCTGCAAGGATCCCAAGGAATATGTTTACTGGGACAAATTTCATCCAACTGAGAGGGTACAGTGGACGATTGCAGAGGAGGTTTTGGATGGGGATTCTTCCTTCGTTTCTCCCATGAATCTCAGAGGCTTGATCCAGTACACAAACCCCACCCCTTCCCCCTTTGGTCCTTTGTTTACGTAATAGATTATACCCTAAATTATTCATTAATCGAGCATGTCCAAAGGTATGAATCAACAATCCAACTGTATATATTTGTGATGCTTATTGGTGCAAATTTTCATTTTTTCACAAATGTGTAATAGCGAATAGATTTACCTTAAATTATTCAACGTCCAAAGATATCAATCAACAATCCAGCTGTATAGGTATATGTGTGATGTTTACTGGTGCAAATTTTAATTTTTCACAAAAGCAGAATCGCTGTCAGGGTTTACCAAAGAGTTGTGGCAGTGTAGGCGACCAGGCTGATTGAACCAATATCTCTTCTAAAAAAATTCAACAATTCCAATTTAATAATCCTATCGGCCTCTCTTTGTATCTTTTGTGACAATTGCTAGTATATAACACTATTTTATATAACATTGATTTGGTAAGTCAACTACCCCAAAGTGCCTCACTTTATCTTAATTTAACTATATATGCTGATTTACATAGATTTGGATTCATGGTTATAACATATGGGTATTAAGACGTTTCGGTTTATACGTGTGGGACAATATTGATACAATGTTTCGGTTTTTTCAATTAATCAGATGTAATGGCAGAGATATAAAGATAATTAAGATTTCCATACTTTCATATATTATAGCTAAAATATGTTACATCCATGGATCTAGGTATAATAATACACCTTTTAAAGGCCTTCGAGGATTTCTTTGCTCGTGAACTACAATTCAACTCTGGTGGCATGTTTCATATATAGTTTTCCCTAGAGATGCAACCCCTCGTAACGAATGAAAATGAAAATGAAAATGAATATATATATATATATATATATATATATATATATTTAAGCCTGATTGCAACTAAATGGGCGTGTTTATAGCACACCTTGCTATTGTTTTGGATTTTATTATAATAGTTCAGGTAATCAGGGATACGTAGTCGTTGATATATATGTTTTTTAATGTTGGAAAATGATGGTTAATTAAAAATATTGTATTTAAATGTTATTTAAATTAATTTCACATGTAAAAATCCAAATTTAGAAGATAAATATATTTTCACATATATATTATTTTTTGAAATTTAAATTTAATATAAAATAATAATAATATATTTATCTATTTATTAAAATGAAATTAAAAAAAAAAACAATAATATAGCATAATAAAAGTAGCAAGTTTATATTTATAATAAAAGTAGCAATTTTATATTTATATTTATGTTTGATGTAAAAAAATTGTAAGTTAATTTAAAAGTATTTTTTATGTCTTAATATGAGTGTTTAATACAAGGAAGATGAATATTCTTTCACTACTTAGATATATAACATTTAAAAATAATATTAATATTACAATGTATAATTGGTCATTTTTAGGGCATTTAAAGGTATATATATTTATGACTTGTGATCCTCCTTAACGAAAAGGAGAAAAACCTTCGCTTCACACGCAGAGCAACCCCTCGTGCGACTTGAGTATTGTTGAAAATAGCAACAAGAAATGATAAATATAGAAGTGCTAAAAATAACACTGCCATAAATAGCATTCCGGGATACCTTCCTATATTAGTTAGTCCTTGAACCAAAATAGAGAAGTAAAATTCAAATTTGATCTTAGGAGTTGTTTGTGAAATAATTAATTAATTCATCTTGAGTTAATTAGTTGTAGAAAATCAAACATCAAGTCTATGTGGGGACATACAACAGTTATCACATTAATTGAAAAATTTATCCATCAGTTAAAGAGATAAGGATGAGTTGTAATATTAAGTTGTAATTAGTTAGCTCAGTTAACTGAGTTAAGTCGAGTTAGATTAGTTCAAATAGATTGTTGAACTATTTTCAGTTCAGTTAGTTAATGCATACATGCATGTAACTGTTGCACTTCAGATAACTGAATATTCTCTCATAAATAACGCATGCATGTCAGTTTAGACACAGACCCAGTTGCGACTAGATGATGGAATAGTGTACTATCACTTGCACGAATATTCCATGGAGGATATCTCTTGCATGCAGAAGGAATTCATTCCTTGGAGATTACGCAATTACTTCTTCACTTTAGTGAGTGTGTGATGAGGCCAATCATAGAGGTGGCATCATTGAACCCTAAGAAAAAGAACACAAGGAAATAGGAGGCTTAGGGGGCTAAGGGAAGACATATCTTCTGTCTATTCAGTCTGTGAGTTGTATTGCTTGATTACAGAGAGAACAAGATAGCTTGTGAGCTTATTCTTTTTGTAATATGAATATATTTCCACTTGTATGATAATACAAAGATTGGGGTTTTAGGCTGAGGCTTTACGTGAGTTATTCTTCTGTGTTCATGTGTGATTGATTTCTCATTCTCAATTATATGTGTTCTATTTGATCTTGTTCATGTTTGATTAAGCTTCTACAAAGTTTGTTGTAGAAGTAAATCTTGTATTTTGATTTAGTATATTGCATAATATTTTGATCTACAGTGGGAATTTCTACATGGTATCAAAGAAAAGGTGATCAAAGGAGAGAACAGAAGCCCACACCATACACTAGGAATGAAGACACCTATGGAGTCTTTTTCTGGGAAGTGACCAGATGTGAGTCACTTCAGGATCTTTGGATCATCAGTTTATTTCCATGTGACCAAAGATGCCTAGAGGAAGCTAGATCCAACAGCTAAGTTGGGAATACTTGTGGGTTACACTGATACACCCCACAACTATCGGGTGTGCCTGCCTACTAGTCAAAGGATAGTGGTACGTAGGGATCTGAAGTTCGACGAGTAGAAAGCCATGAGAGTATCACTTAAGAGGAAGCTCAAGTTGCATGCAAAGGAGGAACTTTCAATTCCTAAGGAGGAGGAGCCTTAGATTGATGTGGAGTAGCCGTGTGCAGAGGATCCGGGAGTGGAGACATCCACTCATGCTTAGACTTCCATAGATGGGCGGAAACACTCAAGGGAAGCTAAGAGGTTGATGCTGGATGCATGGGAGAATGTGGGACAACCATCTTCTCAGCAGAGACAGAGGAGGTCTCCGGAGCAGTACACTAGGTACATGGCCCTTGTTGGGGAGTGTGTAGAGTCTCAACCTTCTTCATTCAAGGAGGAAATGCAGCAACTAGTTTGGGTTGATGCAATAGTAGAGCAGGACGACTTTGTCATTTCAAACAGTGTGTGACATGTTGTCCCAAGACCTCATGGCAAGTCAGTGGTGATTTCTAGATGGCTTTACAAGGTAGAGCGGGGAGATTATGGCAGCATTGAGAAACATAAGGCAATGTTTGTTTCCTGTGGTTTCTCACAGGTCGAGGGGATCAACTATGATGAGACCTTTGCTCCTATAGCAAGGTACTCATCTATCAGATTGATGTTGGCACTATCAGCTCAGATGGGTTGGAAGATCCATCAAATGGATGTGAAGACAACATTCCTCAATGGGAAGATTGAGGAGGAGGTGTACATTGAGCAACCAAAGGATTTCAAGACCTTTGATTGTGAGTCACATGTGTGTCGAATCAAGAGGGCTTTGTATGGGCTAAAGCAAGCACCCCGTGCTTGGTACACCAGGATTGACAGCTATTTCACTGGGTTGGGATTCACCAAGACTGAAGCAGATGCAAACCTTTACCACATCATGGTAGAAGGTAAGCCATTGGTCATTGTTCTTTGTGTGGATGATATGATTTTGACAGGTGATGATAATTTGATCCAGTCTTGCAAGGAGAACCTTGCAAGAGAGTTCAAGATGAAATATATGGGTCTTATGCATTACTTTCTAGGCATGGAAGTGTGGCAGAAAGATGGGGAAGTATTTGTGTCTCAAAGCAAGTATGCCAATGAGATACTCAAGGGATTTCACATGGAGAAGTGCAAGCCCATGTAGACTCCTCTAGCTGGGAGCTAGAGGAAGGAGGATGCTACTTTAGGTGAGGTAGTGGTTGCTACTGTTTATCGACAGCTTGTGGGTTCACTTATGTATCTGGTCAACACACGAATAGACTTATGCCTTGCGGTGAACCAGTTGAGTCAAGATATGATTCAGCCTACCAAGCTATTTTGGAAGGCAGTGAATCATGTGCTAAGATACCTCAGAGGCACATCTTAGTTTGGATTGTGGTACAGACAGACAAAGGGAGTGAAGATTCAGGGCTTCACAGATGCAGATTGGGTAGGGATTCCATCAAATCGGAAGAGCACTTCTGGAGGAATCTTCAACCTTGGTTTAGCTACAGTTTCCTGGTACAAAAGGAAATAGAGGTTAGTTGCACTTAGCTCAAGAGAGGCTGAATACATGGATGCTAGTTAGGCTACATGTGAGGCCATTTGGATGCGGAAGATTATAGTGGGATTGTTTGGTTAGAGGATGGATCCAACTGTGATCTACTGCGACAATCAAAGTTGTGTCAAACTCTTTGAGAATCCATTTTTTCATGACAGGTCCAAGCACATTGATATCTAGTATCACCATCTTTGATATTGTGTGGTCAAGAAGGTCATGTTATTTCCGTATGTTTCGACTGAGGAACATGATGCAGATATTTTAACTAAGGCATTGTCAAAATGCAAGTTTGAGTTCCATAGAGAGAGGATTGGGGTTACTGATAATCCCTTTCTTGTTGAGAGGGAGTGTTGAAAATAGCAACAAGAAATGGTAAATATAGAAGTGCTAAAAATAACACTGCCATAAATAGCATTTCGGGATACCTTCCTTTTTTAGTTAGTCCCTCAACTAAAATAGAGAAATAAAATTCAAATTTGATCTTAGCAACTATTTGTAAAATAATTAATAATTCATATTGAGTTAATTAGTTGTAGAAAATCAACCATGAAGTCTATGTGGGGACATGCAACAGTTATCCCATTGATTGGGGAATTTAATTAAAGAGATAAGGATGAATTGTAGTATTGAGTTGTAATTAGTTAGCTCAGTTAACTGAGTTAAGTCTAGTTATGTTAGTTCAAATAGTTTGTTGAACTAATTGTGAGTTTAGTTAGTCAATGCATGCATGCATGTACCTGCTGCACTTCATATAACTGAATATTCTCTCATAAATAACTCTTGCATGTCAGTTCAGACAGAGACCCAGTTGACATTAAATGATGGGACAGTTGACTACCAGTTGCAAGAATATTCCATGGAAGATATCTCTTGCATGCAGAAGGAATTCATTCCTTGTACATTGCGCATTTACTTCTTCAATTTAGTGAGTGTGTGATGAGGCCAATCACACAGGTGGCATCATTGGACCCCAAGAAAAATTGTGCAAGGAAATAGGAGGCTTAGGGGGTTGAGGGAAGGCATATCTTGTGTCTATTCAATCTGTGAGTTGTATTGTTTGATTGCAGAGAGAACAAGATAACTTGTGAGCTGATTCTTTTTGTAATATGAACATATTTCCACTTGTATGATAATACAGAGATTGGGATTTTAGGTTTTAGGCTGATGCTTTCCCTGAGTTATTCTTCTGTGTTCATGTGTTATTAATTTCTCATTCTCAGTTATATGTGTTCTATTTGATCTTGCTCATATTCGATTAAGCTTCCGCAATGTTTGTTATAGAAGTAGATCTTGTATTTTGCTTTAGTATATTGCATAATCTATTGATCTATAATGGGAATTTCTACAAGTACTCCCTTCATTGCCATGGCCCTCAGAGGGGTCCTTGAGGCCCCTCCTCCTTCGCGTCCTCCACCAGAGATCCTTACGTTTAGGAAGTTGATCGGTGATAGTAGTAAACACCCAGCAAGGGAAACTCAACGCAAGTTTGTAAAGAAACTTGACAGCATCCCCATAGTCGCCCTGCCCGTTGAAGATTCTTGTAGATTTGCTATGAACTTAGCTAAAAGAGGGATTATCCGTCAATTTACAGGGCTATGGCCTTTCCCCAATGCTATAGAGGCATGGGTTCAGAGGAAATGACGACCACTAGTAAAGGAAGGCATCAAAAGTTTTTTGGTTGGTAAGGGCTTTTTTGTCTTTATTTTCGATTTAGTAGAAGACATAAATCTCATTTTTAGGAATTGACCATATTTCATGGGACCTAAAAGTCTATATCTAAACTCATGGTCACTAGATATCGATCCGACACAATATGTGGCATCCGCAGTGCCAATGTGGGTGTGCCTCCCTCATTGTCCACTACACTACTAGAACTCGAAGTCACTAGAAATGATTGGCAGCACCGTGGAAAAATACATAGATAGAGCAGAGAGAAGGGATCAGTATTCATGTGCAAGAATATCCGTCGAAGTCAACCTGGAAATAGGGTTACCTGAAACCATAAAGTTAACAATAGAAAACTCGGCAGCACTCATTCAAATACATAAATTACCATGAACATGGGCATTTCACAAGATACTGCAAAAAAAAAAAGGAGGAGGAAAATCTAGAGAAGTCGAAAGGAGAAAAATGGTTCCAGGTATAGAAAGCATTCCAAGACAAGGAGAGTAACAGGAATAAAGGGAAAGAGGTACTGATGGAGTTTGGAACTCCCTTAATAGGAATGGTTCAGATGAAAGGAAGAGGAGAACAACCAAAGACAACAATCTCAATAAACCCATTCGAAACCCTCAACACTTCAATCAAAATTCTATAAATAGAGATAGAGGAGATTGAACGCCAAGTTCCCTCACTCGAAGCATAAAGGAAGAACATAGAAGTAACCCAACTTTTCTCCCTAGAAAGAACCGCCTCCTCACCTACATATGCAGAAATGGCAAAGAAAAAACCCCCTGAAACCTTTGGGTCATCAGAAGACGAGACATTAAAGAGACCCTCTAAAAGAGTTGGAATGAAATCTCATAAGGAAGCTAGGGAAGAAGAGGCAAAGAGGTAAAAAATGAAAGGCATCCAATCCACCATTGAAATGTCTATCAGGAGAAACACTAGAATAAGGCCCTCTAAGGGGGGATCAACTCACTCTAATCTCGGTAAATAATGAAACTAGTCTCTTGGAATTGCAGAGGCTTAGGGAACCCTTTGAAAGTTGAAGTAATCAAAGATATTATGAAAATAGAAACTCCCAAGATCCTCATGCTCTAAGAGACTAAGATTAAAGGGGAAACCCTTCTTGAGATTAGTAAATTAAAATGGGGAAAAAGGTAGGAAAGGCCATTAATGCAAGAGGTTCCTCTGGTGGCCTAGAAACATTATGTTTGGAGGAAAAGTATGAACTGGAAAGCTCATTTGAAACCCGACATTGGATATTCACCGAACTTTGGCACCTCTCTATTAATCTGTCCATCTCTCTCTTCAACCTTTATGTTCCAGTCCAACTTACAGAGAAGAAAGAATGCTAGAAAACCTTGTCTGATTTATTAGACATTTACCCCCTTAGAATATAATAGTATTTAGAGATCTCAACCTCTTCATTGATCCAAAAGAAAAGAGAGGTGGAAATAGTGGCAGGGACCAAATGCTTCCATTAGTTGACGAGCTAATACTTCATTGGGATCTTCTTGACTTCAAACCGAAGAAAGGTCTTTACACCTGGACAAACAATAGAGCTAGGGCAGAACACATCTCTTCTCACCTAGATCATTTACTAGCATAGAGCTCTTTGTTGCTAGGAAAAATACTGATCTCCTTGAAAATTCTCCCAAAGCTGGCATAAGATCACAAACCTATTCTCTTATAGCTGGAAGAGGAAGAAAATTTTGGCCCTATCCCCTTTAGAATCAACCTGATTTGGTCAGGTAAAGAAGGGTTCATGGAAACTATTTTGGAGGCATGGTCCATACCCGTGACACGACCTCCCAGCTTCATGTGGAAGAATAAACCAAAAATAACCAAGAGAGATCTGAAAAAATGGATTAAAGAACCCTCAAATTCTCCTACTAGCAACATAAAGGAAACAGTTCAGTTTTTATCAGATTTGCAAATGGATTTGGAAAGTAATGATATCTCTGCTTCAAATTTAGAAAAATAACAAGTTGCATAAATCAATTCATTTCACGCTTTCCACGATGAAGAAGAGACTTGGAGGCTTAAGTCTGGTAGCCTATGGCTTAAAGCTGGAGATTGAAATACCTCTTTCTTCCATAGGCAATATAGAGCCCATCTATCTCGAAATCATATCTCTGAAATCACTTGCTCAGATGGGACTATGCTCAAAGGTTAGGAACAACTAAAAAAGGTAGCAGAAGATCATTTCCACAATATGTATAAAGAGGATGGGAATGGGAGTGAAGAAGTCATCTCTAAATTTCTCTCCCACATTCCACCTTTGGTAAGTAAGGAGGACAACACTAGTCTTACGAAACCTTTCTCCAAGGAAGAAATCTCTAAAGTAATATGGTACATGGAACGAGACAAGGCACCAGGACCTGATGGATTCTCAATTTTCATTTTTATAGAATCTATTGGGAAATAATAAAAATTGATCTTCTCAAGATGATTAGAGCTTTTCATCAAAAATCCAAAGTGGGAGGTAGTACTAACTCTACCTTCCTTTCATTAATGCCAAAAGAAGTGAATTCGGGCACTTTTGACAGGTTTAGGCCAATCTCGCTCTGCAATGCATCATACAAAATCATGACAAAATTGCTGTCAAACAAAATCAAGCCACTGCTTCGGAAACTCATTTCTCCCACCCAAGGCAGCTTTGTCAAAGGGAGACATATATTGGACAATGTAATACAGGTGCAATAATTCATACATTCCAGTTATCTTCGACAGGAGAAAGGTATGCTCATAAAGTTAAATATGGAAAATGCATTCGACTGGGTAAATCTTTATTTCCTGTACAAAGTCCTCCTTTCCTTTGGTTTCAGCTTTAACTGTGTCAATTTGATTAAAGCTTGTACTAAAAAGCCATGGATAGCTCCTTTAGTTAATGGCAAGCCAGCAAACTATTTCCAAGCGTCAAGGGCAATAAGGTAAGGCTACCCCCTCTCCCCTTTCTTGTTCATTTTGATGGTAGACTCGTTAAGTATAAAACTGATAGCTGAAAAGAAAGCAGGGATAGCTCTAGGAGTTAGGTTGATGAAAGGGCTAGAGGCTCTCAAGCACGCACTATTTTCAAATGATACTCTTCTTTTGGGTAGAGCGTCCATCAAAATAGCCAAAGTCTACAGGAGCTCTTATAAATAAAAGGAAAAGTGCAATATACATGTCGAATGTGGATCAACAAGCAATTCAAAGAATAGCCCTCTCCTTAGGCTTTTTGGGATTTGCTTCTTTGGATAAAATCAAATATCTCATGTTACCAATAGCCCTGGGCCCTAACAAATTATCATTGTGGAAAGATGTAATAAGAAAAATTAAGTCCAAGATTACAGCTTGGGGAGGTCAATGGCTTACCAATGCTAGCAAACTCATCCTTATAAAATTTGTTTTGTCCTCCCTGCATATTTATTGGGCTTCCTTTCTTCTAGCTCCCAAAAAGATCACGGAACAGATCTCCAATGAAACCAATGAGGAAGAGGAAACCAATGAAAATTCCACCTAGTGAATTGTGATACAGTTAAATGCCCCATCTTTGAAGGAGGCTTGCAAATAAGAGACCCAGGCCTTGCTAATCTGGCCCTTGGAGGTAAAATACTTTGGACCCTCTTCTCAAACAGCAAACACCCTATTAGTCAAGTCATAAAGAAAAAATATATAAAAGGCTCATCGCTAAGGAACATTTAGATAGATAACAACATCAAAGGGATGTCGATATGGCATCTCTACCACCGTGGGATAGAGTTCTTCCAAAAGCACTTGTATCGCATTCCTCGCAATGGAAAAAACACGATGTTGTGGCAAGACAACATAATGGGACAGTCGCCTTTGAGAAAAAATGAAGCAATCAAAGAAATTAGGAACTAGCTCATTCAACAAGGATTCCTCACCTTGGCAGATATCTCGACATGGGACAAGTCCGGAAAATGGTGAGATTGGGAAATCCCACGAGTTCTAGATCAAATGCACAATTAAAAGACCCTCCTGCAAGAAGTGTTAACGGGACTGGCACCAGTTCACATGCGTTTGACGGACAAATCAGGATGGGGAAAGAATATAATATACAATGCAAGGCATGGATTTTCCTCTCTTCAACCACAGTAAACCTCGAGCCATACTGCATCTGTGTGGAAACAAGTTTGCGACCCTCTCGGTCTCCCCAAAATAAATTTCTTCACTTGGGTATTAATGCATGGGAAAGTGCTAACTGGTGACAATCTGAGTAAAAGAGGTATTCACGGGTCACATTGGTATCCTTTGTGCTGCAAAGCCTAGGAGACCATGGAGCATGTGTTTGTGGATTTCTCTTTTTCTCAAGAAGTCAGGGATGACATTCTTCAAGGCCTAAATGTCTCTGCCCCATCACAAGTCAATGTACCTAACCTTTCTAGCACCTAGAAAATGTGTTATCCTCTCATTACCCAAAAAAGGATAGCATGGAATAGAATATGGAAAGCAGTACCTAAATACATCCGCTGGAAAATATGGCTCGCTAGAAATGACCAAATATTCAATAGCATTCTAAACTACCCTTTGAAGGTGCAGCAAAAGCAAAAGAATTACTCCTCAAGACTATGGCCATCATCCCCCTAAAAATGATAACATGCTTCTCCCGGAAGAAAAAAATGGATGGGAACTTATATATTTTGAGACAAGATAAACAACACTACTTGTCCTAGTAAAACTCCTGTATGCAGACTACGAGAAGTGGACACAAATTTTCAAGCTTGGTGGAGGAAACAGGGTAAAACAACAATATTTTTTAATGGTGCCTCCAAAGGCAATCCAGGGACAACAGGAGCTCGCAGAGTGATCTACTCCCCAAAGGGTACTTGTGAAGATAGCTTCAACTGGGGACTTGGACAGAGAACCAACAACCAGGAAGAAATCCTTGGGCTGCTAAAAGCCTGTCAAATAGCACGTGAAAAAGGCATTAAGGAAATACAAGTCTTTGGGGACTCGAAAATTTTGATAAAGATATTAAATTTGGAGGACCACATCAGCAATCTGGTGCTCAACAAGATGCTTCAAAGGCTGAGATACATGCTACAAGACTTCTCTTCCTATCTCCTTTTCCATATTCTACTTGGCTCAAATAAGGAAGCATATGCAAAAGAAAACCTGGCATGCCTCCTTCCATAAGGAGCCTTAAGCAAGAATGATAAAGAACCTACATGGAACCTGATCCCGTAATCTAGAGTAAATCTACACCTACATAAGGAAAATGAGAGTTGCAACTAAAAGGAATTCTCAATATTGTAATTATGGTTGTTTTGTCTTCATCCCAACCGATTGTAAATAATTAATATAATTGTTATAGTTAAAAAAAAAGGTATATATATTTATAATAAAAAAATATTTTAACATTGTTCATAAATAAAATATTTCAATGTCCATATAGTTTTTATAAACTAGAAATAAAGCAATTGAAATTGGAAAAACTCTTATAATTTCACTTTACAATTTATTTAATTCTTAATATGGTGTTGATATGTGACGTTTAAAAATTATTGATTACAAAAAAAAAACAATCAATGTGGTTTATAGATAGATAGATAGAGTACTTATTCCATTGATATGTGGTAGAGAGGGATTGCGATTTTATATCTATGGATACATGTTTTCTACTTCCTAATATGAAAAGTCTTATATTACAAATATACTAATATTTATTGCAAAAGGATAATAGCTCAAGTATAGGAAACTTTGAATATTTTCATATTGAGGTCTCTAGAGACACAAAATGTTAAAAATAATGAAGAGTAAGTCCTACGAGCCCAAAAGGGCATGGAAATTTGAATATTTTGATATTGACGTGAATAGTGGTGGCACTTATTAGATATATCTAGTACGAGATTTGTTTGATTCTTTGATCTCTTACTGCTTTATACATTTGGAGTTTACATGGATATATACTAGTTAATCCAATTGAAAATTTTTATGTTATTAAAATCACATTAAATCCATATAAACATGGAATAAATTAAGCATTCTCTCATCAAAGTGAAAATATAAGAAATGTTTCTAATTTCAATTACCTTGTCTTTATAAAATTGATATAAAATTATGTTATTTAATATACACATTAAAATATTTTATTTGATTTATAATTCCAATTAAAATATTTTCATATCATTAATATATTTTTTAAAATACCACATATAAATTGAACATAACAAATTAGGCATCTCTCCTACTAAAAAGGTTAAAAGCAATTATAAATTAAATACTTAAGGTGGAAAATAAAATAAAATATAGATTAAAAAAAGAGCTAAAAGCAATTATAAACTAAATACTTAAGTGAAAAATAAAATATGAATTAAAAAAAAAAATTAAAATCAATTATAAACTAAATATTTAAGTGGAAAATAAAATATAGATAACAAGTTAAAAGCAATTATAAAATAAATAATTAAAGTGGAAAATAAAATATTTTATATATAATATTACAATTATTTTCTTTTTTTTTGTGTAAATAAGCTTTTGTATTAACAAGTGTAACATATAGTACAAAACTTCTGCCGAAGCAGATTACTGGTTGCATAGTAGGCCTTACTCGATAGCAACAGAGTGAAACAGGAAGAGAGAACTATAGAAGACATATAGAACCTAGTGCTGCCGAGGAGTACACCACGCAGGGTGACTTGGGCCAAAAAACTGGCTATCACAGAGCTGGAAACACAGTAACAGAAAAATATAACAAAGTCCAACAAAGGGACATGGAAGACTAATCAGAGTTGTTGGGGGGGTCAGGGGCTGCATGTGCCTCACTATGCCTGGAAGCCTTAGCCTGGTTAACGCACGACGAACCTCCCTTCTGCGGATCAGCGGGCTTGCTGTCCTGCTCAATAACTTTCCGGAGGAGTTTGATCAGAACAGAGAGCTTTTTAAAAATTGAATCCATCTCCTCATGCATTGCGTAGAGTTTAAACTCGCTGCTTTCGACCACTGCCATGTGGTTCTTCGTCATCGTGGCTGCAAACTGCTGGAGCGTGCGAAGATGGTCCGCCTGTTCCCCCTGAACGTCCATTGCCTTTGCCAAGATGGTCTTCATGCACCATGATTCTGCCTGAGTACGGACGAATTAGGTTGATCTAGTGCTAGGCCTTCCAGGGTCATGCAACCAGTCGACTTCTTGGCTAAGCTGATGATCAGAGAGCTTGGCTTCCTCTTACTGCGCAGAGGCCTCCAAATCTATCATTTTCTGCTTATTCCTCTGAGATGTTCATCGCTCGAATAAATCTCGGGCCGTCTGCAAATCTCTGTTTGCCTACTGGTTTCGGCTGCTCTCGCCCGCCATGAGAAATCTTTCGTGACTGATACTCTCCTGAACGCTAATGGAAAGATGGAGTCTCTGCTTCCTAAGCGCATAAAACATGATGCTCCAAGAGAGTGCAGGAGCAATTATATAGGAATTTGCGGGGAGGTTTCGGGCAGGGGAGTGGATCACGGCGTGTTCATTGCCTGTCCGATCACCATAAATGTAGTTGTGCGAAAAATTGGAGGGGCTTTTCATTGATTGGGAATGTTTGCCTTCGCCACCTCCTGCTCGGTCTTGAGCGTGCCACGTGTCCCTCCGTCCAGCGCTTCTGCGACGGCCTATGTCATCCTAGATCATGAACCTGTACAAATCCCTGTAACCTGCTATGCTCATTAATGCCCTCAACCGGCTTGTCCTGCGGTAGTTGTTAGGAGTTGATGGCACCAGTCCCGTCGGCCTATCCATATACTTATGAAAATTTGTTAATCGGATTGCCGACCTGCCCTTTCCGCAGCCGCTAAATCTAATCGAGCGAGTTGAGAGCATCGGTCTTTTAAATGATGATTTTCCACCATCTGCCAACAGTTGTCCACCATTTCAGCTGGGTGTTCGATCCCGTGGTTAGCCAAGTGGTCGGCGACCGAGTTTTCCTTTCTCCTTACCGCTTGGAAGATGAGGCCTTTCATTCCTCCAAACAGTTTCCCAATACTGTCTGTGACCATGGACAGGTGCCAGTGCTTAGTTACTTTGCTTATTGGAGTGCCCCCGTATATTTTCTTTGCCACTGCTATGGCAATCTTAGAGTCGCCCTCAATTACTGCGTTTTCTGTTTGGTTTCTAAGGAGGATTTTTAACCCCTTTTCCATTGCTGCGAATTCCATTTCGTTATTGGTACCCTCACCCAGCGCTTTGCTGTATATATGGAGAATTTCGCGTGACTGGTTTCGGATGATGCCTCCTATACCAGCTGGGCCCGGGTTTCCTTTCGAGGCCCCGTCGAAATTTAACTTCAAAAAACCTTCAGGGGGCCGAGTCCATCCTTTTAGTGTATTGTTGATGTTCTGCTGTTTGGCCTGGGGGACGAGACTTTGGTCGGTGCAAATGTTGAAGGCATTTAGGATTCTCTAGTCCTCCAGCGAGATTCGCCTCGCTGAGTCGGCTTTACTTTTTACCAGGATTAATTGGCGGATGTTCTGAAATAAGGTAATTCTCAAATGTTCAATATTCTTGTGCTCGCTTTGAAAAATCCTTCTGTTTCTTTCTTTCCACAATGTCCAAGTAATAAAACCGGGTAGAACTTTCCATATATTCTTGATTTGAGGATTTTTTGAATAATTACTTGGCAATATTACAATTATTTTCATTTTCTTTATTAATATTTATTAATTTATTTGTGTAAGTATTATTTATTATTATTTTTAAATATAATAATTATTTTCATTTTATTTATTAATATTTATTAATTTATTTATGTAAGTATTATTTATTATTATTTTTAAATATAATTTTACGGGTCTCATCTCTTTTTTTTTGTTATTATTAAAATAATGTAAGAATTAATTTACTATTTTTAAAAGTATACTTTTGTTTCTTTCCTTTTATATACAATAATATAATTTTCTTTTATATACCATAATAGAATTACTTGTATACTTTAATTTTCTAAATATGTGTTATTATTTATTAAAATGATGATTAAATAACTATAAATTCATGTTAATCTCATTTCTATAAGTTTTTAGAGGGATTAAATCTCTTATTTGTAAATTTATTTTAGAGTGCAAAATTTGAAAAAAAATAATTGTGTCAATAAATTTTATCTCTTTTAATATTTGATAGATCTTTGTTAACATGAATCTATATTGGTTCTTTATATATATGTCATGTGTGAACTCCATTAAGTACAGAAGGAATTACACATACCCTTGTATCTTGAAAAACACAATAATAAAATAATTTAACAATAAAAATTTTATTTCCATTTGCTTTATATAATATATGCATATTTAAAATTGAAATATTTTACTTAACATGAAAATTGAAATATTTTATTTATAACTTACATTGTTCACATGTCAAATGCTGGTAGAATGAAATTTAATATCAATAATATTTTTAGGAGAATAATATTTTTAGGAGTTAAATATCGACTCCATATTGAATAATGAAGGAATTAATAAATTAGAAATGAAGTTAGAGTTTAGACATTTTTTATTTTCAATTACTTTATTGGTCTATATAAAGTTAATGTGAAATCAAGGTAAAAATAGAACTACTTTATGTTTAATTTGCTAATGTAAGTAATATTTTATTATTATTAAATATAAGTTTATAAAACACCATGATTGTAAGCCCCAAGAGCTAATATTGTTTTATAAATTTATAATATTATTTATTTTAAAAATAATTTATATTACTTATATAATTTATATTAACTTATATATATACTATATATATATATATATATATATATATATATATATATATATAGATAGATAGATAGATAGATAGATAGATAGATAGAATTTACACTTTCATTCCCTCAAACAAGTTATATTAAAACTATACTCTATATATTCTTCACATATTTTCTTCGGTGAAAGAGTTTTGAGGTTCGGGGAAAGAGTTAAATACATACTCTATATATTCATCGCATATATTCTTCGGTGAAAAAGTTCTGAGGCTCGATGAAAGAGTTAAACACCTACTTTATATATTCTTTGCATATATTCTTTAGTGAAAGAGTTCTGAGGCTCGATGAAAGAGTTAAAAACATACTCTATATATTCTTCGCATATACTCTTCGGTGAAAGAGTCATGAGGCTCGGTGAAAGAGTTAAAAACATACTCTATATATTCTTCGCATATATTCTTCGGTGAAAGAGTACTCTATATATTCTTTGCATATCTTCTTCACTGAAAGAGTTCTGAGGCTTAGTGAAAGAATTAAACACGTACTTTATATATTCTTCGCATATATTCTTCGGTGAAAGAGTTCTGAGGCTCGGTGAAAGAGTTAAAAACATACTTTATATATTCTTCGCATATATTCTTCGGTGAAAGAGTTCTGAGGCTCGGTGAAAGAGTTAAACACATACTCTATATATACTTTAATGAAAGAGTTATGAGGCTCAGTGAAAAAGTTAAACACGTACTTTATATATTCTTTGCATACATTCTTGAGTGAAAGAGTTCTCAGGCTCGGTGAAAGAGTTAAAAACGTACTCTATATATTCTTCGCATATATTCTTCGGTCTGCGAGTTGGGGTGGGCACGAGCAATCTTCAGTCAGGTTTGCTGATATCAGGTGCACACATTCCTTATCTTTTTCTTTTTCTAATACATATTTGCTCATGTAATTTCAAGTATGAATATTTCACCACAATTACCAAAGATTACCAAGGGCACACCTAGCACAATTACTCTACAAGGCCTTTATGAGTATATAGAATCTTTGGAGAAACTTAGAGAGGAAAGACAAACCAAGCTACAAAAAGAGTTAGAAGCCATGCTAGAAAATAAATTTTCATCTCTTGAAGACATGATCCAAAAACAAATAGAAACTAAAATAGAACTACAGGAGAATAAAATGGAGGTAATGGAGACTAGATTTCAAGTTATAGAAAAACAAAACCAAGATACTAACCAACCATCCCAGCAAGGAGATGTTGATACTTTAGAGAGTCTTAAAATGAAAGACATGATTAAAGAACTAGAAGAAAAAGTTAATAGCCGCCTCACCCTAAATAATGTGGTAGATAAGTTAGATACCAAACCAATTAAAAGATGAAATGAGAAAATTAATAGAATTAGACCATGAACGTAACAAAAGGGCCTTGAACCTTATAATCTTCGGTTTAAAAGAGGAAGTAGACGAGGATACTTTAGCCTTTGCCTAGACAGAATTACATAATAGATTACAAATTGAAATAGTGTTTCTCACAGAAGCAACAAGGTTGGGGAAATTAACCGAGAATAAAGGAAGACTAATTTGCATAAAGGTGAGCTCCACTGATCATAAGTACAACATACTTAGTAAAACCTCAAGTCTAAAAGGAACACGAATATCCATAAATGAAGATCTCATTCCAGAAGATCAAGTAGAATTAAGAAAGGAGGTTCAAAAGGTAAAAGAAGCTAGAATGGAAGGAATATGGGCAATAATCAGAAATAGAAAAGACTTTATTCAAGATAGTAACCAGAAAGATAGTAATCAATAGCAATTAAACATGCTCTGGATCCTTTCTTGGAACTGTCGGGGCTTCCCATGGAACAAAGGCCCCAAGCTAAGTTGGATTTCAAATGATGTTGATATTATTTTGCTTGTTGAAACTTGGGAGCATGAAGAATCTAATGTCCCTAACATAGATGGCTTTACGCTATGCTCTACTTGGAACAAGCGATCCTCCTGTAGAGGCATTGGGGGAATAGCTTGTTACATTAAGAAGAACATCTCCCCCCATGCTATGATTTATAAAAATGACCCTCACAACCAATATAGTTGGATAGAGATCAGAGACATTAATAATAAAAAGTCCTACATGGCAATATTTTATTTTCCCCCCATCAATTCTAACTTCTATAAGAAGAAGAATCTAGATAAAACTAACCCTTACAATGGTTTAGAGAATGATATTTCTAGCCTAAGGAATAGCAGTAATATCATTTTAATAGATGACTTTAATGCTCGAAATTCAAACAACCATGCTATTATTCTAAGCAATCATTCCAACCCTAATCCTCTTTGGGTAGACAAAGACCCTACTCTGGCTAGTAGGTACAAAAGAAGCTCTGAAGACCTCGGGGAAAATTTGTTTGGGTTGAAGCTAGTCAAGCTCTGTAGTGCTTAGGATCTCATAATTTGAAACGGTCTAAAGAAGTGGCCCAATTCTAGCAAGATGACCTGCATCCATGGACTTGGTAGCAGCGTGGTAGACTACGTTATTTCCGATCTCCCATTATACAATGAAATAATAAATTTTGACATCTTAAATGACCACGAACCTGACTCTGATCATAGGCCTTTACTTATAACTCTTAATTTTGTCATGCATAGAGTTCCCACAGAAAATAATACTTACAACCAAAAGAACTTAGTATTTGATAGAAATACAAAAGATCTCTTTCTAAATGAATTAAAAACTAATTTGCTTCCTTTATCTAGTATAGACAACATAGAAGACCTCTACCATAATTTTACTACAACCCTCTCATATTCTATTAACAAGTTCTCAATTGAAGTTTCAAATAATAAAAGAAATAACAAAACCAATCCATGGTATGACAAAGATTGTAAAAGTGCGAGGAGAGAAATTAAGGAAGCTGTTGATGAATCTCTTAAAATGGACAAGATAAAAATATATAAATCCCTAACTAAAAGGAAAAAGAGGCAGTACATTCGTCAAAGATAGGAGAATCTCTTACACCTCTCTAAGGTAGCTCCTAAGAAATTTTGGAGGCAGATTCTAACTAGGAAGACTAAAGATAATAATAAAATTGCTCTTCACGATTGGAATTCCTATCTTTAAAAGCTTTATGAATCTCCAATTGTCATGGATAATTTGGAAACCCTCCTCACAACGAAAGAAGTTTTCTCTTTAGAAGACATTAAGTTTTGGGTTAATCACCTCACTAATGGGAAAGATAAGGACATTGATGGTTACCAGGTGGAAATCTTAAAAATTAGAGGTCCTGTCCTCATGCCCCACATCGACAAGCTTTTCAATCAAGCAGTCAAGCAAGGGCTCCCTAAACCTTGGACTAGGATCCTTATTATCCCTATTTTTAAAAGTGGGGATACAAATAACCCCTCTAATTGTCAAAAAATTATGATCAGCCCTCTCTTAGCCAAGTTATATGGTAGTATTTTGGAAAAGAAGTTAAGCATATGGCTTGAAAGTGAAGGTAAGCGGGTTAAAGGCCAAGCAAGTTTTAGAAGGCATCACTCAACAATAAACCACCTTGTTATGCTTATGATCATTGCGAAGGAATGTCGTAATGATAAATCCAATTTATTTTGTTTCTTTGTGGACTTTAAAAAGGCTTTCGATACGGTTCCTAGATACAACCTTTGGAATAGATTAGAAGAGCTAAAGGTTCCTCTCGAGTTTAGAGTTGTCGCTATAATGTTATACGAGAATGTCATTGCCAAGCTAAAGAGCAATGAGGGGTGGTTGAAATATATTAAGTGTAACATCGGAGTTAAACAAGGTTGCCCCCTCTCCCCTACCCTATTTGGCATTTACATCGATAAGCTTGAAGGCTATTTAGAGGAAGCAGGATGTGATGGCATAATCTTAGTTGGGATAGTCGTCATCCTTCTTCTCTATGCTGACGATATTGTTCTTTTGGCAAGGTTCGCATCTGATCTTGATAAGCAACTCAAGCTTCTTAAGGATTTCTGCTCTACCATGGGGTATGACTGTTAACACTGACAAAAAGAAAGTTATGATTATCAAATCCAAGAAGGACAATTACGCTAATTTTATGTATGACAATAATAAATTGGAGGAAGTGTATTCTTACAAGTACCTAGGAATTTATATTCATCACAA
Organism: Pinus tabuliformis; assembly: GCA_031772625.1. NCBI lineage: Eukaryota > Viridiplantae > Streptophyta > Pinopsida > Pinales > Pinaceae > Pinus > Pinus tabuliformis. The sequence goes on from CM062814.1 coordinate 243,058,145, forward strand.
GCTCAACTAGAACCATAGCATTGAGAAAAGGATTAATGGGGTGTGGAAAGCTTATTTTGGTCTTGAAAATAATTGTAAAACAGAAAACCTTGTAATGTGGGATAAAAAGAAGTTCCTCTTTGAAACATTAGTCACTCCTGTTATCTTATATGGCTGTGAGGTTTGGGGTTGTAGCATCTCCAGAGAATCATGGAGAAATATTGAGCAAATCCAGAAGTGTTTTATAGCTTATAACCTAAAAATTAAAATTAATACACCCTATCCTATTCTCCTTATAGAAGTAGGTATTTCCCCTATTGAGAGCCTAGCTATGATTAGGTTTTTACTGTACAAGCACAAACTCAATAACATAGAAGATCATAGACTTCCTAAGCTAGCTTTAAATTCCTGCCAAAACCACCTAAGGCCCAATCGGGGGTTGGCATAAAGACACAAGGGCCTGGTTAAACTATTGGGAGATCAACGAGAATGATGCTTTGCAAAACATAAATAACATTAAAGATATTGTTACTTCTAAGTTCAAAGAAAAAATGTGGTGTGAGAAATATTTAGCGACTAAAAGAAAATTAAGTTATTATAAGAAGGTAACCAACCCCACCCTAGAAGATCAAAAGTATCTCTCTATTTTAACTAGCTCAAAGAAGAAAATTAATATAGTAAAGATTATAATGAATTCTCATTGGGCAGTCCCTAAAACGCCATGGATGGAAAGGATTTGCCATATATGTGAGAATAGGAACATCGAGGATGAAAACCACTTCCTCTTAGAGTGCCCCGTGTACAACCACATTAGATCTTAGTTTCACAATCTCCCTTACAATACTAACCTTCCTAGCCTTTTACAATGTCAAAATTATAGTGAGCTTGGGAGGCTTCTCTCCAAGCTTTTTGAGCATAGGAATAAAATATTAAATCAAAATAATAATTTGTTTCTTTGGGTCCGATAGACCAATGTTTGGTCTTAGCCGACATTAACCATCATCATCATCATACTATATATATATATATATATATATATATATATATATATATATATATATATATATATATATATATATATATATATAAGTTACTAACGTATGGCAATCAAATCATATTTAATTATTATACTTTTTCATTTCATATAATCTATATAACACAAATTGTATTTCATTATCGTTATATCAACAAATTGTAATTCAGTTTCCATGTAATAATAGTTTACTCATTATTTTTAATCATTTTATTTCATTTTACTTATATCAACCAGGTTTGATATGAATTTTTGAAGGAACAGAATGAAATACATATTTAAAATAGAAACATAGAGATATAATGAAATTGAACTTCAATTGATAAATAACAAATGTTGAAATTGTTTACATGTAGAATGAAAGAAAACTAGCTCAAGCGGTGGTAGCTTATCTCTCATAAGAGATGTGATGGCGACTCACCTTCCTGAATTGTGTTGCAATGAGGGTCAAAGGCCTTTTTATCATAAAAAGACAATGAGGAACCCCAAATATCTAGAACCCTATCCCTAGAAGATGAAACTAGAAAGGCATATGAGTCCCAATAAGGTAAGTTGGAATGTCAACTTCCAAGGTCATAACTTTGGCATATGATATTACTTTGGTGTGCATGATAGCCTGTTAGAAAGGTCTATCCAAGGAGAAAAAATTTCAATTGTGAATATGAACCAAGCTCCTGTGTTTGCTTGTTTTCCCAAAAAACGTTGTTTAGGGCCTAAAAATGATCTAGAAGTTCATGACCTAAAAATCACCAAAATATAGGAAAACCATGTTGTGAGCTAGTGGAATAGGTGGGTGGCCACTAGTATCCACCTATATCATTCCTCCCCCCTTAGAAGGTAATGGTATTCATTGCGTTGAGTGCTTGTATGAGATGAGGAAACTTCTATTGAACTTGATCCTTGGTGAGCCACATGCCTTGGTGTAAGAGTTGGCCTACTTTGATAACCTGATATAGTTGGATCCTATGTTGGAGGGTATTATTAATCTATGTGTCCATGATCTCATCACTCATGGCTTGTTCAATGCATTTTGGATTAAGCTCTATTGGTGTCAACTTTTTGATGTGTCGAGCAATGGTGGAAAGTATGGATGGAGGTAGTCTACATTGAACATTGGGTGCAATCTAAGGAATAGGGGGATATTGAGGTCAGAAGCATTATCATTCAAAACCTTCATGATGGTGTAAGCTCTATATTAGTGTGGCCAAAGCTTCCTCTAGGCTTCTGCAAGGTGTTCCTTCTATAAATGCAATCAAACCTTGTCTCCCACTTGAAACTTGTGTGGCATTGGGTGTTGATCATAACATTATTTGTACTTAGTATTGGCTTTATGAAAGATGACATGAACCTACGGGTAGATGTGTTGAATGTGTTCAGTAAACTTGTTGGCTTTATCAACGTCGAATTGAACATGTGAAAATTCCTCTTGTGTAGTTGCAAGAAGCATTGCAACATCGAGGAAACTCAATGGATGAAATCCCAAGCCCACTTGAGAGGGGTTGGGGCAAATTGAGTTATGGAGAACTATGTTTTAGTTGTATTGATCATATGGGAGACTCTGATCCCATGTTCATGGATGCTTAAAGTTGTACATGCATATTATGTGCATGATCATCCTATTTATGACCTTTGTTTGACCATCAGTGTGGGGGTGGAAGGCAATCAATTTGGTGATCTTGGTGGCAAACAGTGATTAAATGGAATTGTTGTAGATATGCACACCATTTCCAATGGAAATTGTTTTGTAACTTCCCCTGTGTCTACATAGATTGAAGAGGGCATGATGTGTGAGGATGATTTTCTCCTTCAACATAATATAATGTTCCACTAATGAAAAGCTTGCATGATGGAATACATATTCTTCACATAAGTGGGCTATCTTCAAATAGTATTAGAGAGTGTCTCACTATGATAGGCCACTATATGTCCTTTTTGAGTGAGGATTGCACCAATAATATAGTCGGAGGGATCTATCTCAATCTCAAATGGTTGTTACAGGTCTAGAAAGGTGAGGATGAGTGCTGAGCAAAGATGATGTTTCAACTGAACGAATGCCTTTGGTTGTGGCTCAAACCTAAAAATTTTTACTTTTATTCCACCCTTGGTAACCTGAATTATGAGCCAAGTGATATGGGAGAACCTCAACACGAATCCTCAGTAGAAATTAGCAAGGCCTAAGAAGTTATGGAGCTTTGTGAGATTTGTTGGTGTAACAACTTTGTGAAAATTCCATGTAATAAAAGTTAATAAAGGAAAAATAAGACCAAGGTCATGGGACACATATTCCAAGCTAAATGTTGGGAAAGACATCCTAGTGTGGGTTTTCATTTGGTTTATTATGGCTAAGGAAGTTAGCAAAGGAAATGGAAAAGGATTTGGAAAGGAAAAATGGAATTAATTGGCATTTTATTTATGAAAATAAAGGGAATGCAGAGAAAAGGAAGGTGAAAGGTCATAGGTTGCATGCGAGGAGGAAAATGAAGGAAAATAATGGAAAATGAAGAAAATAGAGGCCTCATTAATAAAAAGGCTTATGAGGGTCAATTGGTACCTTCTGTTAGTTCAGTTTTGGAGCTCTCTCTCTCTCTATTCTCTCTCCTTCTCACTCTTGGACATTTAGAGTTTTCTTGGAGCACTTGAGCATTGGGTCAAGAAAAACAAAGAAGGAAAGGGGAAGCAAAGATCAATATAGGAAGAACAATATTTAGCAACTACAATGTGATTATTTGTAGGTATCGATTTGCATGTGTGATTTCCTTGCTAGATTTAGCATGCATGGCTATGCATGCATGTTCTTGTTTCTCTTACGGTCATGGAAATGTGTTTTTCTAGGTGTGATATTGATTTTCAACCTATCCTTGCCATTTATGTATAGCCATGGTGTGGTGGGTTCTTTTGTATGTGGTTGAGTTGGATTGTCGGATGGACTCAAAGTTGAGTGGGGTGGTCCTAGGATTATTCATAAGGCCTAGGAATATCGAGATGTGATACATAGTAAAGCCCGAATGTGAATACCTTGATTAAGCCTAGGAATCACTTGACCAGTGAATGGAAAGATACACTGTAAAGCTTAGTGGTGAGTACCATTGATTGGGCCTAGGAATCCCATGATGGGATACACAGTAAAGCCCATAAGGTGGAGACCTCGTAGGCCTAGGAATCCCTTGACCGCTAATGGCAAGATACACGATAAAGCCGAGAGGTTGGGATGAAACATTACCTCATGGTGTAGGTGGAGAGATCCGGTGGCATCCATGCTTGTTTTTGGCCTAATGATCCGGTAAGGATTGCGGTAAAGCCTAGTATTGTATGTTTGTTGTTTACGGCCTAATTATCTAGCAAGGATTGTAGTAAAGCCTACTTTTATTGTTGAGGGTGAGGTGGTATAACTTCGGGAAGCCCTAGTTGATTTTGGTTATAAGTCCCACATTCATGGTTGGAATATGGCATGGGCGTGATTGGCTTAAAGAAAGATTTAGTTCAACCAATCTATGGTCAGGGGTATGTGGAAGTCTCGAACTTGATTGGCCTAATCATTCATTAATAAGAACTATTTCTCCTTGGTATTTTATGACAAAATGTACTGGTTCATATGAGGAATTTATGGCTGATGTGTCCTTGTTATTTCTATTGGTTATATGCTGGTTGTGAGCATGTTTTATGATAATGATGATGTATGTCTCTGATCATGTTGATTTGTAATTGAATGTACAATGAATATATGACCTAACAGATGATAATGAAGCTAATGTGATAAGGCATCAATGTTTCTTAGCGATTCTTAGATAAGTATGAGACCCCTATGCTTAGATATGTTGTTATGACATATAGAATGCATATTTGTGACATGTTTGACTAAATGCCTGTCATGGATAGTAGGGGTCCAACCAAGTATTTGTTCAAGTATTTTCATTTGTATCATTGTTTTGATGTTACTTTTCATTCCTGAAATTTTCATGGAGTTATGGGAAGTAGCCTGAGTCTTGGCCTTGAAAAAGTGGCACAAAATCCAATGTCATAGGCTAAGAACTAGTTGAAAAATACCCCAGCAACTTGCATGCCCATGCTATGAGAGTGATTAGAGGGATCCAGTCACATGCATGTCCATCTCATGGGAGTGATTGAGGCTCTAGGTTAGTGAAGTGTTAATTTTTTGCAGGGCCTGATCACTTGGAAGGTTTGGTTGGCTCTTGTAGATTCTATGGTATGTGCAGAAGGTCAGATTGGTTGTGTTGTGTTAGTTCCACTTCCTTAACTATACATGGGGAGTTGAATCAAATTGTAGTAGACTCTCGCCACATGTTTACCCTAGCAAACTTGTTAACTTGGGTAAATGTGCAATGTGTGTTGGTCATGCATTCATGTCGGTTGCATATGTGTTACTTATACTTGTGGTCTATGTGCTTGTTGCATATACCTAGTGTTGGTCATGGTTACAGTGATGTCGCCATGTGAAAGTGGATGGTGTGTTGTTGGATGTGTTTATCATGAGTATAGGTCAGTTATGCATTGGTTATGCATGTCAGTGTTTTTAAGCATCATGATGCATGCATGTCATCCATATGTTCGTTATGCATACACTGATATGGGTGTAGTTGTCATGCATGAGGTCGTGATGTGTCATGGATATGGTCATGCATTGACAGTTGGACTATGGTTAGGATGATATTTATATGTTGTTATGATTATGTTTATAGAATTATTGTGCTAATCTGGTTGATCTTGTAGATGAGATATCCTCCCCAAACTATATAGAGGTATGTTGGTAATGTTCATATTTTGGTTTAGCTGACGTGGTATGCTTTGCAGGAAGAAAAGAACAAATATGACTAGCAATATGGTAGACTACATTTCTTGAAACTCTCCCTATGTTTCAGACGAGTAGTGTACTGTTGGGAATTCTTCTGACTTAGCAAAAAAATTGAGAAGCTTGAAGGAAGAATTGAGTTACAAGGAAGATAATGAAATAGTCATGTGGGCACGTGAGAAACAAGCAGAAGTCAATGTAATAATCCTTCAGAGTTTGTCAAACTTGCAAAGACAAGGACCACTTTGGATCAACCATGGATAGGAGAATATGACTAATGGGGAATATGGTAGTAGATCGCATGGTGGACATAGGTTAGATAGGGATGAAATGGTTAGATATGGCAGGTTCTTGGATACTTCGAATGAGAGGGGTGATGGACATAGGTACTATTCTAGTTTTGGTTCTGACAAGAACTATGATCATCATCATTATCATCCTTATATGAGGAGTGACAAGGGATATTATATAGATGAGTTTAAGAAATCTAAGCCACCTACCTCTGATGGAGATTTGAAGAAGCTGAAAGATGCATAGGCTTAGTTACTTGGGATGAAGAATTTCTTTGAGTTTCATAATTACACATATAATATGAAGGCCATAGTAGCCATATTTAGCCTGAAAGGTAAGAAATACATTTGGTGGGAAGATGTGCATCGAGCCAGAGACATCAGGATAGAAGAGTTGAGTTGGCATGCATTCAAGAGACTTTTTAGGAAGAAGTACTTGTCAGAGAGGTACTACGACAATAAAGCCAAGAATTCTTTGACTAAAAATGGGATCAATGATAGATGAGGAGCATAGGACTAAGTTCCTAGAGCTATTGAGGTATGTACCATATTGTAAAGATGAAAAGACTAAAGTTCACATATTTTTCGGTGGATTTCCATTAGCATTTAGAGATCGGATTGAGTATGATAAGCCTCGATCACTTGAGGAATTTAGTGGTAAAATGAAGCATTGTTATGAGTAGTCAAAATGTAAGAGAAAATCTCAGCAAGGTTGGGAAGGGAAATACAAAGCTGATTTTAAATTGCATTTAAAAAGACAAACACCTCAAAATGCATAAGAGAAAGAGAATATTGCACCATACAAGAAGTTCAACATCGCTAGACAAGGACATAGGTCACATCAATAGAATAGAGGTGATGGTATCAGATAGTTAAAGTGTTTGATATGTGGTAAAGAGCATATCAAGAGAGATTGTCCACAATATCAAGGTGGTAGGCCTCAAATTTACAGTGCATAGGAGGCGTAGACTACTAGGGATGTCAGGTAAAGAATTCCTTGCATCTATGAAGTGTTGGATAATGAGAAAGAAGATCACCAGGCATCTATCATTGAGATGGATGATAAGATTTGTGATCAAGTTGTTTTAATTTTTATTAACCCTCGATATAATTATAGTTATATTAGTCTTGACTTGGTGGATAAGTGTGGTTTGAATAAATAATTTCATGACAATATCGGTTAGTACAGTTGCCTACAGGTACAAAGAAGAGATTTAATCATTGGGTAAGAACTTATGCATTTGAACTGAATGGGTACCTACATCAACATATTTGAATGTATTTCCATTGGGATCATATAATGTGTTTTGGGGTATGGAATGATTTTATCTAAATAGGACCAAGGTGGGTTGTTATGACAAAGCCATTGAATGCTTGGATGACAATGTTGAGCAAATAATCTTACAAGGTAAGAAGAAGGCAACATCAATTAGGATGGTGACAACTATCCAGGCAAAGCGTAGTCGTATAAAAGGGTGTTTATTATTTGCAGTACATATCTTTAGTGATAAAGGTAAGGAGGATGAGGATGCAAAGGTACTGAGCAAATACTAAGTTTTACAAAAGTTTCAGGATGTGTTTCCAATAGAGATTTTAGAGTTGTTGCCTCACAAAGAAGTGGACTTTTCCATTGAGTTGGTATCAGGGGAAACACCAACATCAAAGGCACCTTATAGGAATAACACTTTAGAGTTAATAGAGTTGAAGTTGCAGTTGAAGGAAACTCTTGACAAGGGATACATTAGGCCAAGTGTATTGCCTTGTGGTGCACTATTATTGTTTGTGAAGAAGAAGGATGGCACTCTTAGGTTATGTATTGATTACAGGCAGTTGAATAAGGTGACCATCAAGAATAAGTATCCATTTTCTAGGATTAATGACTTTTTCAATTACTTGAAGGGAGTAACAATATTCTCAAAGATTGATCTGAGATCTAGGTATCATTAGGTACGCATTACAGAAGAGGACATCTACAAGACAACTTTCTGGACCAAGTATGGGCATTATGAGTTTTTAGTAGTTCCATTTGGTTTGACTAAAGCTCCAGCTAATTTTATGTGCTTGATGAATAGTGCGTTGCATCCTTATCTAGACAAGTTTGTTATTGTATTCATTGATGACCCCTTGATATATTCTAAGAATGAGGAAGAGCAAGCCGATAATTTAGCAATAGTATTGGTACTATTGAGAGAGCATCAACTGTATACTAAGCTCAATAAATGTAGTTTATTTTAGATAGAGGTGCATTACTTGGGACATTTTGTTTCCAAGGAAGGCATAGCAGTGGATCTAGAGAAGATAAGGGCAATCATGGAGTGGGAAACTCTTAAAAATGTGGAAGAGGTAATATCACTTATAGGGTTAGCAGGTTATTATAGGAGGTTCATCAGGAAATTCTCCCAGATTACATATCCTATTACATCACTGCAGAGGAAAGGTAAGAAATTTGAATGGATAGAGGAATCTGGATTAAGTTTTGAGAAGTTAAAACAATTATTGACAAATTCTCTAGTGTTAAAGATTGTAGACCAAGACAAAGAGTTTGTGGTATGTACAAATGCTTACAAGAGACGCTTGGTGGAGTCCTTATGCAGGAGGGACATGTTGTGTGCTACGAGTCACAGAAACTAAATGAGCATGAGAATAACTATCTAACTCATCATATTGAGTTAGAAGTGATCATTCATGCATTGCAGATGTGGAGGCACTATCTTCTTAGTAGGAGGTTTGTATTGATGAGTGATCATAGTGGGTTGAGGTACCTATTTGACCAACCAAATTTGAATGCCAAGAAAGCTAGATGGTTGTCCACGATTAGTGAGTTTAACTTTGAGATTAGGTACATCAAGGGTGAAGAGAACAGGGTTGTAGATTCTCTTAGCAGGAGGGTACAGGTAAATCACATTGCAACTATGAGTTCTTATGGGACATATATACAGGATCAAATCTTATAGGCAGGTCAACATGATAATAGGTACATGGAGCTCAGGCATAGGTTAGAGAAAAGTACAGGTATAGGTACAAGTAGTGGTACAGGCACACAATATGTGGACTACCACCTCTCAGCATATGGCTCGATCAGATTTATGGATAGGATATATGTGCCAGATAGTAGTGAGCTCAAGAATATTATCTTCAGGGATTTTCATGCAAAACTATATTCAGGACGCCTAAGATATCAGAGGACATTGATTGTAGTGAAGAAGTTATATTATTCACCAAATATGAAGAAGGATGTGGTAGATTTTGTTGCTAGGTTCTTGGATTGTCAGTAGGTGAAGGAAGAGTGTAAGCACCCAGGTGGATTACTACAACTAATTTCGACTTGGGAGTGGAAATGGGAGGTCATTTCCATGGATTTCATTACAGGTTTACTGAGGAAATCTAGACAACATGATTCCATCATGGTTGTGGTGGACATGTTGACAAAGCTAGCACACTTCATTCCAACAAAGTCCACTTATTCAACCAGTGGTGTAGCACAGGTATTCATCATAGATGTGGGAAAGTTGGGTGGTGCTACAAAGAAGATTGTGTCAGACAGGGATGTTGAGTTCACTTCTAGATTTTGGATTTTTTTTTTGCAGGTTTGGGTATAGAGTTGGCCTTCAGCACAACTTATCATCCATAGAAACATGGACAAGCAGAGAGGGTCAACAGGATATTGGAGGACATGTTGAGGATGTATGTGATGTACTAGAAAATGATATGGGAGGAGTATCTTCTGTTGGTCGAGTTATCTTATAATAATGGTTACCAATAGTCTTTGAGGATGAGTCTGTTTGAGGCACTCTATCAGTGGAATTGCAATACTCCCATTAGTTGGAGTGATCCAGTGAATAGGGTGTTGATTGGACCGGATATGTTGGTAGAGATGGAACATGAAATGCAGGTAATCAAGAAGAATCTAAAGACAACATAGGACATACAAAAAATTTATGCAGATCATAATAAGATGTTTAAGGAATTTCATGTTGGGGAATAAGTGTACTTGCACATCAAGCCCAAGAAGAGTTTCTTGAGGACTGGATCATGTGCAAAGATGGCACCCTAGTCTTGTGGACCTTTCGATATTATTGAAAGGATCAGACCAATAGCCTATTGACTTGCACTGCCTCCGATAGTGAAATTCAATGATGTTTTCCATGTGTCATTGCTTAAGAAGTATGTTAAAGATGTTTATCTATGACTGATTGGTTTGTATTGCAGGTGGAGCAGAAGGAAAATTCCAACCGGAACCATAGTGTATATTGCAAAGAAAGATGTTCATGCTCCGGAACCAATCAATTGAGCAGGGTAAAGTGTAGTGGAAGCACTTTGGGTTTGATGAAGCTACTTGGGAGATGGCTTATCAGATGCAGGCTATGTGTCCTTCTCTATTTGATGTTTGAGAATTTTTTTTTGTTATATATTTGGTATGATGTTTTTGGTAAGTGTATATATATGTATATGGAGGTATATACTACCATGATCTGTTTTACAAAGCTCCAATAAGCAGTATGGGTGTCATGTCAAAATGGTTATCATGTAGTTATGTTGTCATGTAGGTTTGTTTCTCAGCAAGTTGATCATTGTAAATAATTCATCAAGCTAAGTTATAAAGATCCATAAACAATATGTTTTGATTTCAATAACCTTGTTGGTTGTACATGTCATTGAACACCAAGGACAATGTTCCCCCAAGTAGGAGGGTTATGTAACATCCCTGGTGAAAATTCCATGTAACAAAAGTTAATAAAGACAAAAATAAGAACAAGGTCATGGGACACGTATTCCAAGATGAATGTTGGGAAAGACATCTTAGTGTGGGTGTTCATTTGGTTTATTATGGCTAAGAAAGTTGGAAAAGACAATGGAAAAGGATTTGGAAAGGAAAAATGACATTAATTGTCATTTTATTTATGAAAATAAAGGAAATTAGGAGAAAAGGAAGGTGAAAGGTCACAGGTTTCATGTGAGGAGGAAAATGAAGGAAAATAATGGAAAATGAAGAAAATAGAGGCCTCATTAATAAAAAGGATTCTAAGGATCAGTTGGTACCTTTTGTCAATTCAGTTTTAGAGCTCTCTCTCTATTCTCACTCTCTCACACTCTTGTACACATAGAGTTTTCTTGGAGCACTTCAACATTGGATCAAGAAGAGAAAAGAAGGAAAGAGGAAGCAAAGATAAAGCAAGGAAGAGTAGGATCTAGTAGCTACAACGGGATTGTTTGTAGGTATCGATCTACATGTGTGTTTTCCTTGCTACATTTAGCATGCATGTATATGCATGTGTGTTCTTGGTTCTCTTGCTATCATGGGCATGGGTTTTTCCAAGTGTGCCATTGTTTTCTAGCCTAGCCTTGCCATTTCTAAATAGCCATGGTGTGGTGGGTTCTTTTCTATGTGGTTGATTTGGATTTATAGATGGACTCGAAGCTGAGTGGGGAGGTCCCACGATTATTCACAAGGCCTAGGAATCCGGGGATGGGATACACGGTAAAGTTTGAATGTGAACACCTCGATTGAGCCTAGGAATCCCTTGACCAGTGAATGGCATGATACACGGTAAAGATTAGTGGTGAGTACCCTTGATTGGACCTAGGAATCCTGGGATGGGATATATGGTAAAGCACAACGGGTGGAGACCTCATAGGCCTAGGAATCCCTTGACTGGTAATGATAGGGTACACAATAAAGCTAAGAGGTTGGGACAAAAAAATCCATCACGGTGTAAGTGGAGAGATCTGGTGGCATCCATGCTTAGTTTTTGCCTAGTGATGTCGTGAGGATTGCGGTAAAGCCTGATATTGTATGCTTATTGTTTATGGCCTAGCGATCCAATGGGGATTGTGGTAAAGCCTGGTTTTATTGTTGAGGGTGAGGTGGTGTAGCCTTCTGAAGTTCTGGTTGATTTTGGTTATAAGTCCCACATTCATTCTTGGAATATGAAATGGGGGTGATTGGCTGAAAGAAAGATTTAGTTCAACCTATCTATGGTCGGGTGGTACGTGGAAGTCCTAAACCTGATTGGCCTAATCATTCATTAATAAGAACTATTTTTCCCTTCTATTTTATGAGCAAATGTACTAGTTCATATGAGACATTTATGGTTGATGTATCCTTATTATTTCTATTGGTTATATGCTGGTTATGAGCATGTTTTATGACAATGATGATTTATGCAGGGAAAATTTTAAGAACCTCCCTAAATTTATATGTATAATAAATGGGCAAATTCCCATGATACATAGGAAAAAGGGAAGACGATTTTATTAATGATATAATTTGTATATATAACTTTTTTAGTGAATCTCTCACCAAATTATATTATCTTGTAAAATCATGGTGAAAGACTAAGAAATCCAAGGGTTGTTGCACTCGCTCTTTAGAAAATATCTAGAATATGCCTTTATAAAAAGAATAATTCACAACCATATTCAAAGCCTAACAATTTGGTATGGTTGAGAGTAAAAATTCCCTCTCAAGCCGCCTAGATATAAGAAACATTGCAAATGAAAAAGAAAATATTAATATTAATAATATAATATCCAAGTGGAAAAAAAATTTGTTGGTTCGTAAGTGTTTTCAAATACACATGCACTAAATATGACTAGCAATAGGCCAATGAAGATATCAAACTAGATTGAGAAAAAAAGCATTCCAAGATACCTACACCAATCAAAAAATTTAGAAGGATTAATGTATCTATACAAAAATCATCACAACAAAGGAACATTGTACATCCTATTGCAAGCTCTATTTGCAAGAATCATAATCTTCGTCTTCATATTCCTTGTCTTATCCTCCATTTCACACTTTTTATATATCCTACATTTCATCATCCTCTTTATTATTGATGCACCATACAAATTGTAGCAAATACCATTTCCGAGTCCCATTAGCATTTTTCATATTCACCATATTTCTTGCAAAATGATTATATGTTTCCATTACAAAACAAAGTGATCTTACTATTGTCATGGAAAATCATACAATGCAATTGTTGATGGTTATAAATCACACAAATCATCACCAATATCATCATTGCTGTAAACCTTCTTCAACAATATTCAAGATACCACAACCCATTTGGTTTTGTTTGAACAACATTGATACCACCAACTCCTCCCAACCTGCCATCACCGCTCATCTCCATGATTGGCTGTCAAATGGGATTTTACAAACACCTACATAAAAGGGACGGAATGAAGGGAAATAATGTCCATCATCTCAAAAAAAGGTATTCAAACATGGTTATGGAAACACATGATTGTAATTATGGCCCTATTCATGAACCTCATATTGTGAAGATGGAGAAGGTCACGGTTAGCTAATAAGTTGGCGCCCAAATTCAAGCCCATTTGGCTCTGCTGATATTATGGTTCAAAGTAGATTTTCTTTATCTTTTAGGCCAGCGGACACTATTTTGTTGGTCTCTCCCACATGATCTTTTCCTTACATCCCCTATCCCACTCCCCCCATACCCTGTTTTATATAAATCCATGTCTCATCTCGGTTCTTCTGCTAGACATCACATAAGTCAAGGTCAAGGAGTCTCCTTGAACATTAGAGCACAAGATGACATATAAAATCCTTTGTAGTATATTATTTGGATATTATCCCTAGGGTAGCTAGAGATGAATTGAAATTATTGAAATGAAGCAAGAGTATGAAGAATATTTCTATCAAATACAGAGGTTGAAGAAAATAAGGGACAATGGAATCTAGACTTGGGTAATACTATATCAAGGCACACACAATGTATGTAAACACCATAATATCTCTATTCGCAAATCAAAACTACCCTCGGTAAAGTCATGTTAGAAAGAAGTCAGTCCCAATAGGAGATTCCCTTGTGCACAAATACTCTATAGTTACAAGTGGACAATTTGGATTACAAGGCGACTTCTCTTTCCAAGAAAGTAGTAGAATTAGGATTTCCTAAGAACAAGGAAGACGAGACTCCATCCCAACAAGATGATTCCCCCTAATGATGGTTTGGTTTTTTATTATTATTTTTAGTTTTTAGATTAGGCTATACAACTGTCTCATTAGCTCTATTTTTAAGTAGTTCATTTCTTTGTTTGAGAGTATTAAGATATGTGAATTATATATTTATATTGTTACATTCAAACTAATAATTTTTTTGTCTCCCTCGGGTAGCTTAAGTGGTGATGGTTGTGAAATGAAGTCTCATCAAACCAAAGTAGGTTTGAAGAGTCTTGCAATGATGGTGACCTAGGTTCGAAACCTGATGGGCGAGTTTTGTGAGGCTGATCTAGTCTCCGTGAGTTGATTTTGGGTTAACATGATAAACAATGAAGATATGGAGGTGTAGCTAGTGATGGTTCCTATGCTAATGTGGAAAGAACGGTCCAACCCTAAAATGAAAATAGACACTAATATATTTTCAAGGAAAGATAATTTGGTCAATCATATTAGGATAGTGGCTAGTGGTTACTGTAGGGCCACCATTTCTTGAGTGAAAAGTATATTGAAAAATGCAAAATTTGAAATTATGAAATTTGGCTTTTAGAGTAGGGACATCTAGTTAAATAATAATGTGTTGAAATCACTAATTATACATTCCATTCTTTTATTTCCTATAATATTCTTGACCAGAGAACAACTTATAGCTACATCTCTAATGTGTTCTTATAACTGAAATCTACTTCCTCTAACAAATGGAAAACCAAGGTTTCCTTTGAATCACCTAACTGCAATACCATTAAAGATTTTTCTCTAGAGCAAGAAATATATTTTACTCAAAATACATACAGTTAAAACAACTCTGTGCCAACTCTGTGCTAATATATGAATTTTGAATAAGATTGGGAAGAATTTGAAAACAAAGAATAAAACAACATTGAAAATTTGAAAGATTGGTGGAACTCCTGAATAAGGAATGTTTCGCGAAAGTACATAACATGTAAAATCACTCTTTTGAAAAAGTGAGCATGTCGATTCAGTGATAAGAGTCGGTAACAAAAAAATTATATTTAAAGATAAGAGTCATACAAGTCATATATTTAAAGATAAGAGTCATATGAGTTATATATAAAGATAAGGGTCATAAGAGTCGTATATTTACATACTTTTTACTTTTTTTTTATAAATTTGATTAATGTTTAATTAACATTTATAAATGATTGATTAATTTTAATATTATTCATATAATATTTATTTTGTAAATATTATATTTAAAGATTAATATATGTTTTTATTTTATTTTTATACCAATTTCATTTTAAAAAATGATATAATATTTTATATTGGTTTGTACTTGTGGTTTCCTTTCCGTATACGGATCCCATGTTTTCAAAAAAAATCACGGATCTGTATCTGAATCTGGATAACTTTGAAAAAAATTCAGAATGACATGCATGCACATAGTGTTAAGCATGCCGCCTATGAATCTAGCCTATACAATAGATGTGGACCTTTGTCGATTGAAGTCTATCACAAAAATAATGGCATCTGTTAGAGTCGGTCTTGTAGCCCTCCATCAGCGATCAAAGCTCTTTGCATTTGCATAAGTAGGTGTCTCATCAGTGTCAATTTTTGCATCCCATTAGGCATGCCATAACCCTGATGGAGGAGCTGGTGTCTTTGTCCCCCTCTTAGCATTGCTGAATCAAGTCATTTCAGTCGTTAGTCACTTTCAAGCTTGTCTTGTCTTGGCTTGAGGTCAAATTCCTAGGTCTAGGGTTTTGGTCAAGTTTGTTTACAAGGTCATGTCTCTGAAGGTCAATAAGTGCCCAGCAAGCCAGAGGGATGATTTCAAAGTGTTTCTTCGAAAATTTCTATCTTGTACAGTTAATTTTCACCTTGGATTTAAAAACCCTGTTTTTAAACCCAAGGTCATTTTTCAAATTTTTGTAAAAAGTGATGAAATTTCAAAAAACTTCCAAAGACAGCATGTAACCCTGGCTCCCTTGCCAAGATCCCTCAGATGATATCCCTGCAAAAAGTATCGAGCAAAAGCATTAAATGAGTCAATTTCAGGACAAAGGAAACCAAAATGGTCAATTTTATAAAGTGTCAAAGAAAAACATTAGAAAGTGGGTTTGGGCATGAAATTATTTCAAATCAAAGCTATAAAAGCCCAATCTCCCTCCATTCACCCTCATTGTGCATCTAACTCACTTGCAAGAGAGATTGGGCGAGTGTTTGAGCGAATTTGAGAGCTGGACAGGCGCGCGACCCGTCAGACCAGGTGCGCGACCCGTCAGAGGCGCGCGACCCATCAAGCGCGTTCCGGCAGTGTAATTTTTCAACGGGCGCGACCCGTCAGTGGCGCGCGACCCGTTGGGTGAGGCGCGCGACCCGTCAGCGCCCTGCTTACCAAACCGACTGCAAATTTATCCAAGGACCCTCCAAAATCGCCAAATTGCCTAAGGTAGGCTCTCCAACTTAAGAATGGTTGCTTGTTATGGTCAATGGGAATCTTAATTGCATTTTTAAAGGATCTCCATGTGCAAGAGAAAAGCTCCATGTTGCTGCATTTTAAATTTGTAAAATATGCCTAGGGTTTTATGCTGTTTGAAAGGTATTCCCCTTGTAATCATTTTCCCCATTTCCCATGTCATTTTCCTTGTCTTTCTATATAAATTTCCCTTTTATTTGTAAAGAAAAATCCAAACCCTACCCCTCTTCCCTAAAAAATGAAAAATTAAGCCCTAACCCTACCTCTCATTACCCATGTAAACAATGTATATAATGATGCATATGCAATGATTTTTGCAATGTTTTTTCCCTTGAATCCCTGTTTTATATATTTATTCCCATTTTCCCTTTAAAAGTGTCCCTCCCCTAACATTTCCCCCGTGCTCCTTGTCCCCTTCAAACAACATATAAATCACCATTTTACAATGCAGAAACAACAGTACATTTTGGCCACTCTGCTCCTTAAACAATGTCAGAAACCGAAACCTATGAGCAGAGTGATGACCAGGCATTAGCTTCAGAGATTGAGATATAGAGGAGGCCTCATAAGGGAGGAAAGGGTGGTCATCATAGGAGAGAGGAGCCCACTTCTTTGGTAGATTTACAGGCTTGTCCTATGGAAGTTTCATGTTTCCAGTACATGTCTTGCTATGAGTTTTGCGAGAGGATCTCTCGGATTCAACACCACAGAGAGTTGGCTTGCCTATTTGTTTTACACTTGCATGATGGACATGTCAACCTTGCCGGGGTGGACTTTACATTGACACCCGAGGTGATTTCACAGGCCACAGGGATACCTAATGTCGGAGAGGTATGGAATAAGCGCAAGGTGTTGGACAGTGTTCATTTTGAGCCTTTCGTTAGACCAGCACTCATGAGACACTTGACAAGAGTGTTTCCCTTCAGATTTCTCAGGAGTGAGTATGCTCCCATGATGAGGCTCATCATGCTCTATTTTACCTGTGAGGGCAGATTTTCACAGGTATATTCGTACCATATTCGCCTATTGATGCACTTCACATGGGTACGGATGATGAACATCCCTGTTTTCTTCTATCAGAACATTAAGAGGATGGTGTCCATGATGCAGAGGAAGAGCTCGACACAGCAGTATAGGAGCCTTTACCATTATGGTTTGATTCAGCTTGTAGTATTACATCAGTTGGCTAAGCAGGGCATCTCATGGGAGGAGTTCATTTCTCGTGAGCTTTTCACAGTACCACCACCGCCACATCCTGAGGTTATTCACGAGGAGGGAGGACCATCACAGCAGCATGACATCCCCATCACTAGACATGTCAGCTCCTCACCTTTGGTTACTTATCAGAGAGGCCAGAGGGCCTTATTTGCAACAGCTCGGCGAGTACTTTCTCCACAGCATGTGGAAGGGGTCTCGCCTTCTTCATCAGCTCAGCGAGTGTTATCTCCACATCAGGTTGAAGGGGCCTCGCTTTCTTCAGTAGCACAGGTACCAGGGAGGGGCAAACAGCCCAAGATTGATGAGGGACCATCAAGTGTTCCGGATATAGAGCTTATTGATCTTGATGTCAGTTCTCCTAGCCGAGAGTCAAAGGAAATCATTCAGCACCTTAGAGCTGAAAATGATGTCTTGCAGAGGAGATTAGAGGGGGCACAATGGACAATATCATACCTGGAGCAGCGCAACAAACAGTTGGAGGATGAACAAGCTCTTGATGAGTTGTGGAGGATTCATAGTGACCGCAATTTGAACCGGAGAAGACCCGGTGATCTATTGCCCGCTGAGCGAGAGTCCATGCTTATCCATCTTAATGCTCACTTGGAGAGGCTGTTGGCTAAGGCCAACCAAGATAAAAAATTGTTAAGAAACATGAAGAACCATTATTGGGCGAGAATGCACGTGTGCAAGGCAAAGATGAAGATGTTCCAAAGGCGGTTGGCCAAGGCACAAAAAAGGAGAAAGAGGCCCGATCCCCTCCATATCTTGGCCGAGGCTTCACTGAAGGACCAA
Organism: Pinus tabuliformis; assembly: GCA_031772625.1. Classification (NCBI taxonomy): domain Eukaryota; kingdom Viridiplantae; phylum Streptophyta; class Pinopsida; order Pinales; family Pinaceae; genus Pinus; species Pinus tabuliformis. Next base: position 243,076,673 of record CM062814.1, read on the forward strand.
GGAACTAAATAGCCCAGCCACAGCACAAATCCCAAGAAATTTTGAGTATTTTGGGTAAATTTTGGTTTTTTCAGGCAATTACAGGTTTTCTCCATTAACGGGTCTCACCCCCCACGCGACCCTTCATCCTGGCAACTCCATTTTGCAAAAACACCATTTCCAGATTTTTCATGAGAAGTTACATATGCTCATCAATGGACTTGAGATTTTATGAAGTTTTGGACCTCCAGAAAGTCAAAAAAGGAGCAAAAAATGACTTTCTGCCACATTTTTGAGACACAGAAAGCAGTCTTGGGAGATTGCAATTTTGGAGGGGCAAATGATCACCAAATTCCGAAATTCCAGTTGGGGTGGAAAGTAGACTCACAAACCTTTCCAACAAGCCTACGCTTGCTCAATTTGACACCTACAAGTGCCCCAAAAGTGGTCCCAAAGGCGCGTGACCCGTCAGGCAAAGGCGCGTGACCCGTCAGGCAAATTTCTCCAAATTTCAGTGTACAGCTCAGAAAAACGTAGTTTGACCCTGTTTGACTTTTTGGGGTGGATTATTATCCTCTTTGATGTAATTAATGTACTTTTATGACACTTTTACTCTTATTTACCTCTTCTAGAAGATTCATTCATGAAAAAGGTGAAAATTAAATGAATGAATTGGTTTCCTAGCTTATAGAGGCAAGTTGTTTTGACTGCCTAGTTTGTAGTGCTTAGTTTAGAAGTGGCTGAAACAGCTCCTAGGATAGTGAGCTAGACCCATGGAGGCAGGGAAAGAGGTTAGATGATCTATATTATGTACTTTCTTGCTCATTTTCATGGTTTGACTCTTGAGGGAGAAGCTATCATTGTATTATTCACTGTATCTCTGCAATTTTTTGCTAAGGAAGACCAGGGTTTTGCAGTCATTTTTGGGATTCTTGTGGTTACATGTATTGATGGCGTGTTTCTCTATGTACTTGTAAGTGTGTTATGTGAATCATTTCCTTACTTTTCCTTCTGCATATTAAACAAATGAAGTGTTAAAGTAGAATTCATGACTGTCATGCTCTACTTTTAAGTTTGTTTAATTTCAATGTTTTCTGCTGTTTAAGGAGAATTCAAAGTTATTGTTTGCTCTCCTTAGCTCCTCACCTGTCTTTCTCATCCATTCACCTCAATCTAAGGCATCAATACTGTATCCTATCTCGCCCCAAAGAACCCCCTGCAGAAACTGTGTCCTATCCCCGCACCCAAAATTGTCATTCCTCAATTTGCCACCAAAAACTCTAAAAATCCCAAATCAACCCTTTTGATCAGTTTACTAGCCTAAAATCAGTGTTACCCTATTGGTTATCTCGCCCATTGAAGATCTTTCTCGAGATAGACCGGAGAGAGCCCTCTCTTGTCCCGTAGGGCTAGCTACGAGGCTAAGTGGTTTGATGTTGCCTTGAGATTTACCTTTCTCAGCCTGAGGTGAAATTTCAAGCGCTAACATATTGGCGACCATACTAGGGAGAACATTCGACTTGTTGATTGTCTTGTCCTAGTACATGCAATCAAAGTGCAGATCTGATGCTGATGGTGGACAGTAGTCAGACACTTATGCAGGCTGAACCATTCACCTGGCGACTCCAACTCGATCCAGACAGTTCAGTGCTCGCTGACCCATTCATGCAATGGTAGAGTATGTGGCAAACCCTGCCCTGTGTGAAGTTGTAGAAGGAATAAGAAAGGAGTTAGCAGATTCTGAATTTGATGAAGCTTTTTTCAGTACCTTGCTTCATTGGTTGAAATCTTCAAAGTTCTTCAAAGCTAAATTTTGTGAGTTAATTGTTGAAAGAATTGAAAAGGAGATTCAAGAATTAGATGAGAAAATCCAGTCATATGATTTCCATGACCCTAAAAAGTTTTTGGAAATCCTTCCTCCATCGAAACAAGAAATAACAGACTTACCTACAGATGTTTACATTGACAGTGTGCAGCTGGAAGTATGCATTGCAGAGTTGGCCAACAGAGTCCGGCTTCCGCGATCCAATGGAAACATATATGGACATGTTTTTCACTTTGATTGATAGATCAGACTGCCTTGTACGTGACCAGGCTCATTACGTGCATGAAGGGCTGCCAACAATAACATCTGTGTCCTGGCGGAAGCATTCTCAAGCGGCATCATTTTCAGGTTTACTTGAGTGGTTAATCTGGCATTTTAGTATTACCTGATCTATTGTTTGTACAGCAGATTAGGGTAGATTTTGTAAATAAATAAGCAGCCATAAGGGCAGCATCTTGTTTTAGTTTGCTTGAAGATTGTTAAGTCATTTTTTCAGTCATTTCAGTCTTGAGATCAAATCAGTTTGAGTTCAGTTTCAGTTGTGTCGATGATGACTCCATTGCCCAATGGGTGGAGGCACTGTCTACTCTCCCAAAGTTCTGCGGTTCTTGGCACCTCCAAGAAGCGGCAGCTGCCATCCCAAGTGGAGCTGATGTTAGACTCCGTCTTATGTCAGTGTGAGATTGATTCTTCTTCAAAACCCTGCTTTGAAGAAGAAATCATTAAATGTGTTTTTTTTAGAATATGTATCAAATCCTTCAACTCTTCAAATGGCCAAGGATGCTACAGAAATCTGTTGCCAGGCTCAATCCTGAAATTACAACGGGTGTTTCTTAAGATGCCTGATACAGTTGAATAACTTGAAGGTGCAATCCAAGATTGTACGGCACAGGCAAATACTGTTCTTTTTCTTAATCACAATGTGCTTGAAGAATATGAGCGCCGATGTGAGCAGATCCACAACCTGGAGTTAACATTGGAGGAAGGCAGAGCAGTGCTAAAGAGGAGTTTGGCAGAATTAAATGGTCTTAAGGAATCCTGGCTTCCCACATTGAGGAGTTTGGTTACCAGAATTAATGAAATTTTCAGCCACAACTTTGATCAGTCCAGATTATACACAAGATTTTATTTTGTTTTCATTTGCTTCTGAGCATACGTTGGCAGCCGTGTTGATGCAAAAGAGAGATGGAGTCGAGATGCCCATAGCTTTTTTCAGACGCATCATAAGGGATGGAGCGCTGAATTATAATATCATTGAGAAGCAAGCATTGGCGCTGATAAAAGCTTTGAAAGATTTCCGGGTGTACATATTGAATTCTCATATTTTGGCCTATGTTCCCAACGCAGCTGTTAAGGATGTTTCAGTACAAACGGAACCGGAAGGAAGAAGGGGTAAGTGGATTGCTGCACTATTAGAGTATGATGTAGAAATTAAGCCTACCAAGTTGATTAAAGGTCAAGGTCTTGCTAAGTTGATGGCTGAAACAAATCTTCATGTCCTTGACATCAATTTGATTGTTGCCTTATCCGATGAAGACGAAGAGAATTCAGCTCTACAGGTATCAGATATCTTTGTTTCTTCTCCTTGGTATGCTGATATTGTATATGTGCTTCAAAATTTGTCTTCACCCCCTGGGATGCCTAGAAACAAAGCTAGAACATTGAAGTTAAAGGCTGCCAAATTTTGCATTATCAAATCTGCACTTTATTGGAAAGACCCCGGTGGCATATTGCTGAATTGTTTAGTCGAAGAAGAAGCTAAGATAGCTGTAGAGGATTTTCGTAAAGGTGACTGTGGGGGTCACTTGTTTTGGAAGACCACGGCCAATAAGATCTTAAGAGCTGGTTTCTATTGGCCTTATTTATTTTTTGATGTATATAATGCAGTTAAGAGTTGTCATGAATGTCAATTTTTTCAAGGAAAGCAGAAATTACAGCCGTTACCTCTCAAGCCCATTGAAATCAGCGCACTATTTTAGCAATGGGGCTTGGATTTTATTGGTGAAATCCACCCAGCATCTTCCGGGCAGCATCGATGGATCTTGACCGCCACAGATTACTTCACGAAATGGATTGAAGCCATTCCCACCCGACAGGCCACAGACTCGGTAATTATTTCTTTTCTTGAGAATAACATATTGTCACGTTTCAGCTGTCCACATAAGTTGATTACAGATAATGCAGCAGCCTTTAAGTTGAAGAAAATGGTTGATTTTTGCTACAAATATAACATCAGACTGGGGCATTCGACCACCTACCATCTGCAAGGTAATGGGCTGGCCGAATCTTCGAACAAATCTCTAGTGAACATCATAAAGAAATTGTTGGAAATAAATAAGAAGAGCTGGCACAAAAAGTTAGTAAATGCATTATGGGCTGATCGGGTAAGTCAAAAGAAGTCAATTGGTATGTCACCCTTTGAACTGGTTTATGGGGTAGATGCAGTGTTTCCTACTTCACTTAGTGTTCCAGTAGCAAAGTTGTTTCAAGAAGATGGTGGCGAGGAGGATCCTATGCAACGCCGGATTAGTCAAATGATTCATTTACAACAGACACGAGAGGAGGTTCTTCAAAATTCCCTTAAGTTACAGGAGCGCATAAAGAAAATCTATGACAAAAAGGCCAAACCGGATGATTTTCAGATAGATGATGTTGTTTTGAGATGGGATGCCCGAAACGAAGACAAAGGGAAACATGGAAAATTCGACAACTTGTGGAAAGGTCCCTACAAAATTGCAGCATACCGTGGTCCAAATGCCTTCCTTCTCAAAGAAATGAATGGTGATGATTGTCTCGGTGGGTCGGTGAATGGCCGGCTGCTCAAAGGGTATCATGCTTGATCATTTTCTGCTCTAATTACTCTCATTGTAATTATCATTTTACTTTTATTCTGCAGCAAGTGTGAACGGATCTCCCATCTTTAGTCTGGGGCCCGCGGTGAAGGCTATAATTCTGAAGATGGTGATTAGTTGGTGTGAGTTTTTCAAGTTGTTTCAGTCAGTCTATTTTCTACATAAAGTGAGTCGGTTTGTGTCAAAGTTAGTTTAAATTTCAGTCAATTGTCAAAGTCAATAAAGTTGTCCAACTTTGGGTCACATGTGTAAATATTGACTCCATTGCCCAATGATGATAAAGCACTGGTCTGCTCTCCCAGAGGTCTAAGGTTCTTGGTACCTCCAAGGAGCTACCATCCCCATTGGAGCCAATGTTAGAGTCGATCTTGTAGCCCTCCATCAACGATCAAAGCTCTTTGCATTTGCATAAGTAGGTGTCTCATCAGTGTCAATTTTTGCATCCCATTAGGCATGCCATAACCCTGATGGAGGAACTGGTGTCTTTGTCCCCCTCTTGGCATTGCTGAATCAAGTCATTTTAGTCCTTAGTCACTTTCAAGCTTGTCTTGCCTTGGCTTGAGGTCAAATTCCTAGGTCTAGGGTTTTGGTCAAGTTTGTTTACAAGGTCATGTCTCTGAAGGTCAATAAGTGCCCAACAAACCAGAGGGAGGATTTCAAAGTGTTTCTTCAAAAATTTCTATCTTGTACAGATAATTTTCACCTTGGATTTAAAAACCCTGTTTTTAAACCCAAGGTCATTTTCAAATTTTTGTAAAAAGTGATGAAATTTCAAAAAACTTCCAAAGATAGCATGTAACCCTGGCTCCCTTGCCAAGATCCCTCAGATGATATCCCTGCAAAAAGTATCAAGCAAAATCATTAAATGAGTCAATTTTAGGACAAAGGAAACCAAAATGGTCAATTTTATAAAGTGTCAAAGAAAAACATTAGAAAGTGGGTTTGGGCATGAAATTATTTCAAATCAAAGCTATAAAAGCCCAATCTCCCTCCATTCACCCTCATTGTGCATCTAACTCACTTGCAAGAGAGATTGGGCGAGTGTTTGAGCGAATTTGAGAGTTGGACAGGCGTGCGACCCGTCAGACCAGGTGCGCGACCTGTTAGAGGTGCACGACCCGTCAAGCGCGTTCCGGCAGTGTAATTTTTCAACGGGCGCGACCCGTCAGTGGCGCGCGACCCGTTGGGTGAGGCGCGCGACCTGTCAATGCCCTTCTTACCAAACCGACTGCAAATTTATCCAAGGACCCTCTGAAATCGCCAAATTGCCTAAGGTAGGCTCTCCAACTTAAGAATGGTTGCTTGTTATGGTCAATGGGAATCTTAATTGCATTTTTAAAGGATCTCCATGTGCAAGAGAAAAGCTCCATGTTGCTGCATTTTAAATTTGTAAAATATGCCTAGGGTTTTATGCTGTTCGAAAGGTATTCCCCTTGTAATCATTTTCCCCATTTCCCATGTCATTTTCCTTGTCTTTCTATATAAATTTCCCTTTTATTTGTAAAGAAAAATCCAAACCCTACCCCTCTTCCCTAAAAAATGAAAAATTAAGCCCTAACCCTACCTCTCATTACCCATGTAAACAATGTATATAATGATGCATATGCAATGATTTTTGCAATGTTTTTTCCCTTGAATCCCTGTTTTATATATTTATTCCCATTTTCCCTTTAAAAGTGTCCCTCCCCTAACATTTCCCCCATGCTCCTTGTCCCCTTGAAACAGCATATAAATCAACATTTTACAAGGCAGAAACAGCAGTACATTTTGGCCACTCTGCTCCTTAAACAATTTCAGAAACCGAAACCTATGAGCAGAGTGATGCCCAGGCATCAGCTTCAGAGATTGAGATACAGAGGAGGCCTCATAAGGGAGGAAAGGGTGGTCATCATAAGAGAGAGGAGCCCACTTCTTTGGCAGATTTACAGGCTTGTCCTATGGCAGTTTCATGTTTCCAGTACATGTCTTGCTATGAGTTTTGCGAGAGGATCTCTCGGATTCAGCACCACTGAGAGTTTGCTCGCATATTTTTTTTACACTTGCATGATGGACATGTCAACCTTGCCGGGGTGGACTTTACATTGACACCCGAGGTGATTTCACAGGCCACAGGATACCTAATGTCGGAGATGTATGGAATAAGCGCAAGGTGCTGGACAGTGTTCATTTTGAGCCTTTCGTTAGACCAGCACTCATGAGACACTTGACAGGAGTGTTTCCCTTCAGATTTCTCAGGAGTGAGTATGCTCCCATGATGAGGCTCATCATGCTCTATTTTACCTGTGAGGGCAGATTTTGAGAGGTATATTCGTACCATATTCGCCTATTGATGCACTTCACACGGGTACGGATGATGAATATCCCTGTTTTCTTCTATCAGAACATTGAGAGGATGGTGTCCATGATGCAGAGGAAGAGCCCGGCATAGCAGTATAGGAGCCTTTACCATTATGGTTTGATTCAGCTTGTAGTATTACATCAGTTGGCTCAGCAGGGCATCTCATGGGAGGAGTTCATTTCTCGTGAGCTTTTCACAGTACCACCACCGCCACATCCTGAGGTTATTCACGAGGAGGGAGGACCATCACAGCAGCATGACATCCCCATCACTAGACATGTTAGCTCCTCACCTTTGGTTACTTATCAGAGAGGCCAGAGGGGATTATTTGCAACAGCTCGGCGAGTACTTTCTCCACAGCATGTGGAAGGGGTCTCGCCTTCTTCATTAGCTCAGCGAGTGTTATCTCCACATCAGGTGGAAGGGGCCTCGCTTTCTTTAGCAGCACAGGTACCAGGGAGGGGAAAACAGCCCAAGATTGATGAGGGACCATCAAGTGTTCCGGATATAGAGCTTATTGATCTTGATGTCAGTTCTCCTAGCCGAGAGTCAAAGGAGATCATTCAGCACCTTAGAGCTAAAAACGATGCCTTTCAGAGGAGATTAGAGGGGGCACAATGGACAATCTCATACCTGGAGCAGTGCAACAAACAGTTGGAGGATGAACAAGCTCTTGATGAGTTGTGGAGGATTCGTAGTGACCGCAATTTGAACCGGAGAAGACCCGGTGATCTATTGCCCGCTGAGCGAGAGTCCATGCTTATCCAGCTTAATGCTCACTTGGAGAGGCTGTTGGCTAAGGCCAACCAAGATAAAAAATTGTTAAGAAACATGAAGAACCATTATTGGGCGAGAATGCACATGTGCAAGGCAAAGATGAAGATGTTCCAAAGGTGGTTGGCCAAGGCACAAAAAAGGAGAAAGAGGTCCGATCCCCTCCATATCTTGGCTGAGGCTTCACTAAAGGACCAAGGCCATAAATAGCCTAGCCACAGCACAAAATGCTGAGTTTTTGCAAGAAATTTTGAGTATTTTGGGTAAATTTTGGTTTTTTCAGGCAATTACAGGTTTTCTCCATTAACGGGTCTCAACCCCTGCACGACCCTTCATCCTGGCAACTCCATTTTGCAAAAACTCAGCATTTCTAGATTTTTCATGAGAAGTTACATATTCTCATCAATGGACTTGAGATTTTATGAAGTTTTGGGCCTCCAGAAAGTCAAAAAAGGAGCAAAAACTGACTTTCTGCCACATTTTTGAGACACAGAAAGCAGTCTTGGGAGATTGCAATTTTGGAGGGGCAAATGACCACCAAATTCAGAAATTCCAGTTGGGTTGGAACGTAGACTCGTAGACTTTTCCAACAATCCTACGCTTGCTCAATTTGGACACCTGGAAGTTCCCCAGAAGTGGTCCCAAAGGAGCGCGACCCGTCAGGCAGAGGCGCGCAACCCGTCAGGCAAATTTCTCCAAATTTCAGTGTACAACTCAGAAAAACGCAGTTTGACCCTGTTTGACTTTTTGGGGTGGATTATTATCCTCTTTGATGTAATTAATGTACTTTTATGACACTTTTACTCTTATGTACCTCTTCTAGAAGATTCATTCATGAAAAAGGTGAAAATTAAATGAATGAATTGGTTTCCTAGCTTATAGAGACAAGTTGTTTTGACTGCCTAGTTTGTAGTGCTTATCTTAGAAGTGGTTGAAACAGCTCCTAGGATAGTGAACTCGACCCATGGAGGTAGGGAAAGAGGTTAGATGATCTATATTATGTACTTTCTTGCTCATTTTCATGGTTGGAGTCTTGAGGGAAAAGCTATCATTGTATTATTCACTGTATCTCTGCAATTTTTGGCTAAGGAAGACCAGGGTTTTGTAGTCCTTTTTGGGATTTTGGGGAAGAGAAAGTGGGGCAAACCGGGCAGACATTACTTTAGGAGGAGGAGTATGATGAGTATGAGGAGGAGGAGCTGTGATAGCAGGGATTATAATAAGAGGAGTTGTAGTTTGTGGAGTTGGGGGAGTCGGAGGGGTAGGAATCCTAGAGGAAGGCAGAGCAGTGCTGAATAGGAGTTTGGGAGAATTAAATGGTCTTAAGGAATCCTGGCTTCCCACATTGAGGAGTTTGGTTACCAGAATTAATGAAACTTTCAGCCACAACTTTCAAGAGATGGCTGTTGCTGGAGAAGTTACCCTAGATGAACATGGCATGGATTTTGACAAGTATGGTATTCTAATAAAAGTCAAGTTCAGGCAAACTGGACAGTTGCAGGTATTGAGTGCTCGTCATCAGTCTGGAGAGGAACGTTCAGTGTCAACAATATTGTATCTTGTCTCACTATAGGACCTTACACATTGCTCATTCCGTGTGGTAGATGAAATCAACCAAGGAATGGATCCTATAAATGAGGGGAACATGTTTCAGCAACTTGTAAGGGCTGCAAGTCAACCCAACACACCACAGTGTTTTTTGTTGACGCCAAAATTACTTCCAGATCTAGATTATACAGATGCTTGCAGTGTCTTGAATATTATGAATGGACCGTGGATTGAAAAGATATCAAAAGCTTGGAGTAAGGGTGCGAATTGGGGAACTTTGGCCAAGGAATCGTGATCTATGGGAGACTGAGTTACTCAAGAAGCGATCTGAGTATGCCATGTTTAAAGAAGAGCCTCTCGTGAATCCTAAGTTACGAGGACAGTGGAGGAAGCCAGCCTACAATGCACTCAGGAAACTTCTGAAAATGAAAGTGGATTCTTCAGAAGATTTGAAATTACCCATGGAGAACATCCACTATGCCTCGGGAGGAATAGTGTCTAGAACCAGTTCCTTCAAGATACAGAGACAGTCGAACAGATTAAACGTGAGGTAAAACGTACACATCCAGATATGCATTTTTCTCTGGAGATTGTACATTTGCAATTGAAAATCAGGAAGCATTGAAGCGTATCTTATTAATTTTCGCAAAGTTGAACCTGGGGATTAGATATGTGCAAGGAATGAATTAAGTCCTAGCACCATTATTTTATGTGTTCAAAACAGATCCAGATGAAACTAATGCAGTCAATGCAAAAGCAGATATGTTTTTCTGTTTTGTTCAGTTGCTAAGTGATTTTCGGGATCACTTCTGTCAACAGTTGGAAGTTGATCCTCTGCTCTCGAAATAGTGATAATGAAGAACAGTTACTGGAGGATTTACCTGAGGACTATCAAGGAATTTTGAAGGGCATTGCAAAAAGATGTTCTGCGCGCTTTTGTCTCATTCCTTTTGTTCCAAAGCTTCCAATGGATTTCAAAGCATCTGAGGTGTTTCATTCAAAGGATGTAAAGCATGATTCTTCAGGCATTCTGTCTGAGGAGGTGATAAACCGACATTGATTGTGTACACAAGTGATACGACAGGTAAACCAAAAGGTGTTGTGCACACACATCGTAGCATAGCTGCGCAGGTCCAACTCTTAACAGAAGCATGGGAGTATACTCCCACTGATAGGTTTTTGCATTGCCTGCCATTACATAACATGTGCATGGCCTTTACAATGCCTTGCTTGCGCCTCGCTATGCTGGTGCAGTGGTGGATTTCATCCTGAAACTCAGTATAAGAGAAGAGTTAAGGTCTGCCGCCACAAATGTACAATCATTGTCTTAGATTCACTTCAAGCGAGATGCCAAAATGTAATATGCCCCAAGCCTATCTTACAAGGAATGTTAGATTGTATTTTGGTCCAACGTCCAGGTGCTACCACAGAAAATTTATTAGTCATTGATAAAATGGCACAGATGGGTCCTCGCCTATCACCGAAGGAGATGCTCAAAATGAACCTCAAATTTTAAAGCTAGTGAAACAGGAGGATCATATATCAAAGAATCATAATGTTTTGAGAATAGGGATGAAGCGAAATCGTGATGGAGATTGGGAATTTAATGGAGCTAACATTGGTTTACAAGTTGCTTCATGGTTTTGTGGTTCAAATAATCATGTTCAAGGTGGATTAGCAACACTAAGTACATCTGAAGCTTTACCAGAGGGAAATGGCTTTTCATTCATCCATAGTAGTTTTTCCATGCATCCCATGCCTTTAGGTGAAGTGAGCCCAGCGCCATATAACGCAAATGCTCACTTTGATTTATTTGGGGCGAGTGATGCCGAGTTGAATCCACCACATTGGCCAGTACATTCACAGAATGCAACCTTTCAGTTGTTTGGGACACAGGGAGATGCATCAGATACCTCTGCAAATGCAGATCTCGGACACTGAAATATGGACCAAACATATGACAAACTCCAACTTGAGGTCAAATGTGATGTCGGACTTCTCTATTACCTTCAACAACAAAATTGTTTTGTCAGACCACCAACTGTTGATGATAAGGCCGAGTACGAAGAAGAAAAGGCAGTTTTAACATTGTTTTTAATTTATAAAGGGCCGAATCTGGAGCTTACCTTGTTAGTCCTTCTTGGAAATGGCTCATTCAGCATATCACTCATAATGATTGAAAGTTGGTCAGTGTGAGATGTCATAGTTTTGGTTGAATTAAGGCCTAGAAAATGTTGTGTTTAGAATGAGAGGTGGGATTTCGTTTCGTTATTCACAATCTTAAAAGTATACATGTTGCGTGGCTGCCCTGTTTAGTGCCCGATTTTCGTGATGCATTCTCTTATCTATGAGAAATTCCAAGTCAAGATACGCCTAAAATAGAACGAATATATCCATCATAGCAGGAAAAACAAGAACCCATATTCTATTTCAAGACTTCAGTTAGTGATTTAAAGATAGCTGCGCTCCAGCAGTTATTCCTTAATTGAACATAAGAAGATTTCAAGGAAACATTTTGTTTTTAGAACAGAAAAAATGGTTCTTCTATTTTTTTATTTTTATTTTTAGAAACAGTTCCTCATTTTTGGAGAGATTTGTTTTCAAAACAGCAGAGTTTATTTATGTATTAAAAAAAAGTGAGAGGAGTGGGAGAGAGAATTCTGAGAGCTGGTGGAGAACAGAACTTTCATTGTACAGATTTTGATAGAGATTTTAAATCAAAAAATGCAGCTCTGACCCCTGAGTTTCCTGTGGTATGACAATTTAGCATAAGTTTTCCTTCTGTTTCATATGTAACCTTTTATGTTTTCATTTCACTTCATGATCATTTCTAATTGAACAAATGAAGTGTTAAGGTAGAATTCATCATTTGTATGCTCTGCCTTTAAGTTTGTTCAATATTTAATGTTTTCTTCTGTTTGATAAGGATTCATCTTCTATGCTCTTGTGAGCTCCTCACCAGTCTTGCCATCCCATTTAATCTCAATTTAATGTTAAATTTCTTGCCTACCTTGCCTCAGGGGATAATCTGTGTTCTTGATTACATTTCTCTGTTAGAAAATTATATATTACGGAGCAATGGAACACATAAAATATTGCAGAAATATAAACACAGAAAACACACAAAACAAGAGAGACACAGATATACGTGGTTCACCCAGTTTGGGCTACGTCCACCCCGAACAGCCAGTCCTTCCTTTCTATTATCCAGCAAAATGAAGAGATACAACCTACAGCAAAACCACTGTAATATCCTCTGTTTTCTCTCACAGTCTCACCTCTATTTTTCTCGCTCACCGAACACACATCTATATCACAGCCTCAAATACAATGCCCTCATATAAAGAGAGGGGTTGCCTTCTAGGGCAAAAAACCCTAAACTAAACATAAGTTCTACCGTCAGATCATCCGCCTAATGAACGGCCCAGATTGACTAGAAATTACTATACTTTTACAAGGCAATTTTACAGCTGTTTTTAGCTTCGGGGGCGCTGCCCCCAAACCCCCCGCCAGGGGGGGCTCCCAAAAGTCGCTGCCGCCCCCCCCTGGACCCCCCACGGCAGCGATTATTTTACGGGCGGCGTTGCCGCCCCATTTTGAACTGGGGTCCAAAATGCCGGTACTATAGAAGATAATCAGGCTCCACACCCAACAAACGATTATCCATCCGTCCACTCTCTACCAACTAGGATTCTCCGCTCCAATGCATTGGAAGCACACGCCTTACATGGAGCATCACCTGCCTCGAGAGCTTGCTCTATCCCAGGTCAACTCCTCTTCACCGTGTTGGGACCAGGACACGTCCATGAAGAATCCGGAGCACACCACCTGTCTAACCGAGCTCATCCATGGATCCCATCGTGATATTACCGGGGCTCACCACCTTCGTTCGACATTCCGAGGATTCATCCACTTGGCTAACTTCGGGGCATGGCTCTGATACCACTTGTAAGGACTCTGGACACCACATATCTCCACAATGGTATGATATTGTCCACTTTGGGCCTAAGCCCTCATGGGTTTGTTTTTGGGCTTTACCCCAAAAGGCCTCATACCAATGGAGATATTTGTCCATCCTTATCTACCCATGATCCTCCCCACTTCTAGTCAATGTGGGACTTTGTTCGTACACCCAACATTCTCTGCTCAAGCTGTTACTTTGCCCATGCAGCCCAGAAAAACCCAGTCATTTTATTAAAAACCCTTTTTATCAATTTACTAGCCTAAAATCAGTTTCTTTTAAAGTCATCTGAACCCCTTTAGGAAACTTTTGCTGAGATAGACCGAAGAGAGCCCTCTCAAGCCCCGTAGGGCTAGCTACGAGGCTAAGTGGTTTGATGTTGCCTTGAGGTTTACCTTTCTCAGCCTGAGGTGAAATTTCAAGCGCTAACACCATCAACCTACATAAACTAACATGCAAGCATCAACTTACATAAATTAGCTATCAGGCATAAAAAATAATAAATATCACCCATATGTGAGAGATCTAAGCCATTATGCACTGACCATAGTAACTTAATGAAACTTGGAGGAGTTGAGCCAATAGAGTAATTAGCAAATAATATGAGAACCATTAGTGCCTACAAAGGTGGTCCAGCATTTCCAGCCATAAATGGTTCAACATCCTTGTCGGTTGACGAATTTAGTCAGAAGCCTTCTAGTTCATTGCCTGATAAAGATATTAACAACACATACATTAGTGGGAAGTGAAACACCTCAATTCGTTGCAAATTTAGAGGACATGGTCAAACCTGGTTCCTTGGCTGAAAACATTGAATTCTCTCGACTTGCATCTGATAGTCATCATATTGTGAAATCCCCAACTGGGAAAATTATGGAAGAGGAAAGTGAAATGTTTGCATGTTTTCATAGTGCTTCAAATGATAAAATCTCAGATAAATCACATGCAAGTACATAAGGTGATAACCATGGAGAAAAGAATGACACTGTAGAGGAGAGAGTGATGTATGGAGCGCTAGTTGGAACAAACAATGGGATATTAAGTATTGAAAGCAGGAAGTTGGACCTAAAATGCAGAGATGCATCTGCCACAACGGATTCTATGTAGTGTGGCCAAATGGCTAGAAAGATTGCAAAGCATAATGAAATATCTATTAATAGATCAAGGTCAAGTGGATCGAATGAGAAGATTTTCCTACCATCTAACAAAGGATGATATGATGCTAATGAAGCAACCACTTCCAAATATAATTTTAGAGTTTAGAAAAAATTCAGATATTACAAGTTGAAATTCATACTCAAAGTGATGTTATCTCAACTCAAGTTATAAGTCTTGTGAAGGGACTAGAATTTCCAACCACTGGAAAGACACTACAACATTCTTCCATCAGAAATACTGTAAGTAAAAGTGATCATATAAATAATGTGACAATAAAGAATATCATGCCAACATGGATGGATGAAATTAAGACATCTTGTTTGTTTGTTTGACAACGAATTAGTAACTTTAGGTAAATTGTAAATAGACAGTTGTATACCTAATAATTAGTTATGTAAGGATAGTTGGTGATATAAAACTATCAAATGCCCATGAAATGTAGTGAGGAGATTCATTGTTAATTCCAATTCAGTTTCATATTCAGTTTCGTGTCTTGGCTATTGAGTTTCTTGTTTTCTTCATTATTTCACTTATTCATCCTACATTGTTTATTCTAGGAGCTATGAAAAGAACTGAGAATAGCATCTGACGATGACACCACAAATGACCTTGGTAAGATTGATGCTTCTGATAAAACACTTCTTGCATCATTCAAGGCTGCAATGATTATAACACATGGAAATTACATAGGTGATAGAACTAATAGATCTCATCTCAGAGTGATCCACCAACCACTAAAGAGACGGAAGATATAATAAAACCTAACAAAGAAATTATATGGTACTGGAAATCGAAAACGTCGTGCTTGGGAGATTGAATTCTAGAAAGATAGGTGCGATAAAACAAAACAACTCAAGAAGGTTGAGAAACATGATTCCATCATTAATCGTTCAAAAAAGAGCCTTGATGCAGGTTCTAAATCTCTAGAAATTGATCATATGGGTGAAACAGAGGTATTTGATCCAACATTTTCAAGGTTATATATGGAAGGTACCTCTTTATTCCCAAGAAAAGATGATATCAAGCCATTTTCTTCTTATTTAAATTCAGGAAATGTACAAGTAGGCATATCTGATGCAGAGTCCACAGCAATCAAGTTAGAAAGAACATGCAACAGTGCCAATAGCATGTGCTAGATTCCAAGCTCTGAGGTAGGTACTATAGCTGGAAGTGTTCATCCAACTAAGAAGCATACATATATGAAGAAGTTGAATTCATCTCTAAACAATGCAACACTAGAAACAACAATAGTACAATACAAAAATGACAACCTCTAGTGATGTGAAACTTGATAAAAGGAAATGGGCCCTAGAGGTACTCGCAAGAAAGACAGGTAGCGATGAAAGGAAAAATGAAGCAAGCCTAGGGAAAATGGGTAGTTTTCCATTACTGATTCAACTACCTTTAGATATGAGACCAATATTGCCTCACAATCATCAAAGTCATGTTGCAACTGCAGTTCGGCAGATGTAGTTGAATCGAATGGTCGAGCATTACTTGAAGAAAGAAAAGTTGGAAACCATTCAAATAACTGCAGATTTAGAGTTTGTTGTTGCAAATGCAGTTAATAAGGGAAATGAAATTTATGAAAGGTCAAATTGTAAAAGTGTCTACGTTAACCTTCGTGCACAGGATTTGTCTCCAGTAGTGTCTAACCATAGTGTTGTAGTAAAAGATGATGGCTTCCATTGATTGGGAACTGATTTGAAGGATGATAATAGTATTACTGAAGCTCTCAAGGCTGCAGGCCTTATTTCTAACTCCCCCCTAGAAGCCCTTATCACATAACTGAAAATAATGCGGTTGAAACTCATAGTGTCGTGGAAAACAAAGACGATGTTACTTGTCGCGTTGACAATGTTCTTGATCTATATTGTCATCCATCTTTGGATATATATATAAACATTTTGAATATGATTTGGAAGACTTGGAAATTCTTGGGCCTTCAAATATATAAAAAATGTCAAATAGTTCATTTATCCCTGACATTGTTGATTCAAATTTGAAAGTCATTCTCTCAACAGTACAATAGAGTAAACATTATTTAGAGAAATTTCTTAATGGAGAAAAAGACAAGGATTTGTGCCTCGAGCAAGTAGATAATGGAGTAGTAAAACCATTGCTAGTTAGAAAGAATTCATACCTAAGGCAAAAGACAATACCTTTCCATCTGTGGATGATATAACAGATATGGAAGTTAGAAGTGGAATAGAAGGTTCAATAACTCCAGATATACAAATAGAGAAAATCAATAATCTTGGATCTTCCTCACATGCCATTGAATACATTGAAACCCACATGCCAAAAGTGGATACAGGTAAATTTAGTCAATGTGACCTTGGATTAAGTCTTGGTGATCCTTGTGCCAACTTAATTAGTATCCAATATCAAGGGGACAATTCTTCTCTTTTAGTGAATGACCAAGATAGAAATGGTGGCCTTGAATCAACTTCAGTAAATTTGTTTTCCAAAGGTAGTAGGGATCAAACCAGGCAGGTGAATCCACAGTGTCATGGAGATTCTGCAATTTCATAAAAATATAAACTCTGATACCATTTGTTGAAACTAGAGAAGCAAGATAGAAGATACAATCATCTTAGTTAACTGAACAGAGATAAAGAAAATAAGCGGGGAACAAAAATCACATTTGTATTACACACAGGCCTTGCCTTGGCTTGTATTTCTTAGGAAAAGGAGAGATTACAAATTTATAGATGAGGGAAGCTCTAGAGTTCTCCAATTTTGTCATGTGGAATACATGACTGCATAGTGGAGTCACTGGGAGGACGTAGTAGGTTTGCATCGGTGGAATGGGTGGCAGGCGACTAAGGAAGGCACCAAATTCTTCATTTCGGTGTGGCAGAAGATAGTTGAGGATGACATTGGAGTCTTAATTTTGGCATGGGCAATGAATGACTGAGGTCGGTGTCGAAATTATTTTAATTCGGCTTCACGTTTAACACCCAGTCTTGGACAACTTGAAAACCATGCTAACTAGTAGAAAGTCAGTTTGTTATTTTAGAAATTGACCTGCACCATGTCATCCTCTACAATTATGGACCATGGATCCCATATGCTACAATTAAGTTGAACAATGCAGACTAGATAACAATTTGCAATGCTTGTGTGTAGAATATTAGCCTCAAATTTCCCATGTATAGTACACATGGCATAAATTCATGGTGGTGATCTGAAATAAATAAGGAAAATTTAATAGAAAATATATCACAAAATTACCATGCCTATCATGATAATTCTACACACTTTGGCATTAGAGGATTCTTTACAAGATGAGTAGTGAGTTTTGGCATGGTGATTTATTACAATATGTTGGGAAGACAATTTTGTGTTGCATTTTACACAGGAAAAATGATAGATAACCAAGAACATGTATAGCCAGAAAGCATTTGATCAATTGACTAATAAAAATTGTCACATATAGGCTAAATGTACATGGAGATGAATCAGATATTTTGAAGGTCAATGAGTTGTAGGGTGTGAAAATAGAGAAGCAGAGTGCTTCTTCAAAATGATTGTATCATCCCTGACATCATCCATCTACAAATTGCTTCCACTGAAAGTACCTATTATATACTGATCAGATGACTTCATTTCATCTCACTGCAATCAAACATGGGATGACGATTGAAAGAATAACTAATCCCTTGTCCATTTTCATATTTAATGAGAGTGAACCCCAACATAACTGATGTCAATCTACAACATTCATCTGAGATTGATGAAAATGATGTTTTCTTTACATCTGATGATTTCTCAATGCCAGAACAATATGAAGGTCTTACAAAAAATCTTTCATCATCTCGCTATTTGTGATGATGCGTTTGACTCCAAATTTCAGCAACTTCACAACTGAAGAATAAAAAAACTCTAAGGTTGAAGTAGAATAACACAATTACACGTAAAATAGTTGCTAAATATAAATCAGTAGTATTTTGAGTAAGAGTGAATTTTTTTTTTTACACGTGGATGATTTTTCATTTTATACCCATACTTGTCAACTTCGAGAGCAGTAGAATAAGTTGTCTGAGAAAAAAGTTGAATTGGATTCGTCAAGTTGTTACATGTACAAGGATTGAAAACATTCAAATCTAGTTTGATTCTCAACATTAATAACAGTATATATTTCAAGATATAAGATTTGAGATCTGGTGAACCCACTCCCTAGAAAAAATATTTCTAACAACTATGGGGTTGCGATCTTTATTATTACATGTGAACAATTTCAAACCAATTAGGATCACCCAGAAAATATAGAACCCAAAACTTCTCTAACGGGATTAAATGAAAATTTCATAAATGATATTAAATGTCTACTAAAAATGAAAGTGTTACTGTACCAATAGAAAAATATTTGTAATGCCCACAACTCCATTTATCTACAATAATGCTGGTGCGATATGGTTATTCATTTTTAATGATCACTGGCAAAGTCTTAGAAGGCCTCCTTAATTGAAAAATACTAGTCGAGTTCAATCTATTGAAAAATACTAGTCGAGTTCAATCTATTTTTCAATCATGAAAAATATGACGATGATGATAAGTCATCTAAAACCTACAAATAGAAAGTGAACAATCTCCATATGACCATTGCAAAATCTACAAACTATGCTTGAAAGACATGAATTATTGTAATGAACATTTTTTTGCAAAATCTACAAACTATGCTTGAAAGACATGAATTATTGTAATGAACATTTTTTTGCAAAATCTACAAACTATGCTTGAAAGACATGAATTATTGTAATGAACATTTTTTCATATATTCATTAAAGATTCCATACCTCTAGTTGGTCTTTAGTGAAGGAATCCTTTGGATGGCCCAAGTGCCTGCATGTGTTCTTCAGAACTCAGCAATTTCTTTCATTACAGGTGATGGTTCTCCAATGAAGTGTGCCAATAAGGTTATAGTATCAGGGAGCGTATTTTAGTGCAGAAAGGTCTATGTTAACACTTTAGACATTGATTTGTAACTAAGCATGTTATTCACAAATTTCAAGGATTCACCTTAGAAGGTCATATGGCACTAATAATATTGAAGATGCCAAAGCTAACACCACACCATGCTTAGCAGCTAAAGATAGGCCATTTTTTGGAAACCTGAATAACACTAATTGAATTGACACATATTAGTAGAAGAATGCACATCATGGTCACAAGTATTAATAATACATCAAAAAAACATGATGGTATTGGGAAAGTTTGATGATGCTAAGGATGTTGTAAAATGTTACCTTGTCTTGTTCCTCTTTTGTAGAAAATTTTCATCTTTTAATGAATTCTCACAAAAAAGCTTCACCAATTTATCATCACTTCCTCTCATTAAACCTAAAAGCACAAAGGTTGCTTGCTCTCTAACCTAAGTTTCCCAGAAACTAAAATGTTAATTGATTTACCTTTCACCATAGTTCCTCTATCTCACCATAAACTCCAAATATCATGATTCCTACTTAACTGTGTATTCATGATAATATGTCAAAAGCAAAAGTTTTAAAACTTGCTACTACACGCATAACATTCTTCATCCCATAACTGGAAGACTCAAGCTTAGCATCACAACATTTGAGTAAATTGTCATTTATTGACATATGACATTGTGCTAATTCATTCTTTACCACCACACAATAAAAGAAACAACATCAACTCTTCTAGTATTGACTCCATAAATATCCCTCCTTAAACGGAGGTATAAATTTTGTGGGTGTGAAACTATTATTCATCATTTTGAGTTATACGATAAGATATAGACATTTTATTAAATCACCTAACCCTAAAATGTCCACTTAGAATTAAATATCTAGGACCAACTCATGTTGATGATTGAAATTTGAAATAGAAACTTGAAGATATGTTGAATCATGAATGTTATAATAATCATTAATGATGATGAAAATGTTTATGTTGAATTAGTGATGATGATTTGTTTAAATTGAATTCATGATAATGAGTGTGTATTTTTAGATATAGAATCTAAATTTTAAAAGGTGAATGGTAATATGAAATTCCTATTTTATTATATTTGTGTGTGTGTGTGTGTCGTTTTCTTGTGTCATATCCAAATTTTTTGAAAAGTTATTTTATCTGTTTAAAATCTCATCTTTGTATATGTTACCATGCAACATAGCCTAGACTAAGTTTGCAAAAGAGATTGAAAATCTTTAATATGGTTGAAAGTCTCAACTCTAGAACTAGAATGTAGTTATCATCTTGCATTGATTAAAAACTAGTCAACACAACATTATCTAGGCAACCATTAGGAAGTTTCAATGTAACCTAAGATAATCATACTGGATTTGATTTATTCAACATGGATTGAATTTCATATAGTATATCCCAAATATGTTCACAAGAGATAGGCTTATTATCATGATATGTTTATTTGGTATCCTATTATGACATCTATTTTTTAGGATTCATGTTAGGATTCATTTTATGATATATTTATTTAGTTCTAGTAGTCGAGCTCCCCCACAAGAAATATATCATTTATAAGCTCCTAAGAATATATACTAATTATAATCAATAAACACAAAATATAATCCAGAATAAAGATTTGAAAGCAAATAAATCATGAAAAAATCATACCCAACTTGCTAGTTCCTTCAAAACATGTTTGCAAACATCACATATGGTCACCAGTTCAATGATATGGGTTGAAACATGTAAGTTGATTAATGGATTCTCATACAATTTCTTAAAATTGTGCATTCACAAATTTGAACAAATATTAGACTTACACTAATAAATATGATAGAGATGTATTGGTTTCTAAAATAAATATCAAAGCTTTTGTGTTATTTTGAGAGCTACCTCATCTCTATCAATACATTGCAAAATAATCTCTGGAATATCTAAGACAAGTCCTTGCAAAACACCTTTTTTGGTTAAACAACATTTCTCAATTATAAGCTAAAATTAACTGATATGATGAAAATTTGACTACAATTTTTAAAAATATGATTTCAATGAAAGGAACCATGCCTAAATTTCATGATCACTAGCACCCTTTGAGATTGTAGCTTCCAAAAGCAAGAAATTAACCATTTAGTAAGACTAAACATGATGGGAAAAATGTTCTATAGATTAAAATAATATAATAAACACCACATTTGAGGTGACGACAATAAACCCCATCCATGGAAGACATTTTTAGCTAAAACCCTACAAATAAGGACACTAATATAACCTTTAGGCATATGCTTATAATAGTCTTTAATCAACCTTCATCATTGAGAGACAAATGGACATCCCATGGAGCAAAAAACTTAATAAAATTCAATAGTAGCTTCATACAAAGTAGGCATACCTAGTAGTTTCATCAAAGACCACATTTGTTGTAATTGATTAGAGTAATTAAACTAGGTGCCTAACTTTCCATTCTTAAAATTACTATAGAATATATATTTTTCGTATGTGTTCAAGCATTTTTGTGCTAGGCATTCATCTCAAATTTAAAAATTATGCTTTTCATTCATCAACCTATGGGAAAATCCACCTTTAACAACATCAAAGAATTTAACAACGCTTGTATTTCCTTTATTGGATGATTTGCAAATGTGACTAAGTAGCAAATGTGACTAAGTAAAAATCAACAACATTTTTTCATTTCCACATTAAAGTTATGCACGCACATCCACATCTATATTTTAATTTTACCCTCATTTTTTCTAGCATAAGAAAGAAAAGAATAGTTGATCAATTTTTTTTTAAAGCAGAACAATCATCTTCATCCAATCTAATTACTTTTTGAGACATGAACTGATACTTGTCCAATGCTTCCCCTATGTTTAGTGAGGGATCCAATCCACTATAGCTAAGTCACTCTCTAGTTTAGGAAGGGGTTTAAGATTGTGCTATTGATGCAGATTCCTTCATGTGCCATAAGATTCAAATTTTATTTCCAAAAAAAAAAATATTACCATAGAACTTAGTATATTTCTCTCATCTTGATTGAATTAGAAACATCTGGAACATGGTGCATGCCTACATCTCCCATGAAAATTTTACTAGAAAACACATTTTAACATTTAAAAAAATGAGTTGGAATCAAAATAATAATCCACGTCTCTAATCATTAAATATAAGGACTAAATGATATTCACTCTAGAACAACTAATGAGGTGATGTAACATGAGAATCCATTTCTTCCACTAACTATTTCAGTGATTGTGCAATGCCATTCAACCCTATTGTAGCTTATGTTGCACTATAGCCATTTGAGATTGTCTATTCCAAATGAGAACCATAAACAACACGAGATAAACCATAACCAATTGGACCAACACTAGAGATTGATGGAACAACTAGTGCCATAAGAATACTCTACATAGATTGGTTCTACCATGGAATTCTAGCAAAATCCTACAATAACATAGGAATTAGGAATTTAGTAAAATCAAATTATTTTATAGCATGTGTGATTTCACTAAGCATGTGCACACATATAAGGTCAATAAACACGAATACCTCATAAAACCATTTCTATGGTGGAGAGAGTTGACCAAGCTTTGGCCTAAGTGCCTCTAGCAAGAGATCTAAGTTCCCTTGAGTGCACATAGTGGCATCATAACATGCAAGTCTAATTATTTCCCTTTTCTTTTGACATCTCCCTATTTTTTTAATACATGGTTCTATTGTTAGCTATGTTGAACATGCAAAGATAATTTATTAAACCAATGAAATAGCACAAAATGAATATTATTAAGTTACTTCAAGGTTTAATGCACACTTCCGCAAATATATTATGACATTAAAGGTAACATTAAAGGCTTGGAGCAAGGTTTTCAAGTGAGTAACCATTGCAACACAAAGAATTTCATACACACCAACAATCATTAAATGTTAAGTAAAATAAGAACTTAAAAGAAATTTAACCAAATTATCTAACTTGAGAACCAAATGATAAAATTGAACTAAAACTATTTAAAATAAATAACATTCCTCACATAAATTGGATGTGAAAATCATCTTGTAAGTTACATATGCCAAACTCCCAACAATTCTTGCTATCATTAAATTTAAAGAATGACATATGTGGCTTTATTTAGGCTCCATAACATAGTCCTATATTTGAAAAATTACATTACATGCAAGAAATGTCTCTCCAATTGTGTAACCCTGAAAAATAATTTCCAGTTTTGCAACTCTCTAAATAAAACCTAGAATGAAATGTGTGTGAGTATCTATGGGAAGAAAAATGAAAAATTACCTTAGTTACAAGTTCATGAGTTGCCATGCATGTAATGGTTACACTACATTCTACAGCAAGAGATATGATCTCTCAAATGGATTTGTCCATGCCCATATGAATATTTCTAGGACAACAACTCTCAATATAGGTTACCAATCTCAGAAAGAGTTAAATATGTCAACGATACCACTTTGATGTTTTACTCTATAACAAGCAATGAGATATCATGGCATTACTCACTAATAGAGATTTGTTTTCATACCATTAGAATTGTAATTGTTGGCTAAGAGAAAAAGGATTTTTATTAACAAAAATGAATGAATGGCCCCACTTATTTAATGGTATCTTCATCAATATTATTGTAATGAATGGTTGTATTCCTCTAGGTTTGAAACCAAGAAATGGAGGGATAAAATCCTATTATGGTGTTATTGGTTCATTAGATCCAATGGCCTCTACCTGAACGTCCTGAACAATTCGCTTTGGATCTTTGACCCTTAGAGAAAACATCAATCCCAACTGAATCAAATACCCTAGGATTGTAAGCCTATTTTTATAGCTAAAAGTGAGTCCACAAATAAAAATTTAGTAGACAATAACATCAACAAAAACATTTCGACAGGTCTCTGCAAGCATAGAATCTAAAAATCTTAAACCCCCAATTCCTATCTTTTCTAGATGGTCTACATTAGAGAAGAAAAATGAGGTCCATGAAGATATGATATTGGATCAAGGGATCAATGATGATGAATTGAAGTTTAATAAAATTTTAGAAGAAGAAAACTTAGACCTCAAGGATCTTTGGAAAGAAATGTAGAAGATTTCACCTAGGCATCTACTTCTATCAACAAGCATGGTATGTGATAAAACTACCATATTTATCTATTTGGAAATATTCTTCCTTATTTTACTTTATCAATGGATGTTTGTATTTGAATACACTGCTGGTAAGTCTACTGATTTTATCCATGTACTTTAGAATATAAAGATATTTCATATGCTTTATGTGGTTACAATTCATGAAATCTAATAGATGCAAAATGCTTCCCACCTTCCCTTCCCTGCCCCCCCACACACAGAAGATAAGATCTTCATGCACTTAAGAATGGAATTTTTGAACAGTAGTTGGAAAGATGTTCTTGAAATGGATAGAGGAAATTGACTTGTGACTTGCATGGCTGTTTGGATACAAGTGTCCTTAAACCGACATTATTTCAGCTTTCTAGTTATCAATGAACTAAGAGGAAAAAAATTCCATGGGAGCTTTTTGTTGTAGCATAGTCAATTATTGTTTTCTAAGCATCAACAATTATATGGGAAGTGATTCGTTTTGCTATTATTGAATTTTATGATAAATTTGTTCATATAGAAATTGGTACTTCAATGATGCCAAGTGACATTGAAAAGCGTTTCAATGGCTTGAAGAAATGAAAAGCTTGCCTCATTTTTTTCTTTTTCCACATTTACTTCCATTTCAATGCAACTAATAAAAACTAGGGATTTCAACAAACTAGACTAGAGTAACATTTTCATCTATAGTTTGTCTTTAATGTATATATTATGCAATGCATTCCATGTACACTAGCATTTTTTTTATATTTCCTTGAATCTTTGCACATTCATGATCGCATCCTCACCGTTGTATTTCATATGTGAGTGTGAATAATAAGATACAAAAAATATTTAGCAAGACTTCACTAGATAATGTTTGTTCCTCAGCATCATAGTAACTCATAGAAATACATAATGAGTACAATTCAAAATACGATTAAATAGAATCTGGACTCTATCTCATATGAGGTAACTTCTATTAAAGAAGTGGATGGAAATAATACTTTAAAATAAATGGTTTTTTAGGAGAGCTTTCTGCGAAAATCACAACGAAATTCATTTATCGACGTGTTTCGAACTATAAAGTGTGGTTCATCATAAGGACAAGATGCACAACTTTGGTTAGGTAACCATACTAATTCAGTTGTGAAAAGTGGACAAAGCAATATTTGATTTCAATGGACAAAGCAACTCAGCTTTGTTGTAGCAAGTGAATGCCCAAGCTAGGTAGGCATCCGGGAAGAAATATTGTTTTCTCTCTACACAAGTGCTACAACTAATTGGGTAAAGTGTATCAATTTCAGCAACATGTCTAGATATAAAGGACATAACAGCATAGAATGAAGACAACAAAAATTTCTCTAACTTACCCCAAGGTTGTTCACAAAAGCATGTCAGTTGGTTTCATCCAGCAACCTATGCCTCATCTTGCTTAATGGAGATGTATCAAAATGAAACATTTAGTGGCACTAAAAGAATGTTTAGAGGTTCAAAACCCATTGAAGGTAGCATACATATGCATGGAAAAATAATAAGGCGAGTTAAAACTAAACCTCATGTTCCAAATTTCATGCCTTTTGTGCATTTTGTATCAACTTGGTTCTTTGGAATTTATACCCCTTATTGGATAGTCCCTGAAAAAGGCAATAATGCTTTTCTAGAATCGTCTCTTTTGAAAACAAAATCTCTCTTCTATGGTACACCATTCCCTGAAGAAAAATTGAAGGGATTTCCATGTACAAGTGGTTACGATGGAAATCTACATACATATTCTATTGTTCCTCTTGCTTCTCATACTACAAAGGTTGTAAAGGGCTCCAGTTCTACAAAAGGCTTAAGATCATATAGGACAACACCTATTAGTATGCATCTAAATAGATATGAAATATTTGATCTTGATATTTATCCTCATAACAAACAAAAATGCCTCAAATCCCCCTTGGGTGTTGGGACCTAATCCTAGACAAAACTTAAAAAAGGAACCAAATAAAATAAAAGCACTAAACAAAAAGAATTATCGAATCTTCTTTATGAAAAAAAAAGCTTGCAATGTTGAAATATGCACACTCAATCAGAACCTAGCTGAATTCAATATAGAAGAAGAGGATAGATACAATTTTGGTTATGATCATATGGCCTCATCTCATATAGATTTTTCATATAGTGATAGAAAGATAATTATGGCAATCCCATAAGTGCAAAAACATAAGAGAAGCTTGAAGAAAAAGCATTCACAAGAATTCCTTGTTGAGAAGGATGCTTATGTTGGTGAGCTTGCCAACAATAATGTGGATAATCTGGACTCCATGGGAGAGGAGGTAAATTATGTTAAAGAATTGAATGGAAACAATACTTTAAAAAAAATGTTTTATTTTAAAAAATATAGCATGACTTTGTTTAGGTAACCATAATACTTCACTTGTGAATAATGGACAAAGTAATAGTTTATTTCAATGGAAAAAGTAACTCAACTTTGTTGCAGCACGTAAATGCCCAAGCCAGGTAAACATCTAGAAAGAAATATTATTTTCCCTCTGCAGCAGTGCTGCAGCTAATGGGGAAAAGTGTATCAATTCTTGCAACATGTGAAGATAAAAATAACATGGCAACAGAGAACAAAGACAACAAAAAATTATCTAATAACTTTTCCCAATGACTTCGTAAGTATGATTTCTCCTCATAAATAAAATTTGTAGATTCATTTCTATTGATGATTGAAATTCACATAACACTATATTGTTTGGATTTTGAATTGTTTTGAACTCACTAAGTATCAAATCTAAGCATTTCTACGATGTACAACATACTATTAAGCCTTATTTCACCCCTCAGATCTGGTAGAGATTTGTAAAAGAGTCATAAAACTATTAGTTTATGATTTTCTGAGGGTATATCTCATTTGATTCATTTTTTTAATGTTTTTCAAAAAACATACCAGATTGGAATAAATGTTTTAGTAATTTGAGGGAAAATATTGCCTAGAATGGTTTCCTTTAACCACAATCCATTACATAAACTAAACTAATTCATAATATCTCATATTTTTGACAATAACACAAAAACTTAAGCTAAGATGCTAAAATAACATACCCCTATTCCCTTTTCAGGATGGTCTAGTGCTTAAAATGAATGGAGATATATGCTTCTATAAATCCATGTTTCCCATAGCTCTGTAATAATCCACAGGTCCAACAACTCCATAATCACTAAAAAAATTAAATCATTTGTTACATACGTGTTAGTGGTCATCAAACGTTAAGAGATTGAGGATCAAAAGAAATAGTAGTAGATTTATGCTTGGAATTATATAGAGGGGAGGGGATTCTTATTAAAACCTCCCCAAAGACCATTTCTATGCATTTTATTGCCACTCCTAGTTACAAGTTGAAGTTGAGAGGAAGCTTAGGATGGGGAGCTTCTTTCTTGGGTATGGATTGAACAAGAAAAAATAAGCATAGATCCGAACAATATTTTACTGAAGGGGGTGTTTCTTCACCTACAACCTTATAAAGGGACATCACCAACCTCACAAGCGAAACCATAACTCAGTTACAACCTTCCCATGATTCTCAACTCACCGAAAACTTAAGCAACATTCCATTTACTGTTTCAGTAGTGAACTAAACTATGAATCCAAGTTGAGAAATGAAAAATGTATCAAAAGTGCATTTATGTCTTCTATATTGGGGATGATAGCTTTGTGAAATAAAAGTGAAATTGAAATGGTAATTAGCATTGAATCTATAATTACCTTTCACCCTAATCTAATGCACTAATTCAAGGCTTCTAAACAAAATAAGTCTCGTTCATGTACACTACTATACTCTTAATCGACTCAACTTGTTTAGAAATGGCTATGAAATTGGTTCTGCTTGAGTCTAGAAAGGGAATACCATGCCTTACTCTACCAAGCACACAAGAAAATTGGAAACTACTTAAGTTGAATCTATAACTCGATTTACGCCTGCCTATGATGGTGTAACATGTTTTCCACTTTGGTCCACTCAACAATTCATGCATAACAAAATGAATGGTGAAACAAAGGGTTAGTGGATGATCACGTCCTTCTAAAACCATCTCCAAGCAAAATTTTTTCATTAACCTATTAGTGTCAGTATCTTCACATTTCCATCAGTGATCAATTTTCTCTTATGCACGCATATTAGGTGTCTCATCCGATCAGCTGCATTAAATTAGGTCATGGATCATCTGATGGTAGTGGTTTCATGTCAATTTTCCTCATGACATTAACTTGTTGACCTCTTCACACATTTTTTTAGTCACTTATTGTCATCGTGTTTCATTTCATTTATAAAAATTCGGTTTTAGGGTTTCAGTCTCATTAGGTATTAGGGTCTCACCATGTCAAATTTCCAAAAAATCATTGATGAATAATGGTCAACACACACTTAAGGAAGAAAATAATTATTAGAAGGATTTAAATTTCATAATTTGTAAGTTTCATAAGTTTTTCACCTCAAACTTAGTTTGAGGTGAAAACAGAGCATTGGTTTACTATTTGTAAATTTATGTAATTTTATGGTTCCTATATATAATAAGTGCTCATAAGTTGCTCCTGGTCACATTGCCAACTCCTGCCATTGAAAATTCAAAGCATTCAAAACATGAGTCTATCAGATTTCAAGGAAAAAGGGTCAAGCATCCACGACTAAAAAACAGAGCATTTGACAAAGCCCAAGAACTTTATAAAGTGCGTTTTGATTAATGAAACATCAAAAAAGTAAAAGCTATAAAAAGGTCATCCATGTGTTATCTTACTTCATTTTTTAATTTGTAAGTTCTAAGGAGAGCAAAAAACACGATTTTGAGTGGTATTGGGCTAAGGAAAGAAATTACAGCAGTTTGTGGAAAAACAAAAGGTGTTGTGCACCTAGCAGCCAGCGTTGTGCATAGAAAAGGTGTTGCACACTTGGGAAGTTTGGGCAGTGGAAAATTACACTAGCGTTGCACATAGAAAAGGTATTGTGCACCCGTGTGAGGGCACTGCGTACTTGTCAGACACACTCAAATTGCTCCAAATCACTTCAAACTGCCTCAAAACTCCAATTTATTCCTCTTTACAAGTAAGTACATTGATCCTCCTTGTTTAAGAGTGTTCTTGCATGAAATCTTATTGGTCTTTTACCCATAAAAGAAAAACCCTACTATCCACTGTTCACCATAATGGTTCAAGGTTCACTCATTTAGATTTGTTGTTGGTTCCTAAAACCTTATACACTACATATTAAAACCCTACCCTCCATATAAAACCCTATCGTGTATACATCCCATTCCCATACATAAACTCCTCAACCCTACCCTCCATATGAAACCCTATACCCTACATACAAAACCCTATTCACACTCCCATTCACCCTCACCTACTCATCCTAAAATCTCTTCATACTCATCTTTCATCCATCCACCCTATCTCATCATTCACCACAAGTGTTCACAAAGGCAAGGTTAGAAGACAAAAGGCAATGGAAATTAAGAATCCTAAGGAGATTTGTCTTGAGTGGTTAACATGCACTTAGAGAGGTTGCTTGAGAAGGCAAACAAAGAGAAGAAAATTCTTCGTCACTTAGCCTATCACTACCTAACCCGGAACAAGATTTGTAATGCAAGGACAAAGAGGCTAAAAGCCAAACTAAGAAGAGTCTTGAGGAACAAGAAAGAGTAAGATAAACTCAAGATATTGGCTGCAGCATCATTGGCCCATCAAAGCACCTAACAAAGATCGTTCGTGCCAAATTTCAAGAAATTTGGAGAAAATTTTGACATTTTTGAATTTTTGAAATTGAAAAACATGCTTTTTCAATAGGCGCACAGCACCACCAGCGTTGTGCTTTGTTGGGGACACTTTCTTGCAAAAAAGTTTATATTTTGGAATCAACATGGAAAAATATGGAAGCTCGGAAATGGATGAGAATTTTGGACAAGTTCTAGGTCTCCAAAAGGGCAAAAAACACCCAAAAAGTGCCCTCTGTGCCACTTTTTTGCCACACAAGAAGCAGCCTTGGGAGAATCAATTTGTGGAGGGGAAAATGGACTCCAAATTCAGAAATTCAAGCTTTTCCAGAAATTAGACTCATCAATCTTTCCAATGAGCTATCCTGCACCTTATTTGGACTTCAGGAAGCCTTCCAAAATTGGCCTACAAAAAGCGATGTGCATAGGATCACTGGCGCTACGCATAAGATGAATTTTGCCAATTTTGTTCAAAAATCCAAATTTCGCCTAGCTTTTCTACAAGTTGACTATTCCTCTCATCTTGGATGAATTTATCATTGTAAATGATGATATCCTATGTAAATGTAATTGAAAAATGACCTTAGAGGGTAGATTCATCATTTTGAAGTGGTTTGGGGGTGAATGAATTAGTTTCCATGGTTTTAGAGGCAAGTTGTTCCACTCCCTATATTCCTATTCCTAGTTTAGATATGGTTGAAACAACCCCTTATTTCTTGGATTCGACCCCTGATGGCTAGCATAGATGGTTTTCGTGTCTATATTATTTATTTTCTTCCTCATTTGTAAAGGTTGGACACTTTTTGATGCTTTGATCTTCATTGTAAATCACTTTCGTAGTTTGGCAAGGAAATGAACCAGGGTTTTGCAGCATTTTGTGGGATTCTTGTGGTGATGTGTCTTGGCATTTTTTCTTCCTTTGTTATTTAGTTTCTCTTATTTTTATATTTTCCAGCATGTATTTCTTTCTTCATAACTAAATGAATCAAGATAGATAGGTGGAATCCATTGATATTCAGTGCTCTGCCTTGAGGATACATTTAGTTTTTAATGTTTTCTATTGTTTGAAGAGGACTCATGAACTTTGCATTCCATCCCAAACTCCTCACTGGTCTTAGACTTACCATCACACTCAATTCAATGTGCCAAAACAACTATCTACCTCGCCCCACAGAACATCCTGCAAATCTGAGTTGATTTCCCGAACCCAATCTGCCTTCTCCAATTGATCCAGCAACCAAAACCTAAAATCAAACCAGAAACCCTAATATACTATACCTAGCCTAAAATCAGCATTCATTTTAGTCATCTCAAGCCCTATTTGGAAAAATCCTAATTGAGATTGACAAGGAGAGAGCCCTCACCCGACCTGGTAGGGCTAGCTACCAGGTCAACCGTGGTTTGATGTTACCCTAGACCTGCCTTCCTTCAGCCTAAGGTAGATTTAGGCATTAACATAATGACGAAAATACTAGGGAATTAGTTTTATGTTCCTTAGTAAAATGTATTAAGTTCAGATCTGATTGTTGATGGTGAGCAATGATTAGACACAGCAAGGCTGAAATCATTCACCTCGTGACTCCAAATCAGTTTCAAGATCGGATCCAAGGACTCCACTAGAGGATGAACCTGACCAGTAGAAACATGAAAAGACAATATGGAAAGATCAGGAATTCAGGTTGGAATTTCATCTAAGACGTTATGTTCATTGTTATAAATTATTTCTTCTCATTTCCCAAGAATGTCAAGAAGGTTTTACAAAGTATACTGTGTTTGAGAAAAGATCCCACACCTACATTTGATTCTTTCCCTTTGAAGACTATGAATACAAAACATTCGCATGCCTTTGATATTGATCAAGACCGTTCTTTTGAATCTTATGATGAATGTCTTCAAACTGATGAGGCTAAAGAGATCAAGGCTAATTCTACAATTTATGTACATACTCGACTACCTTGTAAAATTCAAGATAGATACAAGCCTCTGGTTTTATCTCCTGTATCCCATGCTTTCCCTAAAAGTCATGACCTATATCTACCAAGATTTGATGGTGAATGTGACAACATCATTGTTCAGAGACATGTATTGAATTTTGAGTCTTTTCTCGACCTTTTTGAAGTTGATGAAGAAGATGTCAATATTATGCTTTTTGCTCTTTTTTTGCAAGGGAAAGTCAACAGTTGGTTCAAAACCTTGCCTGATGCGAGCATCTCATATTTCCAACAGTTCGTCAAAGTTTTCCTCGAAAAGTGGATGGTCAGACAAACCCCTTTCTTGATTCTAGAAGAGTACAACTAGCTGAAAAGACTGCCAGGGGAGACAATACAACTTTTTTATGCCAGATTTAACCAAGTATATTTTTCGATGCCCGTTAATATAAGACCTTCTCCTAGATCTGCTCTCTTGCACTACTCGGAAGCCTATGATCCGGAAATGGAGTTTCAACTGAGAGAAAGGAACCTTGCAACACTTGAAGAGATGCAGAACAATGCAGTAGATGTAGAGGCTAACTTGTTGATCAGAAGGGCAAAGTTGAAAGAAAAAGAGATGAAGAGCATAGATCCATAGGAATTGACATCTTTAGAGGTAAAGTTCAACATTTTGGTAAGTGCAATGGAAGAGACGATGCAAAAGATCACCACAAGGAATGAGTATGATGTTCAATACCATGGCTTCCTGATTGAAGCAGAACAAGTGGCTGATCTAAAACATTTTCTTTCTTATCCCAGTTGTCATAGATCTGATAATGATTGTTTTATAGATCATCTTGGAGAAGAGATATATATTGATATGACATGTATGCTTGATGATGTGTTTTATACTGATGATTTACCTAAGTTTGATCAGTACTATGATGATTATGTTCTCCAAACAGAAGCTAATCTTGCAAACAAATCAACAACTCGTTTGTGGAAGGAGGAAGTTCATTTTTAGTAGCTCGAATATAGTGATCAACTATTACATATCAGCTATGGAAGTGAGGAGGAAAGTGAAGAAAATTTTGAAGTAAGTGAAGGCTCTTTGCCTTTTTGTTTTACTTCATTTCAGTTCATCAAAGACAAATTTCATGCAATCAGAAATCAACTGTCGACAATTCTTTATCTAGACCATCTTGAGGGAAAAGAAATCCTTGTTCAAAACTTCTCATATCCAGAGTTGTAGCCCCCGAGTGCCATTGAATGTCAGGTTGTAGATGAAGACTTGGAAGTTGGAACATATGATCAAATGATGCAAGATGATTCCATACCATTATGTTTAGGATCATTTCAGTTTTTGAAGGAAAATTTTCATAGTACATCTTCAGTAAAGGATGAGTATCTTGTAGAAAATCATGTAATCTCACTGGAGCCAATAGAAATTCGGTTGTAGCAGTATTTTCAAGTTTTTCATGATCCAATAGCTAATGTGTTGGATGATGTATGTAGTAAAATACCTTCTCCATTAGCTACCTATGAGCTTGAAACGTGTACTAATACAAACTTGATTTGGCAGCCGGTTTCTTTTTCATTTTCAGCAGGAGTCTTGTCACAAAGCTCAGATGAAAGTTTGCATTCATGGTACAAGGAGAAGAAAAGTAATCCATTGGATGAACTAAGTCCCAGTGTGCATGAATTTCAAGATCCTTATACAGTTTTTTTGGAGTCAGATAGAAAATCCATATTATTCAACAGATCTGTTTACAAGTTTTCATGGGAGTTGCATTTCAATATTTCTCTCTTATTGTTCATAAGCAAGCACTTATGGAGAATGCAAATAGTAGCCAGGATGCTTACTTGGTTGCATTGGTTGTTTCATTTCACTTGATCAAGTGATGAATGGAACAACTAGAGTAGGTTTTATTGAATAAGCTCAATTTTGAGCAGATTTTCTAGTTTGCCAGTTGTGTTTACGATTATGTCAGTTTCATTTCAGTTATGAGTCTTGAGTCTTGAGTCTTGACTTTTGATGTTTTTGTTGCCAAGATATTGATTCCATATTTCCAAATGGATAGGGCACTGGTCTCCTCTCCCAAATATCTACGGTTCTTGGCACCTCCCAAGAGCTACCATCCCCATTGGAGCCAATGTTAGTGTCAGTATCTTCACACTTCCATCAGTGATCAAATTGCTCTTTTGCAAGCATATTAGGTGCCTCATCCGATCAGTTACATTCCATTAGGTCATGCATCATCAGATGGAAGTGGTTTCATGTCAATTTTCTTCATGACATTCACTTGCTCACCTGTTCACACATTTTTTTTAGTCATTTGCTGTCATCCTATTTCATTTCATTTATAAAAATCAGGTTTTAGGGTTTCAGGCTCATTAGGTATTAGGGTTTCACCATGTCAAATGTCCAAAAAATCATTGACAAATAATGGTCAACCGACATTTGAGGAAGACAATAATTATTAGAAAGCTTTAAATTTCATAATTTGTAAATTTAATAAGTTTTTCACCTCAAACTCAGTTGGAGGTGAAAACAGAGCATTGGTTTACTATTTGTAAACTTTATGGTTCCTATATGTAATAAGTGTTCATAAGCTTCTCCTCGTCACATTGCCAAACCCTGCCACTGCAAAGTCAAAGCATTCAAAATATCAGTATATCAGATTTCAAGGAAAAAGGGTTAAGCATCCACAACTAAAAAACAGAGCATTTGACAAAGCCTAAGCACTTTATAAAGTGGGTTTTTATTAATGAAAAAAAAAAATGTAAAAGCTATAAAAAGGTCATCCATGTGTTATCTCACTTCATTGTTGAATTTGTAAGTGCTAAGGAGAGCAAAAGACATGATTTTGAGTGCTATTGGGACAAGGGAAGAAATTATAGCAATTTGTGGAAAAGTAGAAGGTGTTGCGCCCCTAGTAGCCAGTGATGTGCATAGAAAAGGTGCTATGCACCTCAGAAGTTTGGGTAGTGGAAAATTATACTAGTGTTGTGCATAGAAAAGGCACTGCGCACCTATGTGAGGGCACTACGCACCTGTCAGACACACTCAAATTTCTCCAAATCACGTCAAACTTCCTCAAAACTCTAATTTCTTCCTCCTTACAAGTAAGTACATTGATCCTCTTTGTTGAAGAGTGTTCTTCAATGAGATCTTGTTGGTCTTTTACCCATAAAAACAAAACCCTACTATCCATTGTTCACCATAATGGTTCAAGGTTCACTCATTTATCTTTGTTGCTGGTTCCTAAAAACTCATACACTACATAATAAAACCCTACCCTTCATATAAAACACTATCCTATATACATCCCATTCCCATACATTAACTTCTAAACCCTACCCTCCATATGAAAACCTATACCCTACATACAAAACCCTATTCACACTCCCATTCACCATCACTTACTCATCCTAAAATCTCTTTGTACTCATCTTTCATCCATCCACCCTATCTCATCATTGACCAAAAGTGTTCACAAACAATGAAAAATGCCAGTGACTAGGCAGCGGAAAGGCAAGGTTAGAAGACAAAAGGCAAAGGAAATTGAGAATCCTAAGGAGATTTGTCTTGAGTAGTTAACATGCACTTGGAGAGGTTGCTTGAGAAGGCAAACAAAGAGAAGAAAATGCTTCGTCACATAACCTACCACTACCTAACCTGGAACAAGGTTTGTAATGCAAGGACAAAGATGCTAAGAGCCAAACTAAGAAGAGTCTTGAGGAACAAGAAAGAGCAAGATAAACTCAAGATCTTTGCTGATTCATCATTGGGCCATCAAAGTACCTAACAAGGATAATTCATGCTAAATTTCAAGGAATTTGGAGAAAATTTTGACATTTTTGAATTTCTGAAATTGAAAATCAGTATTTTCCAATAGGTGCACAATGCCACCAGCACTGCGCTTTTGTTGGGGACACTTTCTTGCAAAAAAGTTTATATTTTTGGAATAATCATGGAAAAATATGGAAGCTCTAAAATGGCTGAGAATTTTGGACAAGTTCTAGGTCTCCAAAAGGGCAAAAAACACCCAAAAAGTGCCCTCTCTGCCACTTTTTTGCCACACAGGAAACAGTCTTGGGAGAATCAATTTTTGGAGGGGAAAATGGACTCCAAATTCAGAAATTCAAGCTTTTCCAGAAAGTAGACTCATCACGCTTTCCAAAGAGCTATCCTGCACCTGATTTTGACTTCGAGAAGCTTTCCAAAATTGGCCTAGAAAAATCATTGCGCATAGGATTAGTGGCACTACGCATAGGATGAATTTTGCCAGTTTTGTTAAAAAATCCAAATTTCGACAATTTTTCTACAAGTTGACCTTTCCTCTCATCTTAGATGAATTTATGATTGTAAATGATGCTATGCTATGTAAATGTAATTGAAAAATTACCTTAGAGGGTAGATTCATCATTTTGAAGTGGTTTGGGGGTGAATGAATTAATTTCCATGGTTTTAGAGGCAAGTTGTTCCACTACCTATATTCCTATTCCTAGTTTAGATATGGTTGAAACTGCCCCTTATTTCTTAGATTTCACCCCTGATGGCTAGTATAAGTGGTTTTCATGCCTATATTATGTATTTTCTTCCTCATTTGTAAAGGTTGGACTCTTGTGGATGCTTTGAGCTTCATTGTAAATCACTTCTGCAGTTTGGCAAGGAAATGAAGGAGGGCTTTGCAACATTTTGTGGGATTCTTGTGGTAATGTGTCTTGGCATTGTTTTTTCCTTTGTTAGTTATTTTCTCTTATGTGTATATGCAAGGTTAATTTTAGGGGCGAATAATCGCCCAAAGGCGAAATTTAAGGCTTTTTATATTTTAATGGGGCGAATTTTTAATTAAAATAATAAAAACTTTTTTATTTAATTAGCCCCCGTTTTATTTAAAAATTAATTTATTTTTTTATTTTAGCCCAGGCAGATAAACTAACCAAATCATATTTTCTTAAAATCGCCCCATTTTGATATTTACTCCCGGTTTGGGAGATCAAAATCGCCATTTCGGATTTACAGTTTGGGTTTTCTGGTTTGGGAGTGGTTTGTGAGGGTAAATTTGGTCCTGGGAGGTTATATTTGTTTTGAAAGGGAGGGCGGAGCTTAATTTGTTTTCAAATGGAGGGCAGCTCCCTGATTTCACAGATTCAGCCCGCTGTTTTCATGAATTCCAGATTCATGGGGTATATGGCTCCCTGTTTTCATGGATTCATGGTGTATATGGCTCCCTAGGTCCCTGTTTTCACAAATTCATCCTGTATAAAATTGTTTTGAAATAGGTTTTTTCATCATAGTTCACAAATCTTAATTTTCTAGTTGGCAGCAGTAGTTTCAGTGCGATATTCTTGCATTTTCAATACGCTTATTCTTCTCTTGTTTTGGTATCCATGGTTGCTTGGATTTGAACGGCTCATGCCACTGCAGCAGCAACAACAACAGTCGGTACTTGACAGAATTGTTGGCTGAGCGCGAGAAATTAGGCCCCTTTATGCAGGTCCTGCCCATCTGTAGCCGGCTTTTGAATCAGGGTAAGTTGGTTTCATATTTCTTGTTTCTCTTCAAGTTTGAAGTACAGGAGAAGATAGTTATTGAGTATGATAGAGATTATCAGTTGTTCTGGAAGGCCAAATTAGGTGGGTTCATGCCTCCTGCAGTTGGAACAAGGGTGATAATCACTTTTCCAGTGAACGCTGAATGCTTCCGTTGGTTTTGAAGCAAATATAACCATGGTTGCAAGAGACCATGAATTTTTTTAATGGTTGGATATCAAATTTTGTTAAATATTCTCTCCATCTGCCTGTTACCCCAGAAGCAAAAGAGAATAACTGAAGCTGAAAAAACATGTAGAAGTATCATTATGCTGATTTGGATTTCATCTTTTGGAAAGAAGATTTGGCTTCAAAATTAACCTGAATGGTATATTGACTTTTCAAGAAATGGTCCATTCTAATTGTGGCCGAGGCCTTGTACCATGGTGGAAGTATTGAGGAAGTGATGACTGATAATGACCTCTTTACATCTGATAGAAAAGTTGAACGAAGATCATAGTATTCAACACGTGAGTGCGTTTCAACATATGAGAACTTTATAAGGTATGCTCAACTGTATTGAATGTTGCTTTATTTTGCTGCCAATTTTATCCATGGTGACTATTTTTATATACAACACTCGAGCTGCTCGTAGTATGCATAATATTTGACTAGACCATCTCGAGCATTGCCAAAATTTGCTTTTCTCTTAATTTTACGCATGGCTGAATCTCTGCTTCCACTTATTTTGCTATGTTTTTTAGAGCATGCAATGGATTTTTCATATTTAACATTATCTTGCCATTTACCCCGGTCATTTGGAGTCTGGACTTTGATAAACCACTAACAATACGTTTTTAACAGGCAAAGTGGCCTACATTGTTGAACCATTCGAGGAATGATCCAAGGTATTTAGCAGCAATGGATTTCTCCTCTCAGAAATTTTAAATATCCCTATGGTTGATGTTAATGGCATCTCTGAAAACACTGTCGTAAGGCTTCTCTCAATTTGTATTGGTGTTTTTGAACAATACCCTGCCAATCCCAAGGTTTTGCTCTCCAATTGCCAGAAGATTTCAATGCAAATTATTTCTTATACAAGTTAGAATTAGTGGCTTGCTTGGTTACATATTTCTTTCATCAAAAGGTTCAATGATGCACACACTTTAAGCCATGACTTCACCGCCCTTGAATGTGCAGAGGTGGTCTGCTCATGTTTGGCAGATGCCTCCCAGGATCATCTAGCTAGGTCCTCTCAGGCATGGGTACTTTTCAGGGCCCAGGCAATATCGTTAGACAGTGTATTGGATCATTCTTAGTGATTGATTCCATGGTAGATTCTTATTTTTACCCTTTTCCTCTTCATCCTGTCTTTTGTAACTCTAGTTAATCTCTTGCACTCTATCCTCTTTCCACTTTTTTGATCTCATATTTAGCTCATGTTCTCTTGTTTGATCCTGTTATATTTTGTTTTATGCTTTTGGGGTAGCATAGGGTGCCCCTACATATTGGCATCATTGGTTGTACTTCTTAGTCCTGTTTACCTATCTGTCAGGCTTTATTTAGACTTAAAATAAAATTATCTTGCCTTATCTACAATTCTGGATCTGTGTTATTTGCTAAGGCTCATTATTCACCATTTTGCCCAAAACGGGAACTAGACATGCTTAAACCTTCCACACTGCTCAAAATAGTTCCGCTTACACTGTTTGATTTATAAAACAGAGAATGCCAAGCCAACTGAGTGATGGCATGAATGGCATTTTTAAGGGTTCATATAAAGTATGCTCAACTATATTGAATGTTGCTTTATTTTGCTACCAAGTTTATCCACGATGACTGTTTTTATATACAACACTCGAGCTGCTTGTAGTATGCATAATATTTGACTAGACCATGTCGAGCATTCCAAAAATTTTCTTTTCTCTTAATTTTACCCATGGCTGAATCTCTGCTTCCACTTATTCTGCTATGTTTTTTAGAGCATGCAATGGATTTTTCATATTTAACATTATCTTGCCATTTACCCTGGTCATTTGGACTTTGATAAACCAATGACAACACATTTTTAACAAGCAAAGTGGCCTACATTGTTGAACCATTCGAGGAATGATCCAAGATATTTAGCAGCAGTGGATTTCTCGTCTCAGAAATTTGAAATATCCCTACGGTTGATGTTAATGGCATCTCTGAAAACATTGCCATAAGGCTTCTCTCAATTTGTATTGGTGTTTTTGAACAATACCCTGCCAATCCCAAGGTTTTGCTCTCCAATTGCCAGAATATTTCAATGCAAATTCTTTCTTATACAAGTTAGAATTAGTGACTTGCTTGGTTACAAATTTCTTTCATCAAAAGGTTCAATGATGCACACACTTTAAGCCATGACTTCACTGCCCTTGAATGTGCAGAGGTGGTTTTCTCATGTTTGGCAGATGCCTCCCAGGATCATCTAGCCAGGTCCTCTCAGGCATGAGTACTTTTCAGGGCCCAGACAATATAGTTAGACAGTGTATTGGATCATTCTTAGTGATTGATTCCATGGTAGATTCTTCTTTTTACCCTTTTCCTCTTCATCCTGTCTTATGTACCTTTAATTAATCTCTTGCACTCTATCCTCTTTCCACTTTTTTGATCTCATATTTAGTTCATGTTCTCTTGTTTGATCCTGTTATATTTTGTTTTATGCTTTTGGGGTAGAATAGGGTGCCCCTACATATTGGCATCACTGGTTGTACTTCTTAGTTCGTTTACCTATTTGTCAGGCTTTATTTAGACTTAAAATAAAATTATCTTGCCTTATCTACAATTCCCCCAATTTTAAATGCAATGTGTAGTTACACGACAAGATTATGTTTGAAAAAACTCTTACCAGTTTAGCAGTTGTGCCCTCCCATGCGCCTTAAAAATCCCCAACGTGGATAGCATTTTGGAGTGCTTTAGCATAAGAGAGGTCTAGTTCTTCTCTCCACATCATTCTTGAGACATCCTTTTCTTATTTTAAAACAGAGGTTGGTTTTAATTTAGATTTATCCTTAACTAACAACACCTACATTTTGGGTTGTATGTGTATTTATGCAAGCGTGTAAGAAACAAACAGAGAACTGCGGAAATTATTGCTATTTTAGAGTTGACTCACTGTATCCAAGATAGATGTCATTATGAAGCTATATGTTTAAATAGAGTGTTGACCATCAATCTTCAACTTTCTTTTGATGATAGAAGCAACAAGGTAGAAGAACGCAAAGTAATAGTTTCTCCAACATCTAAGCCTTTAAACAAGAAAATTTAAACCATAACTAATTATAGTTTATAGGAAACTAGATACAGAAAAGAAAGAAATTGTAATAACTACAAACTTTAAAACAGTCCATCTGATTGGTTAAAAAACAAGAAATGAAACAATTAGAAGTGTTGAAAGCATCTCATATCTAACTTTATTTAAAGGAGCAATACAAAAGTAGAAATCTTCCAAGCTGTAGGTAATGAGATAAAAACTAGTAAATAGTTCAGACATGTAGAGCCCATGCCTCTAGGATGACCATTTTTTGTTATGAGGTTTGCTGTGAATAACCTGGGAGACTACCTAAACATATTCACTGGTGCTCAAGACCAAAAGGTGATTTTTGTTAGAAACAAGCTACCAATGTCTCTAGAGGGAACTTTGTTCTATGGTCTGCTGTGAATAACTTGGGAAACTACCTAACCTGATTAACTGGTGCTTAAAACCAAGAATTCATTTTTCGAGAAAGAAGGCAGTATTGAAGATTTTGTTATGAGATATTAGGTGGTAATATATCCTTGCTCTACCATGTTAACTCTCTTGTCAGGGATGCCTTCAACAATGCATCTCATTGAATAATCATGCATCAACAACCAGGTGAATTGTACATAATTTTTACACAATGACAGAAGGTAAGTCTCAAATGTTGTGTCTTCTATGGCATGATATGGTTTACTAGGGCCTAGTAACATGAATCCTTTATCTCTAAAGGAAGAGCCCCTCAGAAAAAGAGACACGGTTAACCTTCAAATAAAACATATGCCATTAGGAGCTTTTTAACTCTTGAAATGTGTTACACTATTACACCCAAGCTACTGCATGAAAGAGGGGAAAGCACAGTGATAAACTAAAAGTAGCTAATATGGTATTTAAAAATAAATAAATAATTTTTTGGTAAAGGAGAAATAGGTCCAATTGAATTATGAAAATCGGTGTATTCAAAGCCAACTGGCTGAGATTGGTTTTGGCCATTTTCAGTTGAAACCAGTTGGTAAAACCCCTTTTGTTTTGCACTAATCAAAACTGGGCGATCATACTTGTTTTCCTCTTCAGAAAAATATACAAGATGAAGACAATTGCAAATTGATTAATTTTACATACCCTTCTTTGAAAGTGACTTCAATTTTTTTGAATATAATGGAGTATTTTGAGAAGCGCCAGGATAATCAATCTGAAAATATCTTTAACAAGAAGCCAAGCAGAATTTGAATATTTTTCTTAACCAGACCATATAAGGGTTCCCCTACATATTAGCATCATTGGTTGTACTTTGTAGTCCCATTTTCCTATCTGTCAGGCTTTATTTAGGCTTAAATAAAATTTTCTTGCCTTATCTACATTGTTTCTCAGCCTTATATCTTATGCTACAAAATTAGATAGAACTTTGTAATAAAGGCAGGACAAACTTTAAATCTAAGTCTTGACTTGCAACATCCTACAAGTTGGTCAGGCTTAAATTTTTCTGTTGGCAGGTATTGAACGATGATACTATATCTATAAAATATATTTCTTCTGTACTAACTATATTTCCTAGAATATTTTGGTCATTGAAGTTGTGGGTTGGCAGGCTCTAATAGCCCACTTGGAGCACAACCCCTTGAAAAATTTGACTTTAAGAAGAATTACATGAGAAAATTGCTATCACTTAGATGTCAGTAAAAACAGGTAGGTCTTTAGACTTTTGATCATAGTTGAGAACATTGCTGAGATAACTTTCTTTGACACTCCAGACTATAAAAATTCTGAGAATGTTGCAAAATGGAAAAGCTCTTGAGGAAATATCTTTAGCAAGAAGCCAAGCAGAATTTGAATATTTTTCTTAACCAGACCATATAAGATTTTGTTGTTATCACGAAGAAACTTGGCTAGCTTTACCCTTGACTAGTATATCATAAAGAAGATCCTTCAATGAAAAAGGTTTGCTTTGATCATAAAAAGCAAAATGCAGGTTTTGATAATTCTGGATCTGTGTTATTTGCGAAGGTTCAATGTTCACCATTTTGCCCAAAACAGGAACTAGACATGCTTAAACCTTTTGCACTCCTCAAAATAGTTCCGCTTACACTGTTTGATTTATAAAACAGAGAATGCCAAGCCAACTGAGCAATGGAATTCATCAACTCCTATATCTTCGGACTTGATTGTTTCTCTTGAAGTCTCATCTTCCTAAGGCTAGTGATTGGTCAGAAAGAAGCCCTGACTTTCAGTAGATGAGATTTTCTATAAACAAACCTCTTGATGTGGAAGCAATAGTGGTTTTCCTTGACCCTGTCAAGACTTCCAAATTAAGCTTTCCATCTTATTATATTTTAACCATTTATTTTTCACATGCTAAGGGATGGAGGCTCTACCCTTTCCATACTTAGATTTCTGGTTGTTCAAATTTCTTCCTCGGGTAGCAATACCCTTTCATTTAGCTTAGCATAAGCTTTTGAGTTTTGGGCATGGTAGACATACTGTAAGCTGGCTTGGGAGGAGGGGACGAGTTCCTGAATCCTGTCAACCAACTTCTGTAGGAAATTAGGAATAATTCAAAGAAAGTGATGTTGTTTCAATGTTATACAAATGAATTATTATATTTTATGTCTTAAAATTTAATAGTTTCCCATTATCATTGTTAAATAATTTTTGTGAAATTCCATTTTGCCTCAAAATTCAATTTCTAATATATGTTCTTTCAATGTTGACTCAACAATTATTTTGCAAAGTACAATTCTATTTTTTATGAACAAGTGAATTTATATGAATCATATCTCAACGCTTGGGAACTATTGATGCAGGTTTGCAGATCGATTGGAAATTTTACTTGTGGAATATTTAGTGAGATGTCAAAAGATAATCATGGGAAGAAACCATCAAGGCAAACAGATGTATTATCATACTTTCAAAAGGCTCCATCCAAAAATACACATTCTCTTCATGATTAAAGCTCCTTTGAACAATCTGTTGCTGAGAGAGAGGTTAATTCTTGTCGAAATGCATTTGATATCCATACGATGGATGAAGAAATAGGTTCCTCAAGTGGTCAGGGTGAGATAAATACAGTTTCAACAGAAATTGGTGATGAAAATGTTAAAGATTTTTCCTTGGAAAGTGACACAATCCATTTGCTGAAAAGGAAAAGAGGCTAGTGGGCCATAGGGAGATGATTCCAAGAAAATTGGGTCTCAAGTTTTCCATTTATTGAAGAAATAACTCCTACAAATGAGAAAGAGGTTTTTCGACAAGTTAGATGTATTGCGTGTAGTTGGAAAACTCAGAAGGAAGTGAAATTTCAGATGAAGCTAGATACGGTACAAAAGCATGCAGGAAAGGTGTATGAAAAGAAAATTGTAAATGGTAAAGAGAAATCTATTGTTGGATGGAAATCTTCCGAGGAATGTCGACATGTTTAATATGCAGAAGAATATAAAAAATATTTATTAAGTAAGAGGAAACTTGAGGCAGACGGAGGAACCATCATATCTCTATTTGAAAAGACGATGGAAAGAAATTTGTTATCCAAGACGATACAATTGAGCACTATATTTCACATCTTATCTAAAGGTCGTCCTATGACAGATTAT
Source organism: Pinus tabuliformis (assembly GCA_031772625.1). Taxonomy (NCBI): domain Eukaryota; kingdom Viridiplantae; phylum Streptophyta; class Pinopsida; order Pinales; family Pinaceae; genus Pinus; species Pinus tabuliformis. The sequence continues at coordinate 243,121,195 of CM062814.1, forward strand.
CGAGATCACATGAAATTACTATCTTTTCTTCAAGTGCCAAACCTTCCATCTTCTCATTGGTCTGTAACTAGTGGTTGGGGATGGGCAGGATATCTAGCTCAAGTTGAAAAGGATGATTTGAAAGAGAAGATTGCAAATGCTAGGTTTTTGGCATTGTCTTTAGATGAGGTTACAACTATAGATAATACTCCATGGATTTGCATGAGCATTTATATGGTTAATGACCATATTAGACATTCCTATCTACTTGGGATTAATAAGATGAGAGAGACTTCTACAGCTGAAAATATTTATGAACTTGTTCTTAATGATTGAAGGAAAGTGGTATGAATGAATTAATGATTGCAAAAAAGTTGGTATGTGTTGGAGCAGATGGAGCAGCGGTAATGAAAGGAAAAAGGAATGGCCTTTGTGTTAGGCTACAACTATCAACTTCACCATATATGCATAATATTCATTGTATGGCTCATAGGATGAATCTTGCATTTAAAATAGTAAGCAAGTTTCCATATGTTTCAAAAGTTTAAGATCTTGTACGTGAGACTCATGCATACATTTCTCGTAGTCCCAAACGATATTTAGAGTTTCAACAATTTGCAGATGGTATTAAGGATGGAAAAAAACTACAGAAAGATGTTGATACAAGATGGATCTCATTAAATGGACCAGCTCAAAGACTATTTAGTGAGTTCAAATCTTTGGTAGGGTTGATGTATGAAAACCGCTATAATGTAGACAAAGCTCAAGATCTTCTTTCTCAACTAACTAATATAGAGACATTATTGACATTGGCTGGAATTCTTCCTGTGCTACATGAAATGAAGGTCCTCGTGAAAATGTCTTAGAATCGCACAATGTATATTGCGGAATACACAAATGCAAGAAAGTCAGCATGTCTTGCATTGGATAATTTGTATATGATTCCAGACCCTTTTACTGGTCCAGAGTTTAAAAGTTGGACTGAGATCATCAATATAGAAAATACTAAAAAAAATTTGACCTTTGATGAAAAAGGGATACTATGTATCGTAGTGTGTGGGTATATGGTTCCCTTTCATTATATTAGTAAGACAGGACGAATCACCAAAGATTGCCCCGTGTCAAGAGACCAATTTGATAATATTGTGACTTCAGTGAGACAAAATTTGATAGAAATTGCAAGATCACTATCATTAGAGATAAGAGAACGATTTCCTCAAGATGAATTGTTGGAGGCCATGTGTGTGGTATACCCTCAATATTGGAACAATTGTCAATGTCGAAGAACTTTAAAATCTGATTTTCAAAAAAGATTAAAATGTTTAGTAGACAATTTTTGCAAGAAAGTCAAGATAAATGGAGAACAGATTGAAGGTATTTTAGATTCATCAAAATTGTATCAACAAGGTGGACGCTTTGCTGAAACAATGTGGAAGCAATATCCTTTTTTGGAGAATCCTAATGAAAATGGTGCTATAACAAGATTATGGACTACTTTAAGTGCTAGCCAATACCTGCAAGAAAACATATCAGAATATTTCAAATTAGCAGATTTGTGTCAAACCATGATTTTGGGATCAGTGCAGGATGAGAGAATGTTTAGTGCATTATCATTCTTGAAGTCAAATTTGAGGAACAAGCTTGATAAACATGTGGATACATGTTTAAGATTATACATAACAAAGTATGACATTGACAGTTTTCCATATGAAAAAGCGCTAACTCTTTGGCGATCAGATTGTGATAGAAGGGGAGAAAACAATATAATAAATCTATCTAATGAACTTGATATAGAACATAATGTTTTGGAGGCTCATAATGACAATTCATTTAGAGAAGATCATGTTCACAATTTAGAAAATGAGGACCAAGATGAGAACTGGGAAATTGAAATACCCTAGGACTCTTATTTTGGTATACATGTTCCATTGATCATGCAAAATTACTATATGTCAACTTCAGGTAAAAATAGGTTCTATATATTTGTATTTTTCATTGCAACATTGCAGCAACATTATTTTGATGTGTGTTATTTTAAGATTGATGTTTCATATTTAATCATTACATTGTTTGTTTCTTATCTGTGACAGGAAATAAAGCTGGATTTGGTGAGGTTGGGACCTATTTCATTTCACATAGATAGTGTCTGACTATTATTAAATGATAAATAACAAATTTAACAAGACTTTCAAGTCATTTTCTAGCCATTTCTTGTCAGTCATTTTTCAGCCATGTTTTCATGTCTTTTAGGTACTAAGTTGTTCAGGTCCCCACATGTCCTTAGGACCATTAAGGGATGAGATAACATGAGTCAGTCCAACTCATGCCCCGAATTTGCTTTTTACCTATTGATGTAAGTGTTTTGTTACCACTTATCACCAACAAAATTCTAACATAACATAAACCAACTTGAGGACGACACTTCTCATCTTCCTTTACATAAATGCTCTATGGATCTCCCTACTATACTTTTCCGAGACCAACATCCCTTCTTGGTAGGTCTCTCCACCATACCACTAATCACACAATAGTAACTATTGCCTTCTATAAATCTCTCTAGTCTCAGTTATTGGTTTCCCTGTCACAACTCGACCAATATAATCTTGTAGGTCTACATTTTATCATATCTTTAATTTGTGTTATTTTGTGTATTTAACATTAGCACCATCCAAGAGTAACGAGTTAGTGTCCTTTGGATTTGATCTTTGATTTGAAATGAAGTCGGATTTGATGAAGCTGGGACCTATTTCTTTTCACATAGAGAGTGTCCTAGTATTAAATGATAAATAACTAATTTAAGAAGTCTAATGCTAAGCAACAATGGGCTTATTCAAGTACATGAAATTTCGTTCATGTCTAGCTCTAGTATCTTAGAAAATTTTAGGAGTTTGTTTGTTGCTTGTTTAGAGGATTTTGTCAAGTTTGAAATTTTTGGTTTGTTTTGGTCATATTTTTTTAGTCGCTTGACTCATTTCATGCATAGATCGATAGATCTAGTTTTATTTTTATAATTATTGTTGTTTTCTTTATATATTTGGTGGTTTGAGGAAAGATATTTGATTTCCTTTCACTTTGTGGCATGATTTCAACATCTTCACCTTTTAGAATATAGTAAAATATTATTCTTATTTTATATTTTCTTGGAAAAGAATTATTGATATTTGGAAAAGGAAATAAGCCCTAGGTAGCTAAGCGAAGAAAAAATTGGTCTATGTACTAGGTTCCTCTGCATTCATCATAGGAGACCTATTGGCATGAGACCGACATTCCTTTTATGAAATTAAACTTTTTCAAGGCGGAGCTGAGTTTGCTGACTTGGGAAGAACACTGACAGCTGATCATAATGCTAAGGAGATTATAATGTTGGTTTCAAAAACAGGATTGTGAAAATTGTTTGCACTAGTTCTTCTTTTGGTCATATTTACTACCAAATTTGTGTCTTGCTGATTTTTTACATTTGAAATGACCTTGTGCAGAGATGGTTTGAAGAGCCTGATGTTGGAGTGTGAAGACTCTCTACAAACCACAAGGACTACATTTTCTTGGAGGGCACTCGATGTTCTTGGTGTTTCTGAGTCTCTTCGCTCAAAGCGTAAATGGATACAATGGTATGGCCATAACATCACTTAATTTGATCCTCTTTACTAATCTCCTAATATCATTTCAATACATCAAATTGCTTTGTTTTCATGGAATCCAGAGATACATCAGTAATGTTATTTTGTCTTGGAAATACTAAATTATTTTGTTTTGATATCACCCACTTTGAGTTGTTCTTTGCAACTACCACTTGATCCTTTAACAAGCATTTGAAATTCAAAGCGCAATAAAGCTCTTTTAGTTTTTTTCCAGAAGAAGATTAGATGTTGCACTTGGTACCATAGGCCTTGTAAAAGGGTTGTACTCCATTTCAGTCTATGGCAGTAGAATGATTTCTAACTGCTCCATGTACCCACATATGATATAATATTTTTCATTTTTGGCTTGCTGAATATACAAAGAGAAAATTGCTTAACAATATTGCTTAATTTGACAACAAATTTACTTTTATTTGATACAAGAGTGGAGGTAGTCTTAGATTTTACCTATTTCTCAGTAGTTGTTCTCCTTCGACAACAACACCATCCTTCAACAAATACATTCCAGCTTGTACAGAGGAAAGTTGATGTTTAGTAGAGGGCCCATAAGAGATCCTCTAATGGAGGCGCAATAGTTTAGTAGGATCACTAGATGAAGCACATGTATGAATGTATTGTCTTCAATTAGGAAGGCACAGTTACCCATCCAGGGGAGGGCATGCATGAATGTATATTTTGTGAATGGTGCAGTTTTTGAAGTGTTTTGGGTGCATGAGTTCATGCGTTTAGTCTACCCTACTTGGTCTTGTATTTGAAGCAATGTTATCGACACGTGATGGTGATATCCACTAGGTTCATTAGGGTTAGAGATATTCGATGAATCCAGATTCAATGGTTCAAGTCCTATAAAAGATAGATTCACGAATTACAAAGAAATGATTGGACACACATCTCACTCAAAAACGACGACTCAAAATCCCTATGGAACCTTGTGATATATTGTTATGGATAGTGCTTACCTGTGACTTTATACCTCTACAACTTCAGCCAAGTTCTGTAGGGGGGAATTATAATTGCCCCTAGTGCTAATTCACCCTACTACTTGACCTGATGGAAGATTTTCTCAGATAGTGGAGCGCGAGGCTTGAGGTGGGGTGAGGTGCTTTTTATGCACACATGTGAACCCTTAAAAATTTCATTCCTAGGTTAGGGTGGAACACTCTATCTAGAATAGGTTTCTTGCTAGTTTTACACACTTACCTCATGCTATCCTCATGCTGTTCTAGCACTTCCTCTCATTCTGAGGATGGCATCCAGGGTAAACCAAAATTATTTGGGGTACGAGGCAATCAACAATACATTCATTAAGAGGTCAACATGTCACTTGTGAGAATTGGTCCTGGTTGTGGAGGGATAACATTCCCCCTCAATTGCTTGGGCTAGACCCAATTGACTAAAATGATTTTTGCAAAATATATCTTGAGAAAACCCAGGGAACTTTGCCTCATTCTCAGGATAACACCTAGGCTTAAGCAAATTCCTTAGGGCCAAAGGCCGTATCAACATGTCATTGGTGGGAATAGAAGCATTGTAGGGAGGATAACAATCATTCCACCTAACCAGTGGAGCTAGACCCAATTGACATTAGATGTGTTTGCAGTTAGACAAAGTTGTAGGAATTTTGGAAATGACTTTTTTGGTGTTTTTGGATGCATCACTGCTTGTAGTGCTGAGGAGCATGAGTATTTCAAAGATCTAGGTTTTTTACCCTGACTTGTATATTAGCTGTGGGATAAAAATATTATTGGCCTGTTGTAGTGTAGCCTGCATCATCTCACTAGTGAGTTTCTCTTTGGATACTGGTAAAACAGATGGAAACCTGTATAAGTAACATGATCAAGTATACCATGTTTAAAAAAAAATTATTTTACCACATTTGCTAAGGATTTGCACCATTGGTGTAGCTGGATTGTGGTGGTTCTAGTTCTTCAAGACTATTGAACAAAACATTATTTGGAAATTAAGTTGTTTATGATTGTCAAATATGACTGATCATTTGAAATTCTTTGCCATCTGTTGTTACTGACAGTGTATTTTATAATATTGTGCAATATGGCTTTCTATGCTTTATAGCGCAAGTATTTACTTGTTATGTTGATGTGTAGAGGATATGATATTCAAGTGGTTTTTATGTTTGTTTTGATGATAACATCTCAATGGTGATGGAACCCTATAGCTTAGGAAGCCTACAATGCTGGATGCGTGCTTAGTTCAAAAAAGCATGACAATGAGAGGCCTTTTGAACATGATTGTGAGGTTATTGTTGATTCAAATATAACAAAAGATATGATTAATGTTTCTAGAGTAGAAGATACATTTGAGTGGAATTGTCCTTAGCTCAATTGTAATCGCAGCGCTATGTCTTTATTTAAATTTAGTGACTGCAAAAAAATAGAATGGGTGTGGATGGTTTCTAAGGTTGAAAAGGAGATGTCAATGTGGTGTAATAGATGGTTATCATCAAGGGGGGTAAGTTAGTGCTGGTGAAATCCCTACTTGAAGCCATCCCTGTGTACTGAGTGTTTTTTTCCTTTATTCCCAAACAGGTCTTGGAACATGTAAGAACACTTAGTTTTAGATTCCTATGGGCTGGGGATAAACAGAAAAAAGAATATTCCTCAGGTCTCATGGAAAAAAATTGTTGTTCCTAAAGAGTTGTGAGCATGGGACATTTAAAATCTTTATTGCTTGGAAAGAGTCTTGGCTGCTAAATATGTCTAGAGAATTATAGAAGGGAAGGGCTTATTGAGAAAGGTGGTGAGTTGGAAGTACATACAGCCTATGTCTGCTAATGATTGTATAAGATCTCCAAATAAATCCTACAATAAATCTTCAGTGATTTGGAAGGTGATGGTGTTGGCCTTTCCGCTGATTGGAAGACAGTTGGTTTGAACTTTGGAAGGTTGGGGGTGGCAACAACACAAGGTAGGGGGATGATCCTTGGCTGCTTATAACCCATAATCCTTCTTTACATTCTCCCTTTGACATAAAATGCATGCTCCCATAGCCCAAACATGATAAGGCACTGATTTTTCCTTTCATCCACCACCTCAAAACATAGAATCCATTTTTTTTTTCCTTTTTTGTTTTCATTTCCATGCAATAACAGTACTTATTTTTCCACACAGGAAATGCTTGATGTGCCATTGTTATGCATTTCTGGAGCTTTCATTCAGGCAAAAATGATTGCAGTGCTTTATTATTTTAATCACAGCATTGCATCCCAACTTGCCCAACAAAATGAGTTCAACTTAAGAAAACCTTCTTCATACCATTATGACTTCTCTTAGGATTTTTGGTATGCAAATTACCTCAGTAAATATATATTATTTAGAACTATGTTGTAATTTTTGTCAGATTTCATGTTTAGGTTCAAGTGTCACTGGCTACACTATTCTAGAAGAGCTTTTGCTCTCCTGAAGACATCTTGATCTAACTCTTCATCCTTTTATTGTGGCAGACTATTTTATGTGGTATTGTTAGCATACCTCCTTCAAATGGTGTTATTCCTGAATCTCCAATGCACATGAAAAGCTTAGCTACCCTCAAAAATCTGGTACCAATATATTGGAATTATCAATTGCAGCTTCTCAGGGAAAAGACACAATTCAGACATTTTATAGACGAGTAACTTACAAGTACTTTTGTTACAATTGGTGCTTAGCAAGTTAGTGACAATAATCCGGAAAATTATGCAGAAAAATTCAACCTTAGGGCAATTACACAGAAACATCCAAGAAGCCTATGAGAAAATGCAGACCCCAATGGTTTATCAGCCTCCACCTACCTTGGTAATGGTCTTATTTTTGAGTTTGGGTCTTTCATTTTATCTAATTTTCCTCTCCCTTTATTTATTTGTCTTGTCATGTCCCAACCATTTATGCAGGCACTTAAGGAATTGAAAGAGACCACAATCCAGTTGGCCGCAAGTATTGGGAATATGGATGCCCCAATTGATGAATCAATTTTTAATGTTGACAAGGACATGGATGACTTGCTTCCTGTTGAGGTGAAAGAAAAACAATTGAGTAATTTGTTGCAATATCTAATGGTGGTTGGCTCCCTTGTAGTAATGCCCATCATTGGAAAGATCCCAACTTCTGTGCTTTGGGGTTACTTTACCTTCATAAACTTGTGTTATTGGTCTATTTTCCCATCAGGAAAATCAATAATACAAGGTCAAATCAGTTGTGAATGATTGACGGCATAATGAAAAGGCAAACCTTTACTCAAAAAAATAATAATAGATCATTTTTTATAAATGTAGCTTTAGAATGATCTTGCTTTGAAGTAGAGAATAAAATCAAGTAAATGATAGGAAGCCTACAATACTGGATTAGTGCTTAGTTCAAATAAGCATGACAATGAGAGGCCTTTTGAACATGATTGTGAGTTTATTGTTGATTCAAATATAACAAAAGATATGATTAATGTTTCTAGAGTAGAAGATACATTTGAGTGGAATTGTCCTTTGCTCAATTGTAATCACAGCGCTATGTCTTTATTTAAATTCAGTGACTGCAAAAAAATATAATGGGTGTGGATGGTTTCTAAGGTTGAAAAGGAGATGTCAATATGGTGTAATAGATGGTTATCATCAAGGGGGATAAGTTAGTGCTGGTGAAATCCCTACTTGAAGCCATCCCTGTGTACTGGTTGTTTTTTTCCTTTATTCCCAAACAGGTCCTGGAACAGGTAAGAAGACATAGTTTCAGATTCCTATGGGCTCAGGACAAATAGAAAAAAAATATTCCTTGAGCCTCATGGAAAAAAACTGTTGTTCCCAAAGAGCTGTGAGCATGGGACATTTAAAATCTCCATTGCTTGGAAAGAGCCCTCACTGCTAAATATGTCTAGAGAATTATAGAAGGGAAGGGCTTATTGAGAAAGGTGGTGAGTTGGAAGTACATACAGCCTCCGTCTGCTGAGGATTGTATAAGATCTCCAAATAAATCCTACAATAAATCTTCAGTGATTTGGAAGGTGGTGGTGTTGGCCTTTCCGCTGATTGGAAGATAGTTGGTTTGAACTTTGGAAGGTTGGGGGTGGCAACAACATAAGGCAGGGGGATGATCCTTGGCTGCTTATAACCCATAATCCTTCTTTACATTCTCCCTTTGACATAAAATGCATGCTCCCATAGCCCAAACATGATAAGGCACTGATCTTGCCTTTCATCCACCACCTCAAAACATAGAATCCATTTCTTTTCCTTTCTTGTTTTTGTTTCCATGCAATAACAATACTTATTTTTCCACACAAGAAATGCTTGATGTGCCATTGTTATGCATTTCTGGAGCTTTCATTCGGGCAACAATGATTGCAGTGCTATATTATTTTGATCACAACGTTTCATCCCAACTTGCCCAACAAAATGAGTTCAACTTAAGGAAACCCTCTTCATACCATTATGACTTCTCTTAGGATTTTTGGAATGCAAATTACCTCAGTAAATATATATTATTTACAACTATGTTGTAATTTTTGTCAGGGTTCATGTTTAGGTTCAACTGTCACTGGATACCCTATTCTGTAAGAGCTTTTGCTCTCCTGAAGACATCTTGATCTAACTCTTCATTCTTTGTTTTCACCTCCATAAAAAATCTCTAGTGGATTCATAAATTTTCCTTTTATTGTGACAGACTATTTTATGTGGTATTGTTGGCATACCTCCTTCAAACGGTGTTATTCCTGAATCTCCAATGCACATGAAAAGCTTAGCTACCCTCAAACATTAGGTACCAATATATTGGAACTATCACTTGCAGCTTCTTAGGGAAAAGACACAATTCAGACATTTTATAGACGAGTAACTTACAAGCAGTTTTGTTACAGTTGGTGCTTAGCAAGTTAGTGACAACAATCTGGAAAAGTATGCAAAAAAATTCAACCTTAGGGCAACTATACGGAAACATGCAAGAAGCCTATGAGCAAATGCAGACCCCAATGGTTTATCAGCCTCCACCTACCTTGGTAATGGTCTTATTTTTGAGTTTGGGTGTTTCGTTTTATCTAATTTTCCTCTCCCTTTATTTATTTGTCTTGTCATGTCCCAACCATTTATGCAGGCACTTAAGGAATTGAAAGAGACCACAATTCAGTTGGCCGCAAGTACTGGGAATATGGATTCCCCAGTTGATGAATCAATTTTTAATGTTGACAAGGATGTGGATGACCTGCTTCGTGTTGAGGTGAAAGAACACGAATTGAGTAATTTGTTGCAATCTCTGATGGTGGTTGGCTACCTTGCAGTAATGCCCATCATTAGAAAGATCCCAACTTTTGTGCTTTGGGGTTACTTTGCCTTCATGGCCATAGAGAGTTTGCCAAGAAATCAATTTTGGGAAAGGCTATTGTTTCTTTTCACTGCTCCAAGCCGTAGATACAAGTATGAACTTTATTCAAACTATAATGTGATTGCATTTAATGCTTGTAATATAGTTTTCAAAGTTGATAAATTTTGAACTGATGGTTATAGAGAACTTTAGGAGTATCATGCTACATTTCTTAAAATGGTGCCTTTCAAGACAATTGCCACTTTCACCATTTTCCAGACATGTTATTCGCTGGCATGTTTTGGTATCACATGGGTGCTTATATATGGTGTTCTCTTCCCACTACTAATCATATTGTAACTTGTTAGTCCCAGCGACGTAGTATATCCTTCCCAAGTTTTTCAAAGGAGCACATCTTCAAGAATTGGATGCAGTAGAGTATGAAGAAGCCCCTGGAATTCCATGCAATATAACAGTGAGTGCAAGACACATATCAAACAAATTTTAAAAATATTACTCAATTCTATTTCGTAAGCCCTGTAGCATGAAAAATAATAAATTGAAATCTAACATATATATATTGCAGGAAGCTGGAATTCAAGGGTTCGGACTAGGAAGCATGGGAACAGGTGCAAATGATGGCGAAGTTTTGGATGAGATGATTACATGAAGTTGCGGTGAGGTCAAACACACATATAGTCCACGGATAACTAGCTCGAGTGATTGCACACCAATTCATGGATCTGAGTCTGCATTAAGTCCCCAAGTTGTAGAAGCTAAACAAATATATAGCCCCCGTATAAGTTAGATCAGACAGACACATAGCCCTCACAGAGGGGAAAAGCATTCGGGAATTCCCCTGGTTAGTCAAGGAAAACATATGAGTCCAAGTGCATTTGGTTTGAGGCCACATAAACGAACTTCCAATTAGGTGTTTGGAGTCTAAATCCTCGGCTAGTAATCTTTCCCTTGAGTGAGCATATCTTATGTTTAATAGTACATATTTTGTTGGCTTATCATTATTTAATCATTGTGCCATAAATCACTCGGTTGTATTTGGTGTGTCTTCACAAAGAACCTCTGTCCATCTCAGAGAACACGGTAGACCATATAGTGCGTGCAAAAAAATGTAATGGAAGTCAAGCTTGAAGTATTTCTATTTTCTTGAAGCATGAAATCTATTGAGTCAATCTTGTGGTTTTGTAGACCCCGGGCATGAAAAATAAGCATGGTGGTATTAAAGGGTCCTGTGAGTGGTTTGAGCTTCATAGAAAGTCATCCTTATTCTACCAGTTGGATCATAACCACAAAGTTTGCAGCCTTTAATGTTTCATTGAAATAAAAAATGTGGAAATTAAACTTGAAAAATGAAAAGGAAATGGTAAGGCTTACAATATTAGAACTTCTGTAAATGTTTATCCATTACCTTTAAAAACTAACCAAGGGAAATGTCAAATGATCAAGGATATGTTGAGATGGAAATATCTATTTTTCATGACAGTAAAACATTTAGATAATGGAAATAAATAATATGTGCATTCAAGTTAAATCAGATTTATCTTGAATGGTTGGGAAGATTTGTTATTATCTTTAATAATTTAAGTCTTGTAAAGCAAATTCAGAAGGAATAATTTAAGTCTTGTAAAGCAACAAACTTGAAGAAAAATAAAGAATATGAAGCCATATACAAGGAATATGAAGCCTGCGTGTTATGTTAATTTATGAGCAGTTTTATGCTCTGGAGTATAATCTGTGAGAAAATTGGTTGCAATATTCAACAGACAGGACATTATGAGTTTCTCAATTCGTGATATTATATGCTATGGGTTTTCTAACTGATATCTTGAAAACGCGGTCTGCACTTGCCATCTATGCCTAAGTTCTGCAGCGGTTTGTTACTTTAAAGCCATGCCTAATGTCATATTGTTTGTTGCAACTTTAATGTAGACAACTAACCAGGAAGGCATTGGGTCATTCATAGAGGATGCTTAGGCATGATTCCAGGCTTTTGAAAATAATTGTGATTTCCATCACTAGTCATAGCACTTGATAGAAAGTTGGGATATTCATGAGTGTGAATTTATGTTTGTGTGTTTACATACTTTCTTATGAATTAACTAATGCTCAGTAGCAGTAGACATTGGACAAGTATATTTGTATACTTCTGTTTTAAACTGAAACAAATCCAAGGCTAAAAGGAATGGATTGATTGCACTAGTCATCCTTCTAAAACTTTCCAACATAGGCTGGAGTAAATAGATTGTAATTTGGGTAATTTTTCTAGCTGCAAACAGGAACATACTTGTGTATTGGCAGGGAAGCTATGATGGCCATTATGTCAGGCCAGGTGATCGCACTCCCTTGATCGTGAGCATGATTGTGATCAAGATGGAAGACTTCATAGTCTAGATTGATTGTTTAACAATGATAGTTAGTGGGCTCATTCACAAAAGCTTCTATTTCACTAATCCTTTTTATAGAGTTGTCAAATTCAATTTCCAAAGGTTTTAAATACGCTATAGAGTTGAGTTCTGAGAGAGTTGTGATTCACAGTGTTAAGTATAGCAGCTATGACACTTGAATGAAGACAAACATAATAGAGGTATCAGACTCTGTTATAAGCTTACCTACATATTATAAGGGACTTGGTTGGTTTTTTTATAATCTTATAGACAAGTGCCATGTCGTGGAAATGTGAAAAAAAATAGTGATATTGCCACCATGTGGCTCTTATCATATATGGTTTTATACTTCAAAAAATTCTCTAATAGTTCACAATGCTAAAATTCACTAGGACTTTACAAAGTTTTATTATTTAGTGAAAGACTTGCCAAGTTCTTACAAGATTTTATAATTGAGTAAAATATTCGCCATGCCTAATGAGAGATTCGCCAGAAAATTATATATACATATTATATTATTGATAAAATCGCCTTCCATTTTTTCTATATACCATGGAGATTCGCCCAATTATTATATTTATAAATTTGGGGGGGGGGGGGGGGGGGTTCTTAAAATTCTCCCTGTGTATATGTGCCAGCATCTATTTCTTTCTTCATAACTAAATGAATCAAGATAAATAGGTGGAATCCATTGATATTCTGTAATCTACCTTGAGGATACATTTAGTTTTTAATGTTTTCTATTGTTTCATGAGGACTCGTGAACTTTGCATGCCCTCCCCAACTCCTCACTGGTCTTAGAATTACCATAACACTCAATTCAATGTGCTAAAACACCTACCTACCTCGCCCCACAAAACATCCTGCAAATCTGAGTTGATTTCCCACCCAATCTACCTTCTCCAATTGATCCAGCAACCAAAGCCTAAAATCAAACCAGAAACCCTAATCTACTATACCTAGCCTAAAATTAACATTCTTTAAGTCATCTCGAGCCCTAGTTGCCAATATCCTAATTCAGATTGACAAGGAGAGAGCCCTCTCCCAACCTGGTAACTAGGTTAAGCATGGTTTGATGTTACCCTAGACGTGCCTTCATTCACCTTGAGGTACATTTAGCTACTAACATAGTGGCGACCATACTGGGGAAGTGGTTTTATTTTCCTCAATAAAATGCATCAAGTTTAGATCTGATTGTTGATGGTGAACAATGATTAGACACAGCAAGGCTGTAATCATTCACCTCATGACTCCAAATCAGTTTCAAGAACAAATCCAAGGACTCCACTGGAGGATGAACCCGACCAGTAGAAACATGAAAGGAGAATATGGAAAGATCAGGTATTTAGGTTGGCATTTCATCCAAGACATTATGTTCTTTGTTATAAATTATTATTCTCATTTCCCAAGAATGTTAAGAAGCTTTTACAAAGTATACTGTGTTTGAGAAAAGATCCCAGACCTGCATTTGATTCTTTCCCTTTGAAGATTGTGAATACAAAACATTCACATGCCTTTCATCTTTATCAAGACCATTATTTCAAATCTTATGATTACTGTCTACAAATTGATTAGCCTAAAGAGACCAAGACTGATTCTACAACTTCTATACATACTCCACTACCTTGTAAAATTCTAGATAGATACAAGCCTCTGATTTTACCTCCTATATCCCATGCTTTCCCTAAAATTCATGACCTTTATCTACCAAGATTTGATGGTGAATGTGATAACATCACTGTTGAGAGAATGTATTGAATATTGATTCTTTTCTCGACCTTTTTGAAGTTGATGAAGAAGATGTCAGTATTAGGCTTTTTTCTCTTTCTTTGCAAGTCAAAGTCAAGAGTTGGTTCAAAACCTTGCCTATGCGAGCATCTCAGATTTCCAGCAGTTCATCAAAGTTTTCCTTGACAAGTGGGTGGTCAGACAAACCCCTTTCTTGATTCTAGAAGAGTAAAACCAGCTAAAAAGATTTCTAGGGGAGACAATACAACAATTTTCTCCCAGATTTAACCAAGTCTATTTTGCGATGCCGGTTACTATAAGACCTCCTCCTCGATCCGCTCTCTTACACTACCTAGAAGCCTTTAACCTGGAAATGGAGTTTCAACTGAGAGAAAGGACCTTGCAACACTTGAAGAGATGCAAAACAGTGCAGTAGATGTCGAGGCTCATTTGCTAATCAGAAGGGTAAAGTTGAAAGAAAAAGAGATGAAGAGCATAGATCCAGAGGAATCGACATCTTTAGAGGTAAGGCTCGACATTTTGGTAAGTTTAGTGGAAGATATGATGCAAAATATCACCACAAAGAATGGGTATGATGTTCAAGACCATGGCTTATTGATTGAAGCAACACAAGTGGCTAATCCAAAACATTTTCTTTCTTACCCCAGTTGTCATAGATCTGATAATGATTGTTTTATAAATTATCTTGGAGAAGAGAGATCTGTTGATATGACACATATGCTTGATGATGTGTTTTATACTAATGATTTCCCTAAGTTTGATCCATATCATGATGATTATGTTCTCCAAATAGAAGCTAATCTTGTAGACAAATTAACAGCTGGTTTGTTGAAGGAGGAAGTTCATTTTCAGCAACTCGAATATTGTGATCAACTGTTGCATATCAGCTATGGAAGTGCGGAGGAAAGTGAAACAAATTTTGAAGTAAGTGAAGGCTCTTTGCCTTTTTGTTTTACTTCATTTCAGTTCATTAGAGACAAATTTCATGCAATCAGAAATCCACTATCGACAAGTCTTCATCTAGACCATCTTGAGGGCAAAGAAATCCTTGTTCAAAACTTCTCCTATGCAGATTTGTAGCCCCCAAATGCCATTGAATGTCAGGTTGTAGATGAAGACTTGGAAGCTGGAACATATGATCAAATGATGCAAGATGATTCCGTACCATTCTATTTTGAATCATTTCAGTTTTTGAAGGAAAATTTGCGTAGTACATCTTCAGTGAAGGATGAGCAGCTTGTAGAAAATCATGTAATCTCATCGAAGACAATAGAAATTTGGTTGCAGCAGTCTTTTAAAGTTTTTCATTATCCAATAGCTGATGTGTTGGATGATGTCTGCAGTCAAAGTCCTTCTCCATTAGCTACTTGTGAGCTTGAAACGTGTACTGATACAAACTTGATCTCGCAGCCAGTTTCTTTGTTATTTTCAGCAGGAGTCTCGTCACAAAGCTCAGATGAAAGGTTGCATTCATGGTACGAGGAGAAGAAAAGTAATCCATTGGATGAACTAAGTCCCAGTGTGCATGAATTTCAAGATCCTTATGTAGTGTTTTTGGGCTCAGATAGAGAATCCATATTATTCAATACTGTTTACAAGTTTTCATGGGAGTTTCCTTTCAGCTATGGAAGTGCGGAGGAAAGTGAAACAAATTTTGAAGTAAGTGAAGGCTCTTTGCCTTTTTGTTTTACTTCATTTCAGTTCATTAGAGACAAATTTCATGCAATCAGAAATCCACTATCGACAAGTCTTCATCTAGACCATCTTGAGGGCAAAGAAATCCTTGTTCAAAACTTCTCCTATGCAGATTTGTAGCCCCCAAATGCCATTGAATGTCAGGTTGTAGATGAAGACTTGGAAGCTGGAACATATGATCAAATGATGCAAGATGATTCCGTACCATTCTATTTTGAATCATTTCAGTTTTTGAAGGAAAATTTGCGTAGTACATCTTCAGTGAAGGATGAGCAGCTTGTAGAAAATCATGTAATCTCATCGAAGACAATAGAAATTTGGTTGCAGCAGTCTTTTAAAGTTTTTCATTATCCAATAGCTGATGTGTTGGATGATGTCTGCAGTCAAAGTCCTTCTCCATTAGCTACTTGTGAGCTTGAAACGTGTACTGATACAAACTTGATCTCGCAGCCAGTTTCTTTGTTATTTTCAGCAGGAGTCTCGTCACAAAGCTCAGATGAAAGGTTGCATTCATGGTACGAGGAGAAGAAAAGTAATCCATTGGATGAACTAAGTCCCAGTGTGCATGAATTTCAAGATCCTTATGTAGTGTTTTTGGGCTCAGATAGAGAATCCATATTATTCAATACTGTTTACAAGTTTTCATGGGAGTTTCCTTTCAGCAGTTCTCTCTTGTTGTTCATAAGCAAGAACATGTGGAGAATGCAAACAACAGCCAGAATGCTTACTTGGTTGCATTGGTTGTTTCATTTTACTTGATCAGGTGATGATTGGAACATCTAGAGTAGGTTTTATTTAATAAGCTCCATTTTGAGCATATTTTCCAGTTTGTCAGTTGTGTTTTAGTATTGTGTCAATTTCATTTCAGTTATGAGTCTTGAGTCTTGATTTTTGATGTTTTTGTTGCCTAGATATTGATTCCATATCGCCCAATGGATAAGGCACTGGTCTTCTCTCCCAAAGATCTGTGATTCTTGGCACCTCCTAGGAGCTACCATCCCCATTGGAGCCAATGTTAGTGTTAGTATCTTCACACTTCCATTAGTGATCAAATTGCTCTTTTGCAAGCATATTAGGTGTCTCATCCATTCAGCTACATTCCATTAGGTCATGGATCATCTAATGGTAGTGGTTCATGTCAATTTTCCTCTTGACATTCACTTGCTAACCTCTTCACATTTTTAGTTATTTACTGTCATCCTGTTTCATTTCATTTATAAAAATCAGGTTTTAGGGTCTCACTCTCATTAGGTATTAGGATTTCAGCATGTCAAATGTCCAAAAAATCATTGATGAGTAATGGTCAACACACACTTGAGGAAGACAATAATTATGAGAAAGCTTTAAATTTCATAATTTGTAAATTTAATAATTTTTTCACCTCAAACTTGGTTTGAGGTGAAAACAGAGAATTGGTCTACTATTTGTAAATTTTATGGTTCCTATATGTAATAAATGTTCATAAGCTGCTCCTGGTCACATTACCAACTCCTGCCACTGCAAAGTCAAAGCATTCAAAACATCAGTCTATCAGATTTCAAGGAAAATGGGTCAAGCATCCACAACTAAAAAATAGAGCATTTGACAAAGCCCAAAAACTTTATAAAGTGGGTTTTGATTAATGAAAAATCAAAAAAGTAAAAGTTATAAAAAGGTCATCCATGTGTTATCTCACTTCATTGTTGAATTTGTAGGTGCTAAGGAGAGCAAAAAGCATGATTTTGGGTGTTATTGGGCTAAGGGAAGAAATTATAGCAGCTTGTGGAAAAATATAAGGCACTATGCACCTAACAACCGGCGCTGCACATGGAAAAGGCATTGTGCACCTGGGAAGTTTGGGTAGTGGAAAATTACGCTGGTGTTTCGCACCCGTGTGAAGGTGTTGTGCACCCATTAGACACACTCAAATTACTCAAAATCACTTCAAACTACCTCAAAACTCTAATTTATTCCTCTTTACAAGTAAGTACATTGATCCTCCTTGTTGAAGAGTGTTCTTCCATGAAATCTTGTTGGTCTTTTACCCATAAAAACAAAACCCTAGTATCCATTGTTCACCATAATGGTTCAAGGTTCACTCATTTATCTTTTTTGCTAGCTCCTAAAACCTCATACACTACATATTAAAACCCTACCCTCTATATAAAACCCTATCCTATATACATCCCATTCCCATACATAAACTCCTAAACCCTACCCTCCATATGAAACCCTATACCCTAGATACAAAACCATATTCACACTCCCATTCATCCTCACCTACTCATCCTAAAATCTCTTCGTACTCATCTTTCATCCATCCACCCTATCTCATCATTCACCACAATTGTTCACAAACAGTGAAAAAGGCCAGGTGACTAGGCAGTGAAAAGGAAACGTTAGAAGACAAAAGGCAAAGGAAATTGAGAATCCTAAGGAGATTTGTCTTGAAAGGTTAACATTCACATGGAGGGGTTGCTTGAGAAGGCAAACAAGGAGAAGAAAATGCTTCGCCACTTAGCCTATCACTACCTAACCAGGAACAAGATTTATAATGCAACGACAAAGAGGCTAAAAGCCAAAATAAGAAGAGTCTTGAGGAACAAGAAAGAGCAAGATAAACTCAAGAACTTGGCTAAAGCATCATTTGCCCATCAAAGCACCCAACAAGGATAATGCATGCCAAATTTCAAGAAATTTTTGACATTTTTGAATTTTTGAAATTCAAAAACAGGCTTTTCCGATAGGTGCATAGCGCCACTAGCGTTGCGCTTTTGTTGGGGACACTTTCTTGCAAAAAAGTTTATATTTTGGAATCAACATTGAAAAATATGGAAGGTCAGAAATGGCTAAGAATTTTGGACAAGTTCTAGGTCTCCAAAAGGGCAAAAAACACCCAAAAGGTGCCCTCTCTACCACTTTTTTTCCACACAGGAAGCAGTCTTGGGAGAATCAATTTTTGGAGGGGAAAATGGACTCCAAATTCAGAAATTCAAGTTGTTCCAAAAATTAGATCAATATTTCCAACGATCTACCCTACACCTGATTTGTACTTCGGGAAGCCTTCCAAAATTGGACTAGAAAAAGCGTTGCGCATAGGATCAGTGGCGCTGCGCATAGGATAAATTTTGCTAGTTCTGTTCAAAAATCCAAATTTCGCCTAGTTTTTCTACAAGTTGACTTTTCCTCTCATCTTGGATGCATTTATGATTATAATTGATGTTATTCTATGTAAATGTAATTGAAAAATGACCTTAGAGGGTAGATTCATCATTTTGAAGTGGTTTGGGTATGAATGAATCAGTTTCCATCGTTTTAGAGGCAAGCTGTTCCACTGCCTATATTCCTGTTCCTAGTTTAGATATGGTTGAAACAACCCCTTATTTGTTGGATTTGACCCACGATGGCTAGCATAGGTGGTTTGCATGTCTATATTATGTATTTTCTTCCTCATTTGTAAAGGTTGGACACTTGTGGATGCTTTGAGCTTCATTTTAAATCACTTCTGCAGTTTGGCAAGGAAATGAACCAGGGTTTTGCAACATTTTGTGGGATTCTTGTGGTGATGTGTCTTGGCATTGTTTCTTCCTTCATTATTTAGTTTGTATTATGTGTATATGTGCCTGCATCCATTTCTTTCTTCATAACTAAATGAATCAAGATAAATAGGTGGAATCCATTGATATTCAGTGCTCTTCCTTGAGGATACATTTAGTTTTTAATGTTTTCTATTTTTTGAAGAGGACTCATGAACTTTGCATGTCCTCCCCAACTCCTCACTGGTCTTAGACTTACCATCACACTCAATTCAATGTGCCAAAACACCTACCTACCTTGCCCCACAGAACATCTTGCAAATTTTAGTTGATTTCCGAGACCCAATCTACCTTCTCCAATTGATCCAACAGCCAAAACCTAAAATCAAACTAGAAACCCTAATCTACTATACCTATCCTAGAATCAGCATTCATTTCAGTCATCTCAAACCCTATTTTCCAATATCCTTATTGAGATTAACAAGGAGAGATCCCTCTCCTGACCTGGTAGGGCTAGCTACCAAGTTAAGCATGTTTTGATGTTACCCTAGACCTGCCATCCTTCAGCCTGATGTAGATTTAGGCACTAGCATAACCATCAAGACCCCTGTTTATTGGTAGCTCAAGAAAGGTTTGATTGACCTTTGAGACCCATGTTTATTGGCAGCTCAACAATGATTTCATTGACCGTTGAGACCCCTATTTATTGGTAGCTCAACAATGAGGAGGATTGAGGAGGACTATAGATAAAAATTATACCATAAAACCCCAAAATTCCAAGGCAAACTCAGCCTTAGCCTCGATTTCTAGGAATGGTACAGAGAAAAATAACCCCAAACTAATGCCATTGGTGGAAATTAGGGTGATTAGAGGAAACATGACTTGGAAATCGGGGCAATTGGAACAATTCTGACCTGCAAACTAGACTAATAGGGGCTAGGAATTTTTATGGTGCTTATTTCTCATGGATAAATCATAATAATTATTTATTTTTTAAATAGTTGTTGGGCTAACTATAGAAAAGGGTTATAATATAAAAAAGTCACCTCTCCCAAATATAAAATCCCGTAAATTTTGCCCATGGGTTAAGGTTCGCTGCTAAGATTTTCTATGGATGTATGGATCTCATCATGTTTTGATTTGTAAATGAATGTACAATGAATATATGACCTAATAGATAATAATGCATATAATGTGATAAGGAATTAATGCTTCTTTGTGATTCTCAAATAAGTATGAGACCCCTACGTTTAGATACATTATTATGACCTGCAGAATGCATATTCGTGACATGTTTGAAAAAATTCATGTCATGGATAGTAGGGGTATGACTAAGTATTTGTTCAAGTATTTTCATTTTTATCATTGTTTTGATGTTATTTTTTCTTCTTGAAAGTTTCATTGAGTTCTGGGCAATGGCCCGAGTCTTGGCCTTGAAAACGTGGCATAGAATGTGGGGTGATAGACTCAGAACTAGTTGAAAAGGACCCCAGACACATGCATTCCCATGATATGAGAGTGAATGGAGGCCCCCAATCGCATGCATGCCAATTTCATGGGAGCGACTGAGACTCTAGGGAAGTGAAGTGTAAATTTGTTGCAAGGGTTCATCACCTGGAAGGGTTGGTTGGCTTCTGTAGGTTATGTGGTATATGTAGAATGTCAGATTGGTTGTGTTGTATCAGTTCCACTTCCTTAACTGTACATGGGGAGTTTAATCATATTGTGGTATCCTCCCATCACATGTTTAGCCCAGCAGACCAGTTAGCTTGTGTAAGTACGGGAGGAGGGTGTTACAGTCGGGGCCAACTAAGATCGAATGACGCTGAACTTATATGGATCCACCTGCACACCTTGATTATCAATAATGTAACCCAGATATTAGACCTTTTCCATGTCAAAGGATATATTTTCTGATTTATAACATATCTTGTGATATCGTAGAGTATACATGACCTAAATAATATGTTGCAAGTGCTCTTCCCACCTCCTACTAGATGTGAGGATATCATTGGGATATATAACCATGAACGAGTTGGTGAAATGATGAAATATGTCATCCATCATCTTCATGAAAGTTGCGAGGAAATTTTTCAAACCAAAGGGCATGACCAACCACTCAAAAATACCCTCCTTGGACTTGAAAGTAGTCTTCCAAACATTTGTGGGTTCTATTGGAACTTGGTGATAGTCAGAATTCAAATCAATCTTGTTGAAGTACTTGGTCCCCTTAAGTTGGTGAAGAAGGTCATCAATCTGTGGAATAGAGTATAGCTATGTTTCTAACAGTGATTTTATTCATGGATTTATAATAAATCTAGAGTCTCTAGGTCCCATCCTTCTTTTGCATGAGTACAATTGGGCTCCCATAGGGTGAGAAACTTGGTTAGATGTTCCCTTTTTGTAGTAGCTCCTAGATCTAACACTTTATTTCCCCATTTTCTAGAAGATAAGTGTTATATTATCCCATTAGGTAGAGGTACGTCGAGATTCAAATCGATGGAATGCTTGACTTGACAGTGCAAAGGTACCCCTATGGGTGAGGAGAAGATGCCTCTACTCTCTTCAAAAACCTTATCCACTTTTCATTATTGTAAAGAGGAACCCTTTGTGGAGGCCATTGATGTGGCTATGGCCTTCCCCTTATTTTGAGAGTGAATCAGGAGGAATAAAAATCTCCTAGTCTGGGAGATGGTCTTACTAAATTGCTTAGCAAAGATTAGAGAAATGGTAGCAGGTGGGGCTACCTTTGGTATCATATACATGTTTTTCCAAAATTAATAATAACAATACAAGGTCAGACTCATACATAGTATGACACTTTGAAAAGTATAGTTAACCCAACAAAACATCACAAAATTCAAGTGGAGCAACATCATGTAATTCCTCATTCATGAATGGCTTGATGTTGGTGGGTAGGCGACATTGTTGGCTAACATGAAGATCTATCCCTTGGTGGAGCCACCTGATTATGTATGGTTGCAGCTGTGGTGTTTTTAATAGGCCCAACCACCTAATGACCTCTACTGGGATGAGGCTATTTTGACTCCCACTATCAATAATGAAACATATTGGAGCGCCCTTCACCTGCATTAGTGACTCGAAGAGATGCTCACCTTCCTTTGGATTTTTTGGCTCACTTTGCTACACTTGGGTGGTAGAAACAATGGAACAAGGTTCTACATCGATGATTTGTTTCCCCTTTTTGGGTCTGGTTTTTTGAATTTCTAAACATGGTTGACATTTATAATTCACATTTGGTCACTTGATGTAATTGTATTTATCATTGTAAAGCCACATTTATAAATGCTTGAGTTAGATGAAATTTTCCTTTCAGTCAAAGTCCCATTGCAACTTTTAAAAGATGAAATTTTGAATTTTTGAAATACAAACTTTCGCTCCAAAAGTAATAAGTCAACTTACCTCCAAGTCAGCCCTAGTCAAGTGACACATTCATTCACCCAAGACATAGTATTATGAAAAGGTAACTCAACCTGCTCCATTTGGGCATTCACATTATCTCACACAAGACAATTTTTGGGAAAGAAACCGAAAGACAAGAAGGATGAAGTAGGACAAAAAAGAAGGGTAAGATTTCTCTCTTCTCTCTCTCTCTCTCTCTAGAAAATCACACTTGTGAATTGATATCTCTCTACGGCTCAAATGTTTATGGGGAAACTGTTGCATGGGGCTGAAATTTATGGGTAACTGGGACAAATGTTGCAGAGAGAAAATTCTGGGCAACTGGCTATTGCAGGAAGCCAAAATTTTGGATCAGACATGTAGAGCGAAGTGTAAGATCAATTTGGGTGACTTGAGTTGGAGGACAATACCATGTTTTACCATAGGTCTAAGTGTGTATCTCTTTGAAAAAGAATATTTCTTTTATTGAAAAAGGCGTTTGGCTTTTTCCCCTTTATGTGTTTTCCCAAGGTAAATTTTGTCTTATTTTGTGTGTGTGATCTCTATTGTTCCATAGTTATTTATGGTTGAATTTATAAAGTATAATTGTTGAATGATGTATTGGAATAACTTAAAAAAATATCTACATCAAAATTAATTATCATAATTTCATAAATATTTTGTTAACCGTAATTGCACTAAGAAAATCAACATGGGATCAAAGCTTTGGTATAGAAGGGAACGTTGAGATCACCTTGACAAAACCCTAGAAAGAATTTTTTTCAAGTCCTTCTTGCAGTTTGGTTTCTATGGCTACATCTATGAAATTCGAAACCAATCTAGAGGGAGAATCAAACTTCAAAGCTTGGAAACTTAGAATATATATTCTTCTTGCCAAGAACAAGGTTTTGGAAATCATTATAGGGAAGGTTACTGAAACAACAGATGAAGTAGGGAAAGAAAATTCCAAGGAATATGACATCAATGCTATGAGTATTATATTAGAATCCATTAGGGATCATTTGGTTCCATACATTTCAAAACTTGATACTTCAAAGAAGATGTATGATGCCCTAATGAATGTCTACATAATCAAGAATGTTGATCAATCAATGGGATTGAAGAATGAACTTTGAAATACAAGGATGACTAATGAAAACATCGTGGCTTCTTACTTTGTAAGGATTTACCAAATAAGAGATCAAAGTTAAGGAACTAGAGATGTTGGAAATAATACTTGGGGGGGTGGGGTTGTGAATCAGTATTAACAAATCACTAACTTTTTCATTTCAATAATCAGATTCATATACGCTACTTTAGTTAAGGGAACTGTGTGTACATGCAATTGTGTTTAATGAAACTAGCATATATCTAGTAAACTTATGATTCAGTTAATCCATTATATTTTGATCTTTAATCAGTGCATCAGAACTTCATTAATCATATAAATAGTAAACAGGTGCAGTAAAACAGAACAGATCATCACACATAAGAAACACACATGAACACCATGATATAAGGTGGAAAACCAATGCAGAACAAAAACCACCTGCTACCGTCTTCCTTTAAATATAAGAAAAACCTGTTTACAATCTTGTACTAGTGCAGAATCATACCAGTATGCAGGAATGAACCTGCAGAAGGCTACAACCTTCTCTCGTTCTCTAGCTACTACTCGAAGGGAGTGTCACAGGGAAAAGTGTCTATTTAGAACTTCTCTATCCCACTAAGGTGTGACAGCTGTCTTAAAAACAAACAGAGAAAAACTACTTTTGTATTTCCTTTATGAATTATAGATAGAGAGGAATAGAAAGAACCAACCTGTGTCTTGCGCTAATCCTTTGATCCAATCCCTCTCTTCTTTGATAGTCTCCAGCTACCTGCTCCCTTGCATGCCCAGCTTCACAAAATACCTGTAAGATCACAGAAAA
This sequence comes from Pinus tabuliformis, assembly GCA_031772625.1. Classification (NCBI taxonomy): domain Eukaryota; kingdom Viridiplantae; phylum Streptophyta; class Pinopsida; order Pinales; family Pinaceae; genus Pinus; species Pinus tabuliformis. Next base: position 243,145,781 of record CM062814.1, read on the forward strand.
AGAGCACTATACAAAGACATGGATCTATATTCATAAACAACTTAGGATCAGATTTAAGGTAACCATACAAATGTAACAAGCATCAATGATACAAAAGCATGGAGGAGAACTCAAATAGTTTTTATTGATAAACAAGAAAATATCTAGGAGGAGTTACAACCAGTGGTTCCGACAAAGCATCAAACTCCCAGCAAAGAAGCCCCTCTTCACCTCAAACAAAACATAAATCAACCAACAATTTGATATTTGTCTCTAGAAACCAACAGCAATTCCTTACAATATGCAAAATTCCAGCCTCCCACCTCTGGATCTCCGGGATAAGAGATCTATATATAGATATTTGCAGAGGTGTGAGTCAGCTCTGGGTTTTTTATTAGTGTCTTCTCTCTAATAGTTCTTGATGCCACTTGGAGATCTCATTGATCTCTTACTCATCCTTGGGCGATTTTGAGAGGCAAGTGTCCCAAGAGAAGTTTGTGGAAGATTCCATGATCATCCACCTCGCAAACTGTCTCTGCCACTTGTATTTTCCCATCCATCGCACCCCACAAAAGGGCTTTTTGAAATGCAACGCACTTCCCGTGTGTACAAGGTGCGATGCATTGCACCCTAGCCATGGAGCAAGTGCATTGATCCAATTTTGACCATTTTGAGTAGTTTTTCATGGAGAAATTCTCGGAGAAGCTGTAATCTGTTGACCTTGTTCCTTTAGGGGTTAGAACAACACTTTTAGGGACTTAGGAGCCCTTGGTTTATGGAAATTTCATGCTTGGTGTTGTAGGGCACAAAAATGTCTATAACAGTTGCGCCCTAAAGTATGAGGCCGTTAACCTTTTGGTGTCAGGTGAAATGCTTTATTATGAGGATCCGAAGTTCTTTCAATGCTCGGAGGAGACCTGTAATAAGATACAATACAATACATTATCTTCATAATATTTTCATGATCTAGCTGAGGCGGGCATTCCCATGCTCAGCTTTATAAATTCATTTTCATGTACATAGGACAGACAATCGTCTGAGTGTGGACTGATGATTCTGATAGAGCCATCATCCTTTTGGTAGGATGATTATCTGTGCTGCAATGCTGTACATTTAATGTCTTTATTTCCCTGAATATATATCACAGCCCGGATGGATGAAACTAGATCCGGGGTCTTCAATCTCATCCGATATTCACTCGAAGTTCAAGTCGATCCATGTGAGAAATGTCCTGAAGTCGAACATGGAAAGACATCACTTGATTACCAGTCAATGATGTAAACTGTTAACAAGCACGAGAGGAATCACCGATAATGATAATGACCCTCAAGGTACTGCAGTACAATTCACGTGGTGTGAATAGAGGACTTGGCGTCGAACACCACGCAAAATCTTTCGGTCGAAGGCCATTGATGTAAACCCGTCGTCGGAAGTGACAAACTTGCCATTGAGGCATGCAAGCTTCAAAGTACTCAATGGGGTGTTCCTAGATCAACTTCTTGGATAATGAGCTGATTTCGACAAGAAGTGATCCGTCACAGGAGGGCCTTAATGAATCCCACATCAATGACATGGAACAGAGCAAATGATTTTGATGGAGGTGAAAACGATCAGGTGATATAAGGTTCAGGGTGGCGGTCATGAAAGAATGGAGTATAATGTATGGTAGTGGGTGAGACACAGGTGACTTCTCTGAATGACTTCTCTTGAACATATCGGCGACACTGATGTGATGGATCAGTAGCATTAACCCCAAATGTGGATGGTATGGCGTGACCATGGTGATGTGACCGGTGAATGAAACAACCCAACCCGACTCGGACACGGAGTGGAAGTGTCATGTTCAAGAGCGACTTGCTACCAACAAAGTTTCTTTGAGTTTTCTTCCCATTTTTCCCCAGTCATTGCTGACCAGTACCTCTTTATTTTTTTCAAGCTTGAGGAGGATAACATATGCTTGTTCTATAATTTTCCCTTCAGGCAAACCCATCGCTATGTTTTAACGATCCTAGCGATAGTGAAACTCGTTCTCGTCTATAGACAAGTTTGTCGCTATTAATCTTTTTAACGAGTTTAACGACAAAGATAACTCGGTCCTTTTAAATTTTAGAGAGTCTGAAAAGGAACGTAAAGGTAACTCCAAAATTCCTTTTTCGTCATCTAATCCCTTAAGTCTAAAAAAGTATAAAACAATACAGAAGGGATGAATTTTCGATAGTTTTAACGAGTTGAACAAAACAAGTGCTCGATCTTTTTGTGTAATAATTCCTCAGGTCCAAAAAGATTAAAATCTAGAGGAGGGATAGCACTTCCTGTCCCTTTAACGAGCTGGAGAGGCCAATGGCTCAACAATCTTTTCATATTTTACGAGTCAATTGAAAAAAGCTTAAAGGAGACTCGTCTTTTGAGGAACGAGTGATAAAACGGGTAGCAGCTGATTCCAAGTAAGGTTTGGAATTTTCCAATCACGGCAGTGTCACAAGGATGGCTAGTGAAATCACTCTTCGCAGCTGTTCCTCAAAATGGGTAAACAATCAAATGGAGGTGAATGATCGGCCAATGAAAAAGTGGAGGTGATGGTGCAAACACGACCAAGGCTTTAACAGCTGAAGTACTACATTCACGATGGTTATTTACCGAGGGATAGCTCATTTTTTAACGAGCTTAAACGCGAGTGGAAACATTTGCTCATGTCTTATGTTTATTTTTTAACGAGCTTGAACTATGTGCTAAAACTGCTCGATGCGGGTTTATTTTTTAACGAGCTTGAACCCTGTGGTAACATTGCTTGAGGCGGGTTTATTTTTTAACAAGCTTGAACCTTGCAGTAACACTGCTCGTGATAAGTTTGCATGCCCCCAGCATAATAACGCAAATCGAGGTGCATGTCCCCCGAGCTTCATTGCATTCAACTCGATGGTTGGAATGAAGGTTTACCTTCGAGATCTTTGAAAGACTCGATTTGGAAAGGGAGTCGTTTCATTTTTTAATGAGGTTGACACAGTAAAAGAACTATTCTCATAACTCTTTGTTTCATTTTTTAACGAGGTCGACACGAGATAGGAACCATCCTAGGAATCCACCGTATTTACAGTGTTTGATAGAAAATCAAAAACTAAAGGAGGATTAAGGTCACTGGAAATATCTTCCTTACAATTCGGAAGATGGGAGCGATGGTGGTAATCTTCCCATGGTGCCTCCAATCATCATTGAAGAGGTGCCATATTCCTTAGACCTATCTATCCAAACACTCAATGAGCATTGATTTGGGTTTGCCCCCCAAGCCAAGAAAATTGATTGCTACAATATTTCTAAAATGGCAATGATCCATGCTAAAAAAATGTTTAGGAATCTTCCGAATCCATTAGATATAGAAGATTTCATATTGCAGGTTTCCACTGTGGCCACTTCCGCCAAATTTCTCGGAGGAAGTAGGGCAAAAGTACCCATTAAGGCAGGGTCTTTTAGGAGGCCTACTCCAATATTTTGAAGCAAATGGGGGCTTCCATGGATCATAGGAATGCTTCCTGTAACTTGAGAACCATTGGGGAGGAAGTTTTGTTGATCGACGATTGTAATCCCTCCTTGAAAGGGAAATGCAAACTTCCTAAAATAGGTCGACACAACGGCAGCCATAGCATATATCCATGGCCTTCCTAGTAGGATGTTGTAATCGAGCTTTCCGTCGATTACTTCAACATCAATTTCTATTGTTTTTCCCCCTAGTTCAACTTGCAAGTTACTTAAAATCCTGTATGGAGTGTATGATCGTCCATCAAATGCTTTTAACATTGTTGATGATTGCGACAAGGGCGGTGAGTCTAAATTTTTCCAGCAACTCATCGACATAATACATGTAGATGCCCCCTCATCAATAATTGTTCGATGAACAGTTTTGTTGAGGGCTTTCACTTGAATAAGGAAAGCTAGTTGAGCTGGTAACTGAGGGTCATATCCTTTGTGATTAAAGGATACAAGATTGGAATCCGTTGGGTCAATCCCACCTATTACTGATAATAGATCCTGCTTTTGGGAGAGGACATTTTGCGGTACCTCAAGTGTCGACATAGCGGACGGAAATTGGGCCAGGTCCTCTACTATATTATAATTTTGTGCTACTTTGGCACGAGGATTAAATGTCGATTTGTGTACTACTCCCTTTGGCGGCTTCATCATTGGTTCAGGAATGATGGGTGGCACAACTTCGGTCAAAGTTGTTGTCGGACTACTAGGTTGTTCATTAGCCTTGTTATTCGACAGCTGTGGATTCCCGTAATCTTTATTCTTTGTCAAAGCATCATTTTGCTGTTTTGAGATAGAAAACATAAGCACTTGGGATCGGGAAGCATTTTGATTAGCAACCAGTTTGGTTCCTGAGTTTGGAAACGGATCAGTCAATACTACTGAGGTTTTTGAACTCTTAAAGAGTTTCTTAACTTCAGCTTTATGTGGACAATCTCTCGTCCGATGATCCTCATCGCATATATGACACCCTGCAGGGGGTTTCCTTTGCCCAAAAGGGTTTGTAGAAGTTTTTCCAAGAGATGACTCATCCTACTTCTTTTTTCTCCCTTTGTTTTTCTTCTTTCCCCCTGGTTGCTTCAGTTGTTTGCCTTTGTCGATCGACACGACATTCACTTCTGAGGCAAGAAGTTCCTCATTTGCATTTTGAATGTAAATCTTACGGGCCTTTTTAGATGTGGCCTTTGTCGATTTCGTGTCTGTTGCGCTAATCACGCCATCGCCGGCATGAGAGTCATTGTTTGATTTAGGAGGAGGAGGAACGGAAAATTCCGGTCTAGGAGCATCAGGTTTTTTTATCGTAGAGCGTGCCAGACTGAGTATAGATCAAGTCTAGATATTGTGCACGAGCAATAACTTTCTCTTCAGTGACGACTCCTCCCTTTGCCACATCTTTTGTATAGAAGGTAATAATGACTTAATAAACCATTCAGCTAGTAGCTGATCAGGAACATATGTTTTTACCATTCTGCGACGACGTCACCACTCATGAATATGATCAGATATGTGAGTGGCCATTGTCTATTTGAAATTGGTAAGAAGTTCTGTTCCCGTTTCGTACCTTATCGGTAACTGAAAATGGGTTAAAAAGGTTGTGACTAGGGTACTGAAGTTGTCAAATGAGGCTCTGGGTAACTCGATATACCATTTTGCTGCCGGACTAGTTAACGTCCGCTGGAAAAGGCGAAGCCTAATTGAATCATCGTTTAGGGTGTTTGATGAACACCACAAATGAAATTTCATCACATGATTCGACGGGTCTTCACTCGGATTTCCATTAAATTTAGGAATATCTGATGGAAGTTTATGCGGAATCGCTGGCCACCAAGGGGCATAAGCAATTGGATCATTCGTCAGCCGGTTTAGATCTAGTAATTCTAGAGTTGCTATAAAGGGCAACTGTTGATTCAGGTTAGGCAAAGCATACCCAGGATAAGATGGAATCACTTGAGCAGTGGGTCTTTGCATACCAGCATAATGTATTTGATGCTGGCAACTTTGACAAGGTTGATGGGCATAACCATTATAATATGGTTGTTGATAACCGTTTTGGAAATGTAGTTGCCCATTATTACAATGACTTGTTTCTCAGGTCCCTGATATGGTTGCTGGAATGGCGGTTGTTGAGATTGAATCAGCCCTGGTTGTTGGACCATTTGTTGTTGTCCGATACTGGATGATTGACAAAGATGAGGAGTCATAGTATTTGTTTGGGCCTGAGTCGCTCCAGATAAGGAGGCACTAACCTGAGGTTGTGATTGAGTCGTTGAGACAAGGGGTTGTTGTATTGCAACCTGAGAAACTTGGGGTTGACATACAACAGGTAGCGCTTGTACTTGCGACGCAATCACCATAGCATGTATTGTGGGAATATTCGACACAGGGTGGACTGGTTGCATTGAATATACAAACCTTGGTTGCTGAGGCAATATTGGTACCCAACCGCTGGATGTAATTCTAGTTTGACCTGAACTTTGTTGTAAACTCCCATATGGTTGTTCTCCGGGAGGGAATAATGAAAAGACATACTGCCCTCCATATGGTGGAAATCCAGTACTTAAAGGGTAGATTGGCCTTTGAAGACACATTGGATCAATTTGTTGAGTTTCAACATAAGAAATACCAGATGATAATCCGGATGAAGAAATAGGAACTAACCATGTCGTCTAAGCAGTCCCTGATTGGACTCCAGCTTCTTGTTGATAACTTTCCGTGACAGATGGTATACCAGTGCACATCGTTGGAGTAGCAGTAGGAGGCTCTGCTGCTGCTGCGTCGGATGACACAATCCTGGATGTCGATGGTTGTTCAGACATATCTAGTCTATCCAAAAGATTTTATAACGATTCTACAAGAACTTGCGATGAAGGGAGACTAAATTCGAAGACCAACAAGGGAAAGGTGATGATTATTCCGTTTAAAATAAATTTTAGACGCTTTGACACAACTTGTTTTTTCAATTTTTAAGAGTCGAGAAAAAACAAAAGATGACTCTATTCTCCTTCGATTTTTAATTAGCGTGAAGTGACAAGTGCTCAGATGGACCTTTTCTGTTAAGGAGTCTGAAAAGGAACGAAAGGGACTGCTCTAGAAGTCTAGGTAGAGGGAGTACCAAGACATAGGTACGCATAAGGTGGAGATCCTAAAGTTTTCCAGCAACTCATCGACATAATGCATGTAGATCCCCCCTCATCAATAATCGTTCGATGAACAGTTTTGTTGAGGGCTTTTACTTGAACAAGGAAAGCTAGTTGAGCTGGAAATTGAGGATCATATCCTTTATGGTCGAAGGATACTAAATTGGAATCCTTTGGGTCTATCCCACCAATGACTGAAAATAAAGCTTTCCTTTCGGATGGGAAATTTTGTAGTACTTCAAGAGTCGACATAGCGGATGTTGATTGGGCCAAATCTTCCACTATATTATAATGCTGTGCCGCTCTAGCACGGGGATTAAATGTCGACTTGTGTGCTACTTCCTTTGGCGGTTTTATCGTCAATTCAGGAATGGTGGGTGGCACAACTTCTGTCGAAGTCATTGTCGAACTACTTGGTTGATCTTTATCCTTGTTGTTCGACAGCTGTGGATTCCCATAATCCTTGTTCCTTGTCGATATCAAAGCATCATTTTGCTGTTCTAAAACCGACAACATTAGCACTTGAGACGGGGAAGCATTTCCACTTTCAACCAGATTTATTCCTGGATTTGGAAACGGATCAGTTAACACTGTGGAGGTTTTCGAATTCTTGAAGAATTTCTTAAGCTCAGCTCTATGTGGAAAATTCGCGGTCCAATGATCCTCATCGCATATAAAGCATGGATTTTTTGGTTTCCTATCTCCAGGAGGGTTTGAAGAAGATTTTTCAGGTGACGTTTCCTCCTGTTTCTCATTCTTCCCTTTGCCTTTCTTCTTGCTCCCTGGTTGTTTGGTTTCTTTGCCTTTATCTGTCGATACAGCATTTACTTCCAAAGCAAGAAGTTCATCTTTTGCATTTTGAATTGAAATCTTATAGGTCTTTTTGGATGTAGCCTTTGTCGATTTCGTGTTTGTTGTGCCAATCACGCCATCGCCAACATGAGAGTCATTGTTTGATTTAGGAGGAGGAGGAATTGAGAATTCTGGTCTAGGGGCATCAGGTATTTTATCATAGAGTGTGCCGGACTGAGTGTAAATCAAGTCCAGTTATTGTGCTCAAGCGATAACTTGCTCTTCTGTTACGACTCCCCCCTTTGCCACATCTTCCATTATGGAAGGTAGTAATGACTTGATAAACTATTCAGCTAAGACCTGATCGGGGACATACGTTTTTACCATTCTACGACGACGTTGCCATTCATGTATATGATCAGATATGTGAGTGGCCATCGTCTGTTTGGAATTGGTAAGAAGTTCTGTTCCCGTTTCGTACCTTATTGGTAACTGAAAATGGGTTAAAAAGGTTGTGGCTAAGGTGCTGAAATTGTCGAATGAAGCTCTAGGTAATTCGATGTACCATTTTTCCGCCGGACCCGTCAATGTCCTCTGAAGAGGCGAAGTCTTATCGAATCAACATTTAGGGTGTTTGATGAACACCATAGATGAAAGGTCATCATGTGATTCGATGGATCTTCACCCGAATTTCCATTAAATTTAGGAATATCCGATGGAAGTTTATGCGGAATCGCTGACCACCAAGGGGCGTAAGCAATTGGATCGTTGGTTAACCGGTTTAAATCAGGTAACTCCAAAGTTGCCACAAAGGGTAACTGTTGGTTCAGGTTAGGTGAAGCATACCCAGGATAAGATGGGATTGCCTGAGCAGTTGGTCTTTGCATACCAGCATAATGCATTTGATGCTGGTAACTTTGGTAAGCTCGGTGGGCATGACCATTGTAAAATGGTTGATTTTGACCGTTTTGAATGTACGGCTGCCCACTATTAGCAAAGATTTGTTGCTCAGAACCTTGGTATACTTGTTGGAATTGTGGTTGTTAGTATTGCACCAGCCATGGTTGTGAAGCCACGTGCTGTTGCCCGATACTAACAGTTTGACCAAGATGAGGGGTAATTGTACCCGTCTGAACCTGTGTCGTTCCACTAGTCAGCGATTGTGGTTGAGTCGCAGGGTTAAGGGGTTGTTGCATTACAACCTGAGAAACTTGAGGTTGGCATACAACAAGCAGCGCTTGAACTTGCGACACTGTCACAATAGCTGGCGTAGTCGGGATATTCGACATAGGTACGCATTTTTGCATTTTACTAAGTTGAATATCCCACTAAGGCGTGACAGCTGCCTTAGAAACAAACAGAGAAAAACTACTTTTGTATTTCCTTTATGAATTATAGATAGAGAGGAATAGAAAGGACCAACCTGTGTCTTGCACTAATCCTTTGATCCAATCCCTCTCTTCTTTGATAGTCTCCAGCTACCTGCTCCCTTACATGCCCAGCTTCACAAAATACCTGTAAGATCACAGAAGAAGAGCACTATACAAAGACATGGATCTATATTCATAAACAACTTAGGATCAGATTTAAGTTAACCATACAAATGTAACAAGCATCAATGATACAAAAGCATGGAGGAGAACTCAAATAGTTTTTTATTGATAAAAAAGAAAAGATCTAGGAGGAGTTACAACCAGTGGTTCCGACCCAACATCAAACTCCCAGCAAAGAAGCCCCTCTTCACCTCAAACAAAGCATAAATCACCCAACAATCTGATGTTTGTCTCTAGAAACCAACATCAATTCCTTACAATATGCAAAATTCCAGCCTCCCGCCTCTGGATCTCTAGGATGAGAGATATATATATAGATATTTGCAGAGGTGTGAGTCAGCTCTGGGTTTTTGATTAGTGTCTTCTCTCTGATAGTTCTTGATGCCACTTGGAGATCTCATTGATCTCTTACTCATCCTTGGGTGATTTTGAGAGGCAAGTGTCCCAAGAGAAGTTTGTGGAAGATTCCATGATCATCCACCTTGCAAACTGTCTCCGCCGCTTGTCTTTTCCCGTCCATCGCACCCCACAGAAGGGCTTTTTCAAATGCAACTGTTGGCATTATGATTCAAGTGTTGTCCTTGATGGCAACTCACTCAGAGGTTGGTACAGGTGCTCAGAGGTTGGTACAGGTGATGGCAACTTAATCAGAAGACAGATCTTAGTACAGCATGCCAAGGAAGTTCATATACGCAGGTTAGTTAAGCCCAAGTCGCGTGTACACGCAAGTTGGATTCAGAAAAAGCGCGTGTATGTGGAAAAGTACCTTTGGTCCATGGTGGTTAGTCCTTGGAAGTTGTGCCTATGATTTCGGACCATTGTGTCTCGACGGGCGTGTCGATCCCTAGTTTTGAAGTTGATGGTATTGTGTTACTATGGTTTTGGCTCTTGGTATTGAGCAAGGCCTAAGGCTATATAAGGAGAAGAAGATCATTAGGCAAAAATATCTTTTGACAAGGCTTGAATATCTAAGAGAGAAAGAGATCTGATATGCAGGATCTGGGTTGCTTGATATGAGCTAAGGAGAAATCACATCGGCGGATGGAAGACTAGATCTAAGGATAAATCGGGATCTAATGGTTTGAAATGCACTATTATGATATGGTTAATTATGCGTATTTCTAGATCTGCATACTGTCGCAATATTATGTTCTGGATCTAACTGATGTCTGGTACAGCTGCAAGTTGAGAGAATCTATTTTTAGATCTGTACGCAGTTTGGCTTAGGTAAAAGCGCGTGTATACGCGGGTTTCGCTCATTGAAGTAGCGTATATCTCTGAAAGCTTGATTTTTGGGGTTTGCAGTTGGATCTGACTGTTATTACAGAGTTCTGTAGACTGCTCTGTGTTCTGGTATCTGGTGATTGACAGGGTTCAGTGGTTCAGTGATTCAAAGTTTGATAATACTAGTATTGGTTGTTTTATGCTTCAATGATCTGTTGTGAAAGTTGAATGAATTGGGGTCTACAGATTGTAATGTTGTGCTTCAGGAATATCCAGTCTGAAAATGTATGAAAGGTGGTACCTGAAAGAAAGAAGATTGTAGGTCAGCACCTACGTACTAGTATCTTGGCTAGTACAAGAGCAAAGGGGGTTGGAGCTCCCTTCCAAGGAAGCTTGGAGAACGAGAGAAGGTTGTAGCCTTCTGCAGGTTGTAGCCTGCGTACTGGTATAAGGCTGCACCAGTACAAAAGATTGTAAACTGAAGTTTCATATTAAAGAAAGATAGAGACAACTTGCAGCAGGTGGTTTTCACCCACATTGGGTTTCCACCTTACATCTTGGTGTTCATGTGTGTGGCTTTTGATCTGTTCTGTTATACTGCACCTGTTTACTGTTAATGTGGTGAATAATGTCCTGATGAACTTAACTGAAGAATAAGCTAACTAAATTATGAGTTTTCTTCTTATACGCTGTTTTATTTAGTCACAGTAGCGTGTACACGCTGGTTCACCTAACTGAAGTAGCGTATATGTTTCTGAGCATTGAAAAAGTTTGATTGATCTAATAATACTGATTCACCCCCCTCTCAGTATTATTTCCAACAATTGGTATCAGAGCAGGTCCTTCAGAGAAGCTTGATCGCTTGAAGGTAGATCATTCATCATGAGCAACTACGAGAAAGAAGCATCAATCAGGCCACCGATTTTTGATGGGACAAATTTCAATTATTGGAAGGTAAGAGTTACTGCATATCTTCAATCTCTTGGTACAGAAGTTTGGAACATTGTAGAAACAGGCTATGCTTTTCCTTCAGCTACTCCTACAGATCCAGCTGAGAAAAAGCAGTATGAAACAAATGCAAAAGCAGTCAGTACTCTATTAGGAAGTATATCCCAAACAGAATTCATGAAGGTCATGCACTTCAAATCAGCAAAAGAGATATGGGACAAAATGATCACTAGCTATGAAGGAGATGAACAGGTAAAGCAAGCTAAACTTCAAACTCTCAGGATTCAATATGAGACTCTCAAGATGTATAATGATGAAAGTGTGGCTAATTATTTTCTTCGGGTAGACGAGATTGTTAATTGCATGAAAAATTTGGGTGAAGAAATAAAAGAGACTATAGTAGTTCAAAAGATTCTAAGATCATTATCCCCCAAGTTTGAATCTAAAGTATCTGCAATAGAAGAAAAAGAAAATCTCCGTGTTCTCACTATGTCTCAGCTACATGGAATTCTAACTGCTTATGAAATGAGAAAGGGAGGTCCATCTGACAGAAGGGAAGCTGCTTTTAAGGCATCAGGAAAAGAAGATTACTATGAAGCAAGCCATGTTCCAGAAGAAGAGGAAGAAGAATCAAATTTTGTCAGAAATCTTCAAAGGGGTTCTGGAAGGTTCAGAGGTAAGCTACCTTTCAAATGCTTTGCTTGTGGAAGAGTAGGTCATTATGCTGCAAAATGTCCTTATAAGGATAAAGGAAAAGAACCTGCTAGATGGAACAAGAAACAAAGTGCAAATAAGAAAAGCTACTACACCCATGAAGATAGTGATGGCTTATCAAACAGTGATGAAGATGAACAAGGTAATAAATATAAGCTGTTAATGGCATTTGAAGATGATGATTATGAGGATGCTGTAGATGTGGATAATCTCTATAATGAAATTACTAGACTCAAGAGATGCATAGAAGAAAAGAGTGTGATCATTGATACTTTGCAATTTCAAATTGATGAAAAGGAAAAACATCTTGAAAAACTAGAAGGTGAAATTGTTGGTCTCAGAAAAGAAATTGAGAAAACAAAAGCTATTAATCTTAAGTTTGTCAAAGGATCTGAAACTTTGGATGAGATTATCAATGTGCAGCGGTCTCCTCTAAACAAGACAGATTTGGGCTATAATGGAGAAACCTCTCAAGCATCCACCTCAAAAAGTTATCTTGATGCAGCAAGAAGAAATGAGCAGAAGAACAATGAAGATAATCAGGTAAAGCAGGGACGAATTACAAACAGAAACTATCAGGGACAATCCTTCTTAAGGGTGAACAAAAGCTACAACCAACCACAGGTAAAATCTTCTCAGTTTGGCTCAAGAATAGATGAAAATAGAAATTACAATCAGTTGGCTGGTAGATTCAATAACCGCAGAAGCTTCTTCAATGGACAATGCTTTTCTTGCCATAACTTTGGTCACAAAGCAGCTCAGTGTGTTGCATATAAAACAATCATGACTAGGGAAGCTCAAAAACAAAGAAGTATGACAGGGATTACAAAGAGGACCTATAACAACTTTTCGGTTCTTGAAAATGAAGTTGAATGTTCTATTTGCAATAATTTTGGTCATAAAGACTCTGAATGCAGGAGCAGGTTTCAGGAGAAAAAGGAACAAGCCACGAGCACCAAAAAATGGAGAATAAAGGTTGACAGTGGATGTTCGAAACATATGACAGGTGATAAAGAAAAACTTGAATCTTATTCTACTTTAGAAAAGGGAAAGAAAGTTTCGTTTGGAAATGATACTCCTGCAACTATAAAAGGAAAAGGTATTGCTCCTTTGAAAGAAAAGGTCAAGGCTGGAAATGTTTTGTATGTTGATGGATTGAAGCATAATCTACTAAGTGTCAGCCAGATGTGTGATCAAAAAACCGAGGTTATTTTCAGATCGAATGGATGTCTTGTTCGTGATCTTGATACAGGTAAAACAGTTCTCAAAGGCAAAAGAACTCCAAATAATCTGTACATATTTGAAGAAGGACAACAACAATGCTATCTTAGCAAGGATGAAGAGCACTGGTTATGGCATCGAAGGTTGGGACATCTAAGCTTCTCACAAATAAGGAAAGCATGCAAATATCAGGCAGTTCGCGATCTTCCAGATATCAAAATTCCAGACAACACCATATGCAAATCTTGTCAGTTTGGAAAGCAAACCAGAACTAACTTTCCAGAGAAGGAAGGATCAGCTAGCTTGCCTCTTGAGCTAGTCCATACAGATGTATGTGGTCCATTTAGGAAAAGGACACCTCGAGGAGAAGAATATCTGATATTATTCATTGATGATTTCTCAAGGTTTGTTTGGTTAGGGCTTATGAAGCACAAAGATGAAGCATTCGAAAAATTCAAATCCTTCAAAGCATTGGCTGAAAATGAATCAGGACACAAAATTAAGTGCCTCAGATCTGACAGAGGTGGGGAGTTCACATCAAATGAATTTTTCGATTTCTGCGATGAACATGGGATAAGAAGAGAATTCTCTACAGCTAGAACTCCTCAGCAAAATGGGGTTGTGGAAAGAATGAACAGAACTATCCAACAAATGGCTCGTGCTATGCTCGATGAATCAGGTACTCCTGCAACCTTCTGGGGTGAAGCTGCACATGCTACTGTTATTATTCTTAACAAAACAAATGTCCGAGTAAACAGCACTCAAACACCTCATGAGCTTTGGAGTGGTAAAACTCCTTCCGTGAAGCATTTCAAAATCTTTGGGAGCAAATGTTATATTAAGAATACTGATGAGCAACTTGGCAAACTTGAACCTAGAGCAGATGAGGGCATTCTTCTTGGTTATTCTCCACATAGCAAAGCATACAAGTGCTACAATAAAAGACTTGGCAGAATTGTTGACAGTATTGATATAGTGGTTGATGAGAAGGGATATATTCCTAGGCAAGTTCATCATGAAGACATTGAAGAAGATGAAGGTTACTCTCAAAGGCGAAATGATGAAGAAGAAGAACCTCAAGAAGAAGAAGAATCTCAAGAAGAACCAGAGGAGCAGACAAGAATAGAAGAGAAGACTCCATCCAGATATGTTCAAAAGAATCATCCAGAAACTCAGATTGTGGGGCAGAAAGAAGCAGGAGTACAAACAAGAAGGACACTTGCAGAAGCTTCAAGCTACTTGGCACTACTCTCCTCCACTGAACCACAAAATGTGAAAGAGGCATGCAAAGATGAATGTTGGGTCAAAGCAATGGATGAAGAACTTGAGCAAATCGAAAAGAACAACACTTGGGAATTAGTTCCTAGACCAAAAGATAAGAATGTAATAGGAACAAAATGGGTCTTCAAGAATAAATTAAATGAAAATGGAGAAGTAATTAGAAACAAGGCCAGACTTGTTTGTAAAGGGTATGCACAGCAAGAAGGAATAGATTTTGAAGAGACCTTTGCTCCTGTGGCAAGACTTGAGGCCATCCGAATGTTCCTTGCTCTCTCAAGCTTTCAAAACTTCAAGGTATTTCAAATGGACGTGAAATCAACCTTCCTGAATGGAGACTTAGAAGAAGAAGTATATATTGAGCAGCCAGATGGCTTCATTCTTGGGAATGATCCAAACCTTGTATGCAGATTGAAAAAGGCACTCTATGGACTCAAACAAGCTCCAAGGGCTTGGTACTATCGGTTGGACAAATATCTTCACCAACAAGGCTTTTCAAAAGGATCAGCAGATAGCAATCTCTATATAAAAGTTGAAAATAACAAATTGCTAATTCTTGTTGTTTATGTAGATGATATTATTTTTGGCAGCAATGAAGAGACTATGAGTCAAAACTTTGCCTTGGTTATGCAGAAAGAATTCGAAATGTCACTTCTTGGAGAATTGACATATTTTCTTGGATTGCAAATCCAACAAAATGAAGGAGGTATCTTCTTGTCTCAAACCAAATACCTCAAGCAGATCTTGAAGAAGTATGGCATGGAAGAGTCAAAGCCAGTATGTACACCCATGGTTACAGGATGCAGCCTCAGTGCAAATGATGAATCAGCAGCAGTTCACCAACCCACTTATAGATCCATGATTGGGAGTTTGCTTTATTTGACAGGTACTCGACCAGATATTACACATGCAGTAGGAATGGTTGGAAGATTTCAAGCCAACCCAAAGGAAACTCATCTTCAGGCAGTCAAAAGAATCTTCAAATATCTTCAAGGGACCCAAAACTATGGCTTATGGTATCCTAGAAATACAGATCTCACTCTTCATGCTTACACAGATGCAGATTGGGCTGGAAGTGTGGATGATAGGAAAAGCACAAGTGGTGGTGCTTTCTTCATGGGTTCCAGATTAGTATCTTGGTTCAGCAAAAAACAGAGTTCGATTGCCTTATCTACAGCTGAAGCAGAATATGTGGCTGCAGCATCTTGTTGCACACAACTTCTTTGGATGATGCAGACCTTGCAGGACTTTCAAATCACTTGCACTCCACCCGTCTCTATCTTATGTGATAATACAAGTGCAATCAGCATTTCAAAGAATCCAGTCATGCACTCAAAGACCAAGCACATACCAATCAAGTACCATTTTCTTCGGGAACAAGTGCTTGAGCAGAAGGTCAAGTTGGAGTATGTTCCTTCTAAGGAACAAGTTGCTGATATTCTCACAAAACCACTGCCCAAGGAAACTTTTGAATATCTCAGACAAAAGCTGGGAGTAGTTGATGCTTCATCCTGCTGTTGAAGCTTGTCTGTTCTACAGAAAAGTTGGTATACGCAAGTTACGAAAGGTATATATGCGTATACACGCGGATTTATGCTGGGAAAGTCGCGTGTATGGTGTACGCATGTTGCAGAGATTATATCCGCGTCCATACGCCGTTTCATGCAGGAGGAATCGCGTATATGAAGTTCTGAACAGCAAGGGAAAACTCTGGAGTTCTGAACAGCAATGGGTATGTCAGAATTCTTCAGGCACGGTTTCAGGAGGTGCAGCAGGCACAGGTTCAGGGGGAGCAGCTTAAAAGTCTCATAAAGTATTGTTGGCATTCAGATGTTTTGGTTGTTGATTTCAGGAAAAGGAGCTCGGAAAGAAATCCTGGTTGCTGATCTAAAAAGATATTTATCATATGTTGCTGGTGACTTTCATAAGTCTTGGTCTAGATCTGTTGTCTCTATGTCATGTCATATCTCTTTTATGGTGTCAAGGTCATGTAACGGCCTATGTTGGTTTCCCCACTATGCCTGGGATGAATGCTGTAATATAATTGGTTGTTTCTGATATGTCCCCTCTTGGTAGGGAGTATGGATGTATGTATTGAGTCTTTTGGTGATAGGAAGGTCCCTTATGGTGTATAAGTCTTGGTTCTTGTTGAAGAACATCTTTTGCAGATCTGGCCTACTGTCAGGGGGAGCATGAGTCAGCACAGCCAAGCAGAGGTATCAGCATGTTCAGGGGGAGCACAGCCCTTTGCCCTTGATGTCAAAGGGGGAGAGTGACTTGGTGTGGTGGTTGCCATCAAGTCCAAAGGGGGAGATTGTTGGCATTATGATTCAAGTGTTGTCCTTGATGGCAACTCACTCAGAGGTTGGTACAGGTGCTCAGAGGTTGGTACAGGTGATGGCAACTTAATCAGAAGACAGATCTTAGTACAGCATGCCAAGGAAGTTCATATACGCAGGTTAGTTAAGCCCAAGTCGCGTGTACACGCAAGTTGGATTCAGAAAAAGCGCGTGTATGTGGAAAAGTACCTTTGGTCCATGGTGGTTAGTCCTTGGAAGTTGTGCCTATGATTTCGGACCATTGTGTCTCGACGGGCGTGTCGATCCCTAGTTTTGAAGTTGATGGTATTGTGTTACTATGGTTTTGGCTCTTGGTATTGAGCAAGGCCTAAGGCTATATAAGGAGAAGAAGATCATTAGGCAAAAATATCTTTTGACAAGGCTTGAATATCTAAGAGAGAAAGAGATCTGATATGCAGGATCTGGGTTGCTTGATATGAGCTAAGGAGAAATCACATCGGCGGATGGAAGACTAGATCTAAGGATAAATCGGGATCTAATGGTTTGAAATGCACTATTATGATATGGTTAATTATGCGTATTTCTAGATCTGCATACTGTCGCAATATTATGTTCTGGATCTAACTGATG
Organism: Pinus tabuliformis; assembly: GCA_031772625.1. NCBI lineage: Eukaryota > Viridiplantae > Streptophyta > Pinopsida > Pinales > Pinaceae > Pinus > Pinus tabuliformis. The sequence goes on from CM062814.1 coordinate 243,163,079, forward strand.
TCTGGTACAGCTGCAAGTTGAGAGAATCTATTTTTAGATCTGTACGCAGTTTGGCTTAGGTAAAAGTGCGTGTATACGCAGGTTTCGCTCATTGAAGTAGCGTATATCTCTGAAAGCTTGATTTTTGGGGTTTGCAGTTGGATCTGACTGTTATTACAGAGTTCTGTAGACTGCTCTGTGTTCTGGTATCTGGTGATTGACAGGGTTCAGTGGTTCAGTGATTCAAAGTTTGATAATACTAGTATTGGTTGTTTTATGCTTCAATGATCTGTTGTGAAAGTTGAATGAATTGGGGTCTATAGATTGTAATGTTGTGCTTCAGGAATATCCAGTCTGAAAATGTATGAAAGGTGGTACCTGAAAGAAAGAAGATTGTAGGTCAGCACCTACGTACTAGTATCTTGGCTAGTACAAGAGCAAAGGGGGTTGGAGCTCCCTTCCAAGGAAGCTTGGAGAACGAGAGAAGGTTGTAGCCTTCTGCAGGTTGTAGCCTGCGTACTGGTATAAGGCTGCACCAGTACAAAAGATTGTAAACTGAAGTTTCATATTAAAGAAAGATAGAGACAACTTGCAGCAGGTGGTTTTCACCCACATTGGGTTTCCACCTTACATCTTGGTGTTCATGTGTGTGGCTTTTGATCTGTTCTGTTATACTGCACCTGTTTACTGTTAATGTGGTGAATAATGTCCTGATGAACTTAACTGAAGAATAAGCTAACTAAATTATGAGTTTTCTTCTTATACGCTGTTTTATTTAGTCACAGTAGCGTGTACACGCTGGTTCACCTAACTGAAGTAGCGTATATGTTTCTGAGCATTGAAAAAGTTTGATTGATCTAATAATACTGATTCACCCCCCCTCTCAGTATTATTTCCAACAGCAACACACTTCCCGTGTGTACAAGCAGCGATGCATCACACCCTGGCCATGGAGCAAGTGCACTGATCCAGTTTTGACCAGTTCTGAGTAGTTTTTCATGGAGAACTTCCGGGAGAAGCTGTAGTCAGTTGACCTTGTTCCTTTAGGGGTTAGAACAACACTTTTAGGGACTTAGGAGCCCTTGGTTTATGGACATTTCATGCTTGGGGTGTAAGGCACAAAAATGTGTATAACAGTTGCCCCCTAAAGTATGAGGCCGTTAACCTTTTGGTGTCGGGTGAAATGATTTATTATGACGATCCGAAGTTCTTTCATTGTTGGGAGGAGACCTGTAATAAGATACAATACAATACATTATCTTCATAATATTTTCATGATCTAGCTGAGGCGGGCATTCCCATGCTCAGCTTTATAAATTCATTTTCATGTACATAGGACAGACAATCGTCTGAGTGTAGACTGATGATTCTGATAGAGCCATCATCCTTTTGGTAGGATGGTTATCTATGCTACAATGCTTTACATTTAATGTCATTATATCCCTGAATATATATCGCAGCCTAGATGGATGAAACTAGATCCGGGTCTTCAATCTCGTCTGATCTTCACTCGAAGTACAAGTCGATCCATGTGAGAAATGTTATGAAGTTGAACATGGAAAGAAATCACTTGATTACCAGTCAATGATGTAAACTGTTAACAAGCGCGAGAGGAATCACCGATAATGATAATGATCCTCAAGGTACTGTAGTAAAATTCACGTGGTGTGAATAAAGAACACCACGCAAAATCTTTCGGTCGAAGGCCATTGATGTAAACATGTCGCCGGAAGTGAGAAACTTGCCATTGAGGCATGCAAGCTTCAAAGTACTGAATGGGGTGTTCCTAGATCGACTTCTTGGATAATGAGCTGATGTCGACAAGAAGTGATCCGTCACAGGAGGGCCTTAATGAATCCCACATCAATGACACAGAACGGAACAAATGATTTTAATGGAGGTGAAAACGATCTGGGGATATAAGGTTCAGGGCGGTGGTCATGAAAGAATGGAGTATAATGTATGGTAGTGGGTGAGACACAAGTGACTTCTTTGGATGACTTCTCTTGAACATGTCGGCGACACTGATGTGACGGATTGGTAGCATTAACCCCAAATGTGGATGGTATGGCATGACCATGGTGATGTGACCGGTGAATCAAACAACCCAACCCGACTCGGACACGGAGTGGAGGTGTCATGTTCAAGAGCGACTTGCTACCAACAAAGTTTCTTTGAGTTTTCTTCCCAATTTTTCCCCAGTCATTGCTGACTAGTACCTCTTTATTTTTGTCAAGCTTGAGGAGGATAACATATGCTTGTTCTATAATTTTCCCTTCGGGCAAACCCATCGCTATGTTTTAACGAGCCTAGCGATAGTGAAACTCGTTCTCGTCTAAAGACAAGTTTGTCGCTATTAATCTTTTTAACGAGTTTAACGACAAAGATAACTCGGTCCTTTTCAATTTTAGAGAGTCTGAAAAGGAATGTAAAGGTAACTCCAAAATTCCTTTTTCATCATATAATCCCTTAAGTCCGAAAAAGTATAAAACAATACAGAAGGGATGGATTCTCGATAGTTTTAACGAGCCGAACAAAACAAGCGCTCGATATTTTTGTTTAATAATCCCTCGGGTCCAAAAAGATTAAAATCTAGAGGAGGGATAGCACTTCCTGTCCCTTTAACAAGCTGGAGAGGCCAATGGCTCGGCAATCTTTTCATATTTTACGAGTCAGTTGAAAAGAGCTTAAAGGAGACTCGTCTTTTGATGAACGAGTGATAAAACAGGTAGCAGCTGATTCCAGGTAAGGTTTGGAATCTTCCAATCACGGCAGTGTCATAAGGATGGCTAGTGAAATCACTCCTCGCAGCTGTTCCTCAAAATGGGTAAACAATCAAATGGAGGTGAATGATCGGCCAATGAAAAGTGGAGGTGACGGTGCAAACATGACTAAGGCTTTAATGGCTGAAGTACTACATTCACAATGGTTATTTACCGGGGAATAGTTCATTTTTTAATGAGCTTAAACGCAAGGGGAAACATTTGCTCATGGCTTATGTATATTTTTTAACGAGCTTGAACTATGCGCTAAAACTGCTCGATGCGGGTTTATTTTTTAACGAACTTGAAACCTGCTCTAACACTGCTCGTGGTGTGTTTATTTTTTAAACGAGCTTGAACCCTACAGTAACACTGCTCGTGATAAGTTTGCATGGCCCTAGCATAATAACACAAATCGAGGAAATGCGGGTTTATTTTTGAACGAGGTTGAATCCTGCTGTAACACTGCTCGTGGCGGGTTTATTTTTTAAACGAGCTTGAACCCTGCCGTAACACTGCTCGTGGCGGGTTTATTTTTTAAACGAGCTTGAACCCTCCAGTAACACTGCTCGTGATAAGTTTGCATGCCCCCAGCATAATAACAGAAATTATAGGCATGCCATATTGTTATAGACATTTTTGTGCCCTACAACTCCAAGCATGAAATGTCCATAAACCAGGGGTTCCTAAGTCCCTAAAAGTGTTGTTCTAACCCCTTAAGGAACAAGGTCAACAGATTACATCTTCTCCCACAAATTCTCCATGAAACACTACTCAAACCTGGTCAAAACTGGATCAATGCACTTGCTCCATGGCCAGGGTGTGATGCATCACACCTTGTACACATGGGATGTGCGTTGCATTTCAAAAAGCCCTTCTGTGGGGTGTGATGGACGGGAAAAGACAAGTGGCGGAGATAGTTTGCGAGGTGGATGATCATGGAATCTTCCACAAACTTGTCCTGGGACACTTGCCTCTCAAAGTCGCCCAAGGATGAGTAAGAGATCAATGAGATATCCAAGTGGCATCAAGAACTATCAGAGAGAAGACACTAATCAAAAACCCAGAGCTAACTCACACCTCTGCAAATATCTATATATAGATCTCTCATCCCAGAGATCCAGAGGTTGGAGGATGGAATTTTGCATATTGTAAGGAATTGTTCTTGGTTTCTAGAGACAAACATCAGATTGTTGGGTGATTTATGCTTTGTTTGAGGTGAAGAGGGGCTTCTTTTCTGGGAGGCTGATGCTGGGTCGGAACCACTAGTTGTAACTCCTCCTGGATCTTTTCTTGTTTATCAATAAAAACTATTTGAGTTCTCCTCCATGCTTTTGTATCATTGATGCTTGTTACATTTGTGTGGTTAACTCAAATCTGATCCTAAGTTGCTTATGAATATAGATCCATGTCTTTGTATAGTGCTCTTCTTCTGTGATCTTACAGGTACTTTGTGAAAGCTCGGCACGCAAGGGAGCAGGTAGCTGGAGACTATCAAAGAAGAGAGGGATTGGATCAAAGGATTAGCGCAAGACACAGGTTGGTTCTTTCTATTCCTCTCTATCCATAATTCATAAAGGAAATAGAAAAGTAGTTTTTCTCTGTTTGTTTCTAAGGCAGCTGTCACACCTTAGTGGGATAGATCAGTTCTAAATAGACACTTTTCCCTATAACAAAATGGCGACTCCACTGGGGAATGTCTAATTAGTTTGTTTGTGTATCATTCTTTGTTGTTTGTTTCATAAACTTATAAGTATCTTTCGAACTGCATTTGCCATAACAAATGCAAAGTAGATAACTGCTGCTTCAATCCATTCACTGGATCTATTTATGATTTAAACAACTGATTCACAAACTATCTGATTGCCCTTGTGATAGCTCTTAGATCCTCCTTAGATCTACCCCTGATTGTTGCATTACTGATTGCTTTTTACTTGGCCAAAAACCAAGGACTGAACTGCAAACTGTGACCCGGAACCCTGACAGAGTCTCATTTCTGGCCCAGCGCAGGTACTTTTTAGAGATCCTGAATTTCAGCACACTTCCCGAAGGGGCAACCTGCGCTGAATTTCAGATTCTCTGTGTTACAGGTGCGCTGATCAGACTAGCTCTGTGCAGCTATTGTTCTTGTGCTTCATTCATTCCAGTTCTATTCCTGAATTTTGCTGCCTATGATCAGTATATGTCTATTTGAAACTTCTTTTCCTTGTTGTTATTCCGCCTCCTTTGTACAAAATAACTGTAGATGTTTTTGTGTGTTTGTTGAGTCGTTTACAGTTTTCCATTACAAAAGTAGAATAGTCGTACTCTCGTCCTTTGATTTGAATATGTCGCAAGTGTCGATTTCGATCATAGGAGAAAGTTTGATTGCTGTTGATGGTCAATTATACTATTACTATTGCCTTTGGTCTGAATTTGTAATTTTCTAGTGTCAAGAACGAGTGTTCATTTCAAAATCGTAAGGTGTCGTAATCATCTCTATTTTTGATTTCGAAAAAGAACTTGTTTATATTTGTCGCTTGAAAAGAAATTCAGATTTGTACATCAACTTTATTTTTAGCATCAATACTAAGAAAGTTGAAAACAAATACATGCATGTGCATTTGCATATAGACAGTCTGTTTGGCTTGATTTAGGAAAGTGCATTTACAGTGTGCTCTTTGCTCTTTGTGAAAAGATTGTGTCTTTCTTTTCCCTAGTAGCTAGGATTTTCATTGCACAAAAGAGGTAAAAAGTTTGTTTATCATCTTTAGATTGCATTTTAGGAATTACATCTACATCTCGTGGTGAACCCAAAAGGAAAACTTCATAAACAATATCAACTTAAAATAAATTCAATGAATCTAACAACGCTTTGGAACTTAACGCACAACATTTAGAGGTCTAGGCTACAGACGTATTTCGGCGTTGTAAAGCATGGTAACTGTTGTCCTCACTGATGGTTGGGTGATTCCTCCACTTTGAGACGATAAGTGCCAGTACAGACTTGTGCTCCCACGTACCGTCGAGTATATTTTGGGAGACCCCTATAGGCTTAAATCCTTTATCCTTAGGAAGCCGTGTCTGCCGCCCTATCGATCACAATGCACTCAACACATCATTCGGGAAGATTGACTGCCGTACCGTAAAAAGTATTCTGCAGTTTGTCGATTGGTTTGGTACTCCCTCTACCTAGATCTCCATAGTAGTCCCTTTTGTTCCTTTTCAGACTCCTTAACGGAAAAGGTCCATCTGAGCACTTGTCACTTCAGGCTCATTAAAAATCGAAGGCGACTAGAGTCATCTTTTGTTTTTTCTCGACTCTTAAAAACTGAAAAAACAAGTTGTGTCAAAGCGTCTAAAAATTTATTTTAAACGGAATATTCATTACCCCTTTCCTACGTTGATCTTCGGTTGAGAAAATGGAGTCCACCAACCAAGGAATTCCCCTTGGAGGAAATCCTAGTCCCTTCTCCTCTTGGGGAGATGTTGGTGCACCCCATATGGCCACATTGTCACTTCCAGGACTGACAATTGGTTTTCCTGTATGGCTCTTCTCAACCTCTGTTGTTCAGAACACCACTATTCCTGAACAATCGAGTTAGCAATTAGACGAGTCCGGAGTTACCCACCAACCTTCTACTTCCTCTAATTCTTCCTCTCTTCCTTCCTCTTCGCTTGATGGGGCTGGTAAAGCAAAAAGTCAAGTTCCTAAGGAGAAGAAGGAAAAGAAGAAGAAAGAGAAGAAGAAGAAGGAGCCGAAAGCGAATGGGGGCAAACGAGTGTCATCTAACGAAAATCGACACACTGCACCGACCAGGCCTAAATCGCCATGTGTCATTTGCAAAGGAGACCATTTTCACAGAGATTGTCCTTGCATCCCTCGGATCTTAAGGGACTGGTCTCCTCGTTTGCACAACCAGGTGTCGTCAACCTCTGATGATCATGTTGAAAACACACCGTCAACTAGTGAAAGTGAAGCCCCAGGACAAAAAGGAAAATATAGATTTCCTTGTAAACTGTGCGAAGGTGATCATGCTGTCCACCGTTGTCCCTTCTTAGACAAAGCTAAAAGAGTTTTGGATGATCATCCGGTTTCACCGTTACGACTTCCTGCTGGACATAAAAAACTCTTGCCGAGTCCGTCACTAGTTGAAAACCCGGTTGACCCGCTCAGGTGGTCGGCCGAAGCATTTGTCATTGAAGATGAACCATCTGAATCCATACCAAACGAAAGTCAAAAGGTCGAGGCGGCAGTTGACCCGGTCTTGCCTTCAGAGGTTCAATCTTCAGATGATACAATCACGGAAGAGAACAAGGATGAAACCGTCCAAATTCTTTTCATAAGCACAGACTCCAACGAACATGGGGGCAATTTACCCCTTCCTTTACCGCAGGAAGGAAGTTCGTCAGAGTCATACCCGGTCGTCTATTCGGTCCCACCTCCAAGCAACCTAGTTGTCTCCTTCGACTGAAATCAACTAGGCAGACCCCATTTACCAGCTAGTGTACCATTCCGAATTATTGTTCAAATATATAGAATGGTTATGGCTAGTATCATCATAGATGAGGGGGCTTCTGTGAATATCCTTTCCTCAAATGCTTGGAAAGCGCTTGGTTCGCCATCGCTTTTGCCCGAGATGAGAAATCTGACAGGTTTTGATAAAGGAACCAGTCGACCGTTAGGGATCCTTCCCGATGTGCCCATAACATTCAGAGGGAAAACAGTTCACATGAATGTAATGGTAGTTCAAGGACCCCTGGATTACAATCTACTCCTTGGACGAGACTATATTTATTGCATGGGAGCTATTGTCTCCTCACTCTTTAGAGTAATGTGTTTTCCGCACGAAGGAAGAGTGGTCAAGCTCGTGGACCAGCTTTCATTTCCCAGATCATACAGAGCAAATAGTCATATACCATCCCTGAATGGTCTTTTCACGCAACAAATGTCTCAATCTCTAGTCCGTCCTCCCGATGAGCGCGAGTGATTCGGAGGGATATGACTGAAACCCAAGGGGCATGCACCCTGGTCTGCCTCGGTAGGAAAACTTCGAGTATAGGGTAGGTTTCCGCAGGAGGATATGACTAGTCTGTACCCCCGTCCATGATTGGAAGCGGGGGTTATTCTAGAACAAGATTCTCTTGTCAAAGTTATGTGAGTTGCCAGGCATCGCCACTCACCTTTGTTTATTTATGTAGACATCGCCGAAGAAGTGTTTTGTTTACGCCATAAATAGAACAATCTTTGGTAACCTGTAAGAGGTAGGCCTCTCTCGGTAAAACAAATGTTTTAACGGACTAAAGAAGTTGTAACCTTCAAACTCTGTTTTATACCTGGGGGCATGCAAACCTTTTGGAGTGCAAACAAAGAGCGATCATTTATCTTTTTTTTGGATTGGTCGTTTCCTAACTTGCATAAAGAAAGGATGTGGGGCAAAACTCTAAAAGTTGCCGTTTTATATGAGACATTCTTATCACACGACTGGATTAATCAAGCAGTTTTAGCACATAGTTCAAGCTCGTTAAAAAATAAACATAAGACATGAGCAAATGTTTCCACCCGCATTTAAGCTCATTAAAAAATGAACTATTCCCCGGTAAATAACCATTGTCAATGTAGTACTTCAGCCGTTAAAGCCTTGGTCGTGTTTGCACCGTCACCTCCACTTTTCATTGGCCGATCATTCACCTCCATTTGATTGTTTACCCATTTTGAGGAACAGCTGCGAAGAGTGATTTCACTAGCCATCCTTGGGACACTGTCGTGATTGGAAAATTTCAAACCTTACCTAGAATCAGCTGCTACCCGTTTTATCACTCGTTCCTCAAAAGACGAGTCTCCTTTAAGCTCTTTTCAACTGACTCGTAAAATATGAAAAGATTGCCGAGCCATTGACCTCTCCAGCTCGTTGCAGGGACAGGAAGTGTTATCCCTCCTCTAGATTTTAATCTTTTTGGACCTGAGGGATTATTACACAAAAAGATCGAGCGCTTGTTTTGTTCGGCTCCTTAAAACTATCGAAAATTCATCCCTTCTATATTGTTTTATACTTTTTTGGACTTAAGGGATTAGATGACGAAAAAGGAATTTTGGAGTTACCTTTATGTTCCATTTTAGACTCTCTAAAATTGAAAAGGACCGAGTTATCTTTGTCGTTAAACTCGTTAAAAAGATTAATAGCGACAAACTTGTCTTTAGACGAGAACGAGTTTCACTATCGCTAGGCTCGTTAAAACATAGCGATGGGTTTGCCTGAAGGGAAAATTATAGAACAAGCATATGTTATCCTCCTCAAGCTTGACAAAAATAAAGAGGTACTGGTCAGCAATGACTGGGGAAAAATTGGGAAGAAAACTCAAAGAAACTTTGTTGGTAGCAAGTTGCTCTTGAACATGACACTTCCACTCCGTGTCCGAGTCGGGTTGGGTTGTTTCATTCACCGGTCACATCACCATGGTCACACCATACCATCCACATTTGGGGTTAATGCTACCAATCCATCACATCAGTGTCGCCGATATGTTCAAGAGAAGTCATCCAGAGAAGTCACTTGTGTCTCGCCCACTACCATACATTATACTCCATTCTTTCATGACCGCCACCCTGAACCTTATATCATCAGATTGTTTTCACCTCCATCAAAATTGTTTGCTCCCTTCTGTGTCATTGATGTGGGATTCATTAAGGCCCTCCTGTGACGGATCACTTCTTGTCGACATCAGCTCATTATCCAAGAAGTTTATCTAGGAACACCCCATTCAGTACTTTGAAGCTTGCATGCCTCAATGGCAAGTTTCTCACTTCTGGCGACAAGTTTACATCAATGGCCTTCGATCGAAATATTTTTCGTGGTGTTCGATGCCAAGTCCTTTATTCACACCACGTGAATTGTACTGCAGTACCTTGAGGGTCATTATCATTATCGGTGATTCCTCTCGCGCTTGTTAACAATTTACATCATTGACTGGTAATCAAGCGACGTCTTTCCATGTTCGACTTCAGAACATTTCTCACATGGATCGACTTGTACTTCGAGTGAAGATTGAACGAGATTGAAGACCCCAGATCTAGTTTCATCCATTTGGGCTGCGATATATATTCAGGGAAATAAAGACATTAAATGTACAACATTGCAGCACAGATAATCATCCCACCAAAAGGATGATGGCTCTATCAGAATCATCAGTCTACACTCAGACGATTATCTGTCCTATGTACATGAAATGAATTTATAAAGCTGAGCATGGGAATGGTTGCTTCAGCTAGATCATGAAAATATTATGAAGATAATGTATTGTATTGTATCTTATTACAGGTCTCCTCCAGCATTGAAAGAACTTCAGATCCTCATAATAAAGCATTTCACCCGACACCAAAAGGTTAACGGCCTCATACTTTAGGGGGCAACTATTATAGATATTTTTGTGCCCTACAACTCCAAGCATGAAATGTCCATAAACCAAGGGCTCCTAAGTCCCTAAAAGTGTTGTTCTAACCCCTTAAGGAACAAGGTCAACAAATTACTGATTCTCCCAGAAGTTCTCCATGAAAAACTACTCAAAACTGGTCAAAACTGGATCAATGCACTTGCTCCATGGCCAGGGTGCGATGCATCGCACCTTGTACACACGGGAAGTGCGTTGCATTTCAAAAAGCCCTTCTGTCGGGTGCGATGGATGGGAAAAGACAAGTGGCGGAGACAGTTTGCGAGGTGGATGATCATGGAATCTTCCACAAACTTCTCCTGGGACACTTGCCTCTCAAAATCACCCAAGGATGAGTAAGAGATCAATGGGATCTCCAAGTGGCATCAAGAACTATCAAAGAGAAGACAGTAATAAAAAACCGAGAGCTGACTCACACCTCTGCAAATATCTATATATAGATCTCTCATCCTAGAGATCCAGAGGTTGGAGGTTGGAATTTTGCATATTGTAAGGAATTGTTGTTGGTTTCTAGAGACAAACATCAGATTGTTGGGTGATTTATGCTTTGTTTGAGGTGAAGAGGGGCTTCTTTGGTGGGAGGCTGATGCTGGATCGGAACCACTGGTTGTAACTCCTCCTAGATCTTTTCTTGTTTATCAATAAAAACTATTTGAGTTCTCCTCCATGCTTTTGTATCATTGATGCTTGTTACATTTGTGTGGTTAACTTAAATCTGATCCTAAGTTGTTTATGAATATAGATCCATGTCTTTGTATAGTGCTCTTCTTCTGTGATCTTACAGGTACTTTGTGAATGCTGGGCATGCAAGGGAGCAGGTAGCTGGAGACTATCAAAGAAGAGAGGGATTGGATCAAAGGATTAGCGCAAGACACAGGTTGGTTCTTTCTATTCCTCTCTATCCATAATTCATAAAGGAAATACAAAAGTAGTTTTTCTCTATTTGTTTCTAAGGCAGCTGTCACACCTTAGTGGGATAGAGTAGTTCTAAATAGACACTTTTCCCTGTAACAAAATGCCTCTCCACCTCGCGGAATGACACTGCCATTTGTCATTTCTCGCCCATCGCACCCTACAGAAGGGAGTTTTGAAATGCAATGCACCCTCACAGTGCATTTGGGTGAGATGCAACGCACCTAGCCAGTGGCATGCCATATTACTGAGTCGAATATCCTAGCGGAGTCGCCATTTTGTTACAGGGAAACATGTCTATTTAGAACTGCTCTATCCCACTAAGGTGTGACAGCTGCCTTAGAAACAAACAGAGAAAAAATACTTTTGTATTTCCTTTATGAATTATAGATAGAGACGAATAGAAAGAACCAACTTGTGTCTTGCGCTAATCCTTTGATCCAATCCCTCTCTTCTTTGATAGTCTCTAGCTACCTGCTCCCTTACATGCCAGCTTCACAAAGTACTTGTAAGATCACAGAAGAAGAGCACTATACAAAGACATGGATCTATATTCATAAACAACTTAGGATCAGATTTAAGTTAACCATACAAATATAACAAGCATCAATGATACAAAAGCATGGAGGAGAACTCAAATAGTTTTTATTGATATACAAGAAAAGATCCAGAAGGAGTTACAACCAGTGGTTCCGACCCAGCATCAACCTCCTAGCAAAGAAGCCCCTCTTCACCTCAAACAAAGCATAAATCACCCAAGAATCTGATGTTTGTCTCTAGAAACCAATAGCAATTCCTTACAATATGCAAAATTCCAGCCTCTGGATCTCTTGGATGAGGGATCCATATATAGATATCTGTAAGGAGGATGAGACAGCTTTTGATTTGATTAGTGTCTTCTCTCTGTCAGTTCTTTCTTCCACTTGGAGACTGAGGGCCTCTTACTCATCCTTGGTGGAATTCAGTGAGGCAAGTGTCGCAGGAGAAGATTCTGGAAGCTTCCATTTCCTCTCCATCTTGCAGAATGACATTGCCATTTGTCATTTCTCGCACATCGCACCCTACAGAAGGGAGTTTTGAAATGCAATGCACCCTCACAGTGCATTTGGGTGAGATGCAATGCACCTAGCCAGTGGAGCAGCTGCAATGATCCTGTTTTGACCAATTCTGAGTAGTTTCTAGTGGAGAACTTCTGTGAGAAGCTGTAATCTGTTGACCTTGTTCCTTTAGGGGTTAGAACAACACTTTTAGGGACTTAGGAGCCCTTGGTTTATGGACATTCCATGCTTGGAGTTGTAGGGTACAAAAATTTCTATAACAGTTGCCCCCTAAATTATGAGGCCGTTAACCTTTTGGTGTCGGGTGAAATGCTTTATTATGAGGATCTGAAGTTCTTTCAATGCTGGGAGGAAACCTGTAATAAGATACAATACAATACATTATCTTCATACTGTTTTCATGATCTAGCTAAGGTGGGCATTCCCATGCTCAGCTTTATAAATTCATTTTCATGTACATAGGACAAACAATCGTCTCAGTGTAGACTGATGATTCTGATAGAGCCATCATCCTTTTGGTAGGATGATTATCTGTGCTGAAATGCTGTACATTAAATGTCTTTATTTCCCTGAATATATATCGCAGCCCGGATGGATGAAACTAGATCCGTGGTCTTCAATCCCGTCTGATCTTCACTCGAAGTACAAGTCGAGCCATGTGAGAAATGTTCTGAAGTCGAACATGGAAAGACATAGCTTGACTACTAGTCAATGATGTAAACTGTTAACAAGCGCAAGAGGAATCACCGATAATGATAATGATCGTCAAGGTACTGTAGTACAATTCACGTGGTGTGAATAAAGGACTTGGCATTGAACACCACAAAAAATCTTTCAGTCAAAGGCCATTGATGTAAACCTGTCACCGGAAGTGAGAAACTTGCCATTGAGGCATGCAAGCTTCAAAGTACTGAATGGGGTGTTCCTAGATCAACTTCTTGGATAATGAGCTGATGTCGACAAGAAGTGATCCGTCACAGGAGGGCCTTAATGAATCCCACATCAATGACACGGAACAGAGCAAATGATTTTGATGGAGGTGAAAACGATATGATGATATAAGGTTCAGGGTGGCGGTCATGAAAGAATGGAGTATAATGTATGGTAGTGGGTGAGACACATGTGACTTCTCTGGATGACTTCTCTTGAACATATCGGCGACACTGATGTGATGGATCAGTAATATTAACCCCAAATGTGGATGGTATGGAGTGACCATGGTGATGTGACCGGTGAATGAAACAACCGAACCCGACTCGGACACGGAGTGGAAGTGTCATGTTCAAGAGCGACTTGCTACCAACAAAGTTTCTTTGAGTTTTCTTCCCAATTTTTCCCCAGTCATTGCTGACCAGTACCTCTTTATTTTTGTCAAGCTTGAGGAGGATAACATATGCTTGTTCTATAATTTGCCCTTCGGGCAAACCCATCGCTATGTTTTAACGAGCCTAGCGATAGTGAAACTCGTTCTCGTCTAAAGACAAGTTTGTCGCTATTAATCTTTTTAACAAGTTTAACGACAAAGATAACTCGGTCCTTTTCAATTTTAGAGAGTCTGAAAAGGAACATAAAGTTAACTCCAAAATTCCTTTTTCGTCATCTAATCCCTTAAGTCCCAAAAAGTATAAAACAATACAGAAGGGATGAATTTTCGATAGTTTTAATGAGCCGAACAAAACAAGCGCTCGATCTTTTTGTATAATAATCCCTCAGGTCCAAAAAGATTAAAATCTAGAGGAGAGATAGCACTTCCTGTCCCTTTAACGAGCTAGAGAGGCCAATGGCTCGGCAATCTTTTCATATTTTACGAGTCAGTTGAAAAGAGCTTAAAGGAGTCTCGTCTTTTGAGGAACGAGTGATAAAACTGAGCAGCTGATTCCAGGTAAGGTTTGGAATTTTTCAATCATGGCAGTGTCACAAGGATGGCTAGTGAAATCACTCTTCGCAGCTATTCCTCAAAATGGGTAAAAAATCAAATGGAGGTGAATGATCAGCCAATGAAAAGTGGAGGTGATGGTGCAAACACGACCAAGGCTTTAACGGCTGATGTACTACGTTCACGATGGTTATTTACCGGGGAATAGTTCATTTTTTAATGAGCTTAAACGCGGGTGGAAACATTTGCTCATGTCTTATGTTTATTTTTTAACGAGCTTGAACTATGTGCTAAAACTGCTTGATTAGATGGCCTTGTTTTGATTTTACCATAAATAGCTTTGTCCTTTCAAAGATCGTACTGTACTTTCAACTGCTTCATCAAACTAGTCAGAAATGAACAATATATGTTTGAAAACAAGTTAGAACACTAATATTTTACTTTGAACTACATAAAAGTAATGAAAAAGTGTTTTTACCTCTCATTTTACCATTTCATTTGAACTTGGTTTGTTGGAGCTTTGGAGGTGTTTTCCCCCCTCGATTTTCATCAGCTGATTTCGTGAGATTCTGTGGACGATTCTTAGTGCCGTCTAGACCAGGTAGGAGCTAAAACTGAGCTCTTTCATTTCATGGTTTCCATTTTGCATTTTGAGCTTGATTCCTAGCATTTCTGAGTCCCTGGGGTTTAAAGAACTCGTTCTACCATCAGCGCACCCTCAGTGTATCGAAAACTGCGTTGAATGTTGGCCTGTCTAAAGGCTATCTGACATTCAACGCACCTAGAACACTGCTGCAGGTACGTTGGGCGCAAAAAGGGAATTTGATGTGCAATTTTTGATGGAATTTTTGTTTCTCACAAAAATCAGGGCCTAACTCCTCTCATGTTTGTTTTTCAGAGATCTTTGGAGTAAGATGACCATTACATGGCGAGAATGTGAGGATGAAGAAGAGGACATGCTTACCCTACATGATCCAGTTACAGTGAACGCACTGCGGAACTGTGGCTTGCTGAAGTTATTCTGCATTTCTAGCATGAGACAAGAGATCAACTTACTGCAGTATTTTCTCGATGCTTGGGATCCTACCAATCAGGTTTTCCAGATCAGGGGCAAATCTATCCCCTTGACTGTAGTAGACATCTATTTCTTGACTGGCTTGTCGAGGCGGGGTGCCCCCATCTCTTTGTCAGGTTTGGCTCGAGGAGGCGATTCTGTGAGAGATTATGTCCACCGGTACTGCAGAGAAGGATCTCAGCTGAGTAAAGACGGCAAGATCATCATCCGTGATGTCACTGACAAGTCCCTCAAGACTATTCTGTTTACTTTTGGTAGGATGGCTGGTGGTGTGGCTCTTCATGTAGCCAACTGATTTTACATGCAGCATGCCTTGGAATGCCTCCAACCGAAGGTGTTCAACTGGTGCGACGCAGTACTTCTTATGATGAAATAACAGTTGACCAAGATAAAGAGCGGGAGGTTGAAGAACTTTGGGTATGGTTCTATTTTGACTGCCTTTGCCTTGGAGAAGATACCACTGATGCAGCCGCAGTACATTGCACTCGATTTACCTTCTCCTACTGAACCACGTATGCAGAGATGGGTTGACCATATGTCTAGGCATGCTGGCCAGTCTCAGATTTCATTTTCTAATACCTTCTCCAGGTGGTTTGATCGTCAGGAGATGGTTTATTCTGAGTATCCATATGATGGCATGGACTTCCTGGGTGATCCAGATTTAGTACTGCCGGATGGCGAGCAGTGGGGCGCCATTGGTAAAATCTTTGACCATATTCCTGTTTATCGTTTTTTGTTTATAATGTCCTTGTGCTTTATTCTATCAAGACTTTAATCAAACTCATGTGTACATGTAGATGTTGGTCCCGTTTGTCCAGTAGTTCGCCTGAGAGTACCAACTGCTGCCCCAGCAGGAGAGGCCGTTGGAAGGGCTATTCTTCGTGACCTCGATGTGGTCGAGACTCTCACAGCGTTACAGGAGCAGGTTGAGGAACTCACTCTCGGTATTCCAGATGTGAGGACTGACGAGCTACCTTTGCGGTTACAGCGGCATACTACTGGTGTGCCCAGACGATGGACTTGTCTCTTACGCATGATCGCACAGGCTGTGACTTGCTATCATGAGCATCATTAGACTAGGGTGCTGTTAGGCCCCTATACTGCTAGTGTAACCCCTTATTGTTATTATTATAACCCACTTATTATATTGATGTACCCATGTAGTGCCCATATTGTTACTATTGTGCCCCATAGAAGCCCACTATTTTTATTGTTGTGCCCTTACATTATTATTATTATGTCGGCTCTGATTATGTTATAACCCCTTAGACTCCTATATATAGAAAGGAGGTATTTTCATTTGTATCATCCAAGAATTGTTCATTTATGTAATGTAAAGGAGGTTTCCCCCTCGAAGAGGCTGAATTCTAAGGCGTTGATCTATCTTTTCTATCTTTTCTTGAGTTGGTTTCATAACATTTGGTATCAGAGCCTTGGATTCTAGGGTTTCGCTGCTCCAAACAGGTCATCGTGGAATTTTCACTATAACGTTTTTTCTGTGACGTTTCAGAAGTCGCAAAAAAAACCCATTTGATAAGAAATCGCTCTGAAGCTTGGGTCTGAATTTCGGAGCTTTTCGTACGATATTTTCAGAGATATGATCTGAGGAAGTTGGCCTTTTTGCAGACTCCTGAATTACACTCAAAACAGGTGACCTGGGGAAAATCGTCATAACTTTCTTTCTGAGCATCGGATTGAAATTTTGTAAGAAGGTACAGAAAGAGGACGAAATTTAGTTTTCTTTTATATATTTTTTAGAGTCAAAGGTTGAAATAGTGACACGTGGAACTTCATACAAGTTCGCTCTACTGAACTAGTCTATAATCAGGTCACTGCGGGAGATTGTGCATAACTCTTCCTTGGAGAATCCAAATTGGATCAGACAGGTGGCATTCGAAAGAGGACACAGAGGGCTACTATATATCACAATATTAGAACTTAAAGATCTGAAAGTACAGAGTTACAGTTGTTTCAAGATAAAGCTCCTAAAATCAAGAAAAAGCAAGATGAGGAAGTTTGGTGGCAAGGATCCGGTAAATTGGATACTTCAGATGGAGCAATATTTTGATCTACATGGTGTACAACTGTTACAAAAGGTATGTATTGCATCTTCATATTTAGAACCAGATCAATTTTTATGGTATGAAGGGCTTTGTTCTCGTAAAAAAATTATTACGTGGTCAATTTTCACCGAGGAAATGATAGCACATTATGAGGATACAAAGAGCAACACCTTCTTTAGAGCAACACCACAACAATTGGAAAGAGTAAAAGGGCTTTGTGACATAATGGAAAGCAAAATTCTGGAAACCAGGAAGCATACCCCTCACAACTATAAAGATGGAAGTGTTGTTTCTCCCAGCCTTCCACAACCTACAAGGGTTACACCACAACACTTGGAAGAAAAAAGAGAAAAAGGGCTTTGTTACAATTGTGATAGCAAATGCACTAAAGGTCATAGGTGTGCTGAGAAGAAATTATTTTACATAGAATATGAAGAGGAGGAAGAAAAGGATCAAGAAACATCAAAAGAAGACGATATACGCCAGGACACCACCCCAGAGAAAGAAGAAATGAATCCGACCATATCTTGTAAAGCATTGGCAAGAATTACCACTCCTCAAACTCTCAAGATAGAAGGACATATCAAGAAGAAAAAGGTGCAAGAAGTGAAAGATCACATCGAGAAAGAAGAAATGAATCCAACCATATCTTGTAATTCAATGGACAAAATTACCACTCCTCAAACTATCAAGATAGAAGGACACATAAAGAAGAAAAATGTTCAGGAATTGAATGATCACATCGAGCATCAAGAAATGAATCCGACCATATCTTGTAAAGGACTGGAAGAAATTACCACTCCTCAAAAGATAGAAGGACATATCAAGAAGAAAAAGGTTCAAGCAGAGAAAGATCACATCCAGCATCAACAGCAAGTTCTCCAACTTTTAAAGGATAATGCCACTTCGGTGCAAAATCAAACGAAACAACAGGTAGATCAACATCGTAGTGAAAAATGTTTTGATGTAGGTGATTGGGTATTTTTACTGCTACATCTCAAGCAAGCTATTTATGAGAAGGAAATGTTGGCAATACTACATGCACTTAAAAAATGGCGACCTTACCGAATGGGAAGACTCTTCAAGGATGAGGATGTGGAAGCATTGTTTTGTGTTATTTATATTATCCAACCAGATTGGATAAACGAAGCAAGGGATGAATGGAAGAAGGACGAAGAAGTATGGCTACTTATTCAAAAGTTGCAAAAGATCCCAATTCAAGCAATATTGCCAGAAATTGAAGAGGAAGGAAAAATCATATTGGAACCTGGAGCAGTCACAGAAAAAAGAACCCGACAGCTATGAAATCGATCAATTTCAGAGTATCTCATCAAGTGGAAGAACTTACCTGCTGAATATTCCACATGGGAGGACAAGAATTTTATACAGAAGCATCAAGAACTACTTAAGCATTGAGGACAACGCTTTTTGAAGGAGAGGGGCGTGTTAGGCCCCTATACTACTAGTGTAACCCCTTATTGTTATTAGTATAACCCACTTATTATATTGATGTACCCCTCTAGTGCCCATATTGTTACTATTGTGCCCCATAGAAGCCCACTATTGTTATTATTGTGCCCTTACATTATTATTGTTATGTCGGCTCTGATTATGTTATAACCCCTTAGACTCCTATATATAGAAAGGAGGTCTTTTCATTTGTATCAACCAAGAATTGTTCATTTATGTAATGTAAAGGAGGTTGCCCCCTCGAAGAGGCTGAATTCTAAGGCGTTGATCTATCTTTTCTATCTTTTCTTGAGCTGGTTTCATAACAGGTGCCCCCTAGTATTTTGAGTTTTTGGGTCATTTGACCGATTTTGTCTTGGTTACAGAACATTATGTGTAAACCATAAACAGTTATATATATTTTTTATTTTTGGAGTTTTATTTTGGTTGAGCTACATGATCCACATGTAAAACATTGATGATGTGTTTCTTTTTAAAAATGTTGCAAATGTCTATCTAACACATAGTTTACTAATGAGTCAGTTAATGTGTTTAAGTTTCTGGAAATATGTTGATATTGAATAAGATCAAATTGTCTTTCCAAAATCTTAACCCTTAGGAATATGTGATAAATAGCTGGGTTTCAGACGGAATATATACCATTGAGTTGTAGTATTACGAGTTGTGAGTCTAGCCTGACAATTAGTTGGCGTATACCATGTGTGATGGCATCAGAGAGAAGTTCTATCAACGCGCTATATTTAGAGATGTTATTCGTTGATCGACTAATACATACACCTCTAAAACTTACTAACTCGCCACTTGGATAAAAAATGGCCCAGGCTGCGGAGGATAAGTTCCGCGAACTACGACTCGCTCCGTCGGCATATCCAACACATGACTCCAATAGGTTTGACATCTGCAACAAATGTAAAAAGTGGATTACTTGACCAAAATAAACACTTTTAGCGAAAACAAAAATATAACAAAAGCACACAGGTTACCATTACACATAGTAACACTTGAGGTACAACCCATTACGATGTTGCGCCAGCGAAATTCCGTCATAATCCATTAACTCGTAGGCTCCTTTTGCTAACACTCATTTAACAATATAGGGGCCCATCCATAGAGACTTAAATTTACCTACTCCCAATTTATCGGATTCTTGGTCGTAAAGCAAGACTAAGTCACCTTCTGAGAAGAGACGGGGTTTGACATTTTTGTCGAACTACGCCTTGACTCGTTTCTTATGGGCTTCGTTAGCCAAAGAGGCATCACGACAGGTTTCATCCAATTGGATTAATTCCAAGAAACGAGCTTCTTCTTCTGAAGTTCCGGGGAGGAGATCAATTACGAGATTGAGAGACGAGATTTCACACTGGATTGGTAAGACTACTTCCAGGCCATATACCAGTTGGAAAGGTGTGAACCCGGTTGCATTCCTTACCTATGTTCGGTAAGCCCACAAAGATGAGTACAGGATTAGGTGCCATCTTCTTTTGTGAACTCCAATCATGCTTTGGAGCATGCATTTGAGGACCTTGTTGATTGCTTCAACTTGTCCATTGGCTTGAGAATAATATGGAGTAGAGCTGTCGTGAGACAACCCTAGTTTGGCAACTAATTCGACCATCATGTGATTGCGAAAATGCGATCCATGATCTGTGACTATAGCCTGCGGCACGCCGAATCTGGCAACTACATGATTAAAAAAGAAGAGGGCAGCTGTTTCACCAGTATTATCTAATGTAGGCATCGCCTCGGCCCATTTGGTAAAATAGTCAACTGCGACTATGATCTACCCATGCCCCCCGGTCGAGGTGGGGTTACATGTCATGAGATCGATGCCCCATTTGGCGAATGGCCCAACGGCAACTGTTGGTTGCAGAGGTGTGGGTGGTCTTCTGGTTTTTCTATCGAAAGTTTGACAAGTATGGCAACTTCTGAGTGTGGTTATGCAATCTTTGAACATTGTTGGCCAGAAGTATCCTGCCCGTAAGATATTTTGTGTCGTAGCATATCTAGATTGATGTCCCCCACACGCGCCTGAATGACAATCATTCAGGACTTTTTCGGCCTCCTCATGGGTGAGGCACCTTCTCAGAACTGTATCGATACCACGATGGTAGAGTGTATCACCGACGATCATGTAGTCTTTTGCTTGGTATCGAATTCGTTTTTGTTCGGAGTGGGAGGTGTTTGGCCTGTATTTTTGAGTTTGGAGATAAATGATTATATCTCCATACCACTCATTGCTTGCAGATATCAGAAACAAACTTTCATCCACGATTGTTTCTTCTGATGTGTCATCGTTGGACGATGATGGGAGATCACACAATAATTCTGTGAAAACTAGAGCTTTCTTTGACTTGGATTTTACAAATTCCAGATCAAACTCTTATAGGATTGCTATCCATTTTGAATATTTGCTCCCCAGAAACTGTCATGACAGTATATAAGTCATGGGGTTACAATCTGACAGAATGGTAGTTTTCCAAAAGAGGATATAGTGTCGAAATCTCTGTATCGCTTGAACAACTGTGAGTGCTAGCTTTTCAACGTAAGAATATTTTCTTTCTGTATCATTTAAGTTTTTACTTAAATAATATATAGGATGTTCAATTCCATCGACTTCTTGAACTAAAACCATTGCGATGGTCGTATTCGCTGCAGCCAGATACAGGTTAAAATCTTTTTGATAATCAGGGGCATACATTAATGATGCTTTCATTAGGGAATCTTTTAAAGCATCAAAGGAAGCTTGCGCGACCTGATCCCAGACAAAGGGTACCTCCTTTTTCAAAAGATGTGTATAACCTATTGGCATTATGGCTAAAATGTTGTCCTTGATGGCAACCCATTCAGGTGATAGATCACAGTACTTCAAGTCAGCAGCAGAGATTGATGATCAGATATCAAATATTGAAGAAAATAAGGGGTACGCAGGTACACCTTACATAAGGTGCGTACACGCAGGTCAGTGTTACATAAAGTGCGTACATACCCGCAGTTATCCCGTTCAGGAGGTGCGTACCCCCAGTGCACACATTTCAAGGCAAAGAAATTCACATGTGGGGTTTTCTTATGTTTTACTCTTGGTATTTAGCCGACGGTATTGGGTTATTATGGTGTCGGCTCGTGGTATTGATCCATGTTTTAAGGAAGAGATTTCCTATATAAAGCAAAGGAGATCATTTGGCTTGAGCATGTTTTGGGTTGAATATCTTACGAGGGCTAGATCTGGTCTAGATCTAAATAAGGCGAATCTATTGATGGACTGAGATCTCTTCGGCGCATGTTCAGATCTATAGATCTGACTGTCTGGGTTATTTATGAAGTCTTGAAATCATCTATGCCCGAAGGATCTGACTGTCTGGGTTATTTCTGAAGTCTTGAAATCATCTATGCCCGAAGGTACGCAGGTACAGTGAAAGAAAAGTGCGTACGTATGTAGGAACAAAGCGTTTCAGGTGCGCCGGTACGCAGGCACAGAAGGGTTGCAGGTGCGGAGGTACGCAGGCACAGAAGGGTTGAAGGTGCGGAGGTACGCAGGCACAGAAGGGCTGCAGGTGCGTACATACGCAGGCACAGAAGGGTTGCAGGTGCGTACATACGCAGGCACAGAAGGGTTGTAGGTGCGGAGGTCCGCAGGCAGTTCAATGGACTCAGAGCGAGGTACACAGGCTAGCAGTTGAGCAGGGTGCGTACATAAGCAGGATAGCAGTTGAGCAGGGTGCGTACTGTAAGCAGGCAAGCAGTTGAGCAGGGTGAGTACAGTAAGCAGGCCAGCAGTTGAGCAGGGTGCTTACGTAAGCAGGCGAGCAGTTGAGCAGGGTGCTTACTTCTCTTACGATCTTTGTTTATCATTGTTGTGTTCTGGGTTTGGTCCTATTATTATTGATCTGGTTACTACAACTCATTGGGTGATTCTCTTATACTTGATGATCATTTGATGCTTATGGATCCAGTTTGAAAATTTATGAAAAGTGGTCCTTGTAAGAAAAGAAGTAGGGGGTTGTAGCTCCCTTCCAGGAGAGACTGGAAAACGAGAGAGAGAGTTGTAGCTCTCTGCAGGTTGCAGCCTGCGTACTGGTAAAGGACTGCACCAGTACAAAACCATTGTAAAAGGAGTTTCTAATTTGAAAGAAGATAGAGACATATTGCAGTAGGTGGTTTTCACCCACATTGGGTTTCCACCTTACATCTTGTGTTCTTTGGTGTGACTATCTATTTTCTTTTTGTTCATGCTCATTATTTTATGGTACTGACATGCAAAAATAATTCAAAGAACAAATAAAGAAGATTTATTAAAAGAATTAGATAATACTGATTCACCCCCCCCTCTCAGTATTATTTCCAACATAACCTTTAGCAAGTTCAGCGTAATTTGGAATGAACCTCCTCAGAAAGTTCGCTTTCCCTTGGAGTTTCTGAATCTGAAGCAAATTCGAAGGTGGAGGCAAATTTATGATTGCCTGGACCTTACATGGGTTGAGACGAATCCTGTCCTTCGAGACTACAAAGCCAAGTAAACAACCAGAACTGATGCAAAATACACATTTGTGTAGATTGAGTCGTATCTTGTAGTGTCGGCAACGTAGAAATATCGCTCTTAAATGCTGCGGGTGATCAGTCCGCTTTCGCGAATGAGCCGGAAGGTCGTCGAGGTATGGTTGAACGATGTTTTTGATGTCATGGAAGGCATAATTCATTGCCCTCTGAAACATCACCCCTATGTTATTTAAACCAAAGGGTAATTTTCGATATGCGAATGTGCCCCACGAACAAATAAATGCAGTCTTTGACTGGTCGTGTGGGCGGATATTTATTTGATTATACCCGAAGAATCCATCCATGAATCCATCCCTGCGGTAACATTGCTCGAGGCGGGTTTATTTTTTAACGAGCTTGAACCCTGCAGTAACACTGCTCGTGATAAGTTTGCATGCCCCTAGCATAATAATGAAAATTGAGGTGCATGCCCCCCAAGCTTCATTGCATTCAACTCGGTGGTTGGAATGAAGGTTTACCTTCGAGATCTTCGAAAGACTCGACTTTGATTTTACAAGATCGTAATCAAAGACTCGATTTGGAAAGGGAGTCGTTTCATTTTTTAATGAGGTTGACACAGTAAAAGAACTATCCTCATAAATCTTTGTTTCATTTTTTAATGAGGTCGACACGAGATAAGAACCGTCCTCGGAATCCACCGTATTTACAGTGTTTGATAGAAAATCAAAAACTGAAGGAGGATTAAGGTCACTGGAAATATCTTCGTTACAATTCGGAAGATGGGAGCGATGGTGGTAATCTTCCCATGGTGCCTCCAATCATCATTGAAGAGGTGCCATATTCCTTAGACCTATCTATCCAAACACTCAATGAGCGTTGATTTGGGTTTGCTCCCCAAGCCAAGAAAATTGATTGGTACAATATTTCTAAAATGGCGATGATCCATGCTGACAAAATGTTTAGGAATCTTCCGAATCCATTGGATATAGAAGATTTCATATTGCAGCTTTCCGCTGTGGCCACTTCCGCCAAATTTCTCGGAGGCAGTAGGGCAAAAGTACCCGTTAAGGTAGGGTATTTTAGGAGGCCTACTCCAATATTTTGAAGCGAATGGGGGCTTCCATGGATCATAGGAATGCTTCCTGTAACTTGAGAACCATTGGGGAGGAAGTTTTGTTGATCGACGATTGTAATTCCTCCTTGAAAGGGAAATGCAATCTTCCTAAAATAGGTCGACACAACGGCAGCCATAGCATATATCCATGGCCTTCCTAGTAGGATGTTGTAATCGAGATTTCCGTCGATTACTTCAACATCAATTTCTACTGTTTTTCCCCCTAGTTCAACTTGCAAGTTACTTAAAATCCCGTATGGAGTGTATGATCGTCCATCAAATTCTTTTAACATTGTTGATGATCGTGACAAGGGCGGTGAGTCTAAATTTTTCCAGCAACTTATCGACATAATACATGTAGATGCCCCCTCATCAATAATTGTTCGATGAACAGTTTTGTTGAGGGCTTTCACTTGAATAAGGAAAGCTAGTTGAGCTGGTAACTGAGGGTCATATCCTTTGTGATTAAAGGATACAAGATTAGAATCCGTTGGGTCAATCCCACCTATTACTGATAATAGATCCTGCTTTTGGGAGAGGACATTTTGCGGTACCTCAAGTGACGACATAGCGGACGGCAATTGGGCCAGGTCCTCTACTATATTATAATTCTGTGCTACTTTGGCACGAGGATTAAATGTTGATTTGTGTACTACTCCCTTTGGCGGCTTCATCATTGGTTCAGGAATGATGGGTGGCACAACTTCGGTCAAAGTTGTTGTCGAACTACTAGGTTGTTCATTAGCGTTGTTATTCGACAGCTGTGGATTTCCGTAATCTTTATTCTTTGTCAAAGCATCATTTTGTTGTTTTGAGATAGACAACATAAGCACTTGGGATCAGGAAGCATTTTTATTAGCAGCCAGTTTGGTTCCCGGGTTTGGAAACGGATCAGTCAATACTACTGAGGTTTTTGAACTCTTAAAGAGTTTCTTAACTTCAACTTTATGTGGACAATCTCTCGTCCGATGATCCTCATCGCATATATGACACCCCACATGGGGTTTCCTTTTCCCAGAAGGGTTTGTAGAAGTTTTTCCAGGAGATGACTCATCCTGCTTCTTTTTTCTCCCTTTCTTTTTCTTCTTGCCCCCTGGTTGCTTCAGTTGTTTGCCCTTGTCGGTCGACACGGCATTTACTTCCGAGGCAAGAAGTTCCTCATTTTCATTTTGACTGGAAATCTTACGGGCCTTTTTAGATGTAGCCTTTGTTGATTTCGTGTATGTTGCGCCAATCACGCCATCGCCGGCGTGAGAGTCATTGTTTGATTTAGGAGGAGGAGGAACAGAAAATTCCGGTCTAGGAGCATCAGGTATTTTATCATAGAGCGTGCCAGACTGAGTATAGATCAAGTCTAGATATTGTGCACGAGCAATAACTTGCTCTTCAGTGACGACTCCTCCCTTTGCCACATCTTCTGTGATAGAAGGTAATAATGACTTAATAAACCATTCAGCTAGCAGCTGATCAGGAACATATGTTTTTACCATTCTGCGACGACGTCGCCACTCATGAATATGATCAGATATGTGAGTGGCCGTTGTCTGTTTGAAATTGGTAAGAAGTTCTGTTCCCGTTTTGTACCTTATCGGTAACTGAAAATGTGTTAAAAAGGTTGTGACTAAGGTACTGAAGTTGTCAAACGAGGCTCTGGGTAACTCGATATACCATTTTGCTGTCGGACCAGTTAACGTCCGCTGGAAAAGGCGAAGCCTAATTGAATCATCATTTAGGGTGTTTGATGAAGACCGCATATGAAATGTCATCACATGATTCGACGGGTCTTCACCCATATTTCCATTAAATTTACGAATATCTTACGGAAGTTTATGCGGAATTGCTGGCCACCAAGGGGCATAAGCAATTGGATCATTCGTCAGCCGGTTTAGATCTGGTAATTCTAGAGTTGCTATAAAGGGCAACTGTTGATTCAGGTTAGGCGAAGGATACCCAGGATAAGATGGAATCGCTTGAGCAGTGGGTCTTTGCATACCAGCATAATGTATTTGATGCTGGAAACTTTGACAAGGTTGATGGGCATAACCATTATAATATGGTTGCTGATAACCATTTTGGAAATGCAGTTGCCCATTACTTACAAAGACTTGTTGCTCAGGTCCCTGATATGATTGCTGGAATGGCGGTTGTTGAGATTGAATTAGCCCTGGTTGTTGGACCATTTGTTGTTGTCCAATACTGGATGATTGACCAAGATGAGGAGTCATAGTACTTGTTTGAGCCTGAGTCGCTCCAGATAAGGAGGCACTAACCTAAGGTTGTGATTGAGTCATTGAGACAAGGGGCTATTGTATTGCAACCTGAGAAACTTGGGGTTGACATACAACAGGTAGCGCTTGTACTTGCGACGCAGTCACCATAGCATGTATTGTGGGAATATTCGACACAGGGTGGACTGGTTGCATTCAATATACAACCCTTGGTTGCTGAGGTAGTATTGGTACCCAACCGCTGGATGTAATTCCAGTTTGACCTGAATTTTGTTGTAAACTCCCATATGGTTGTTCTCCGGGAGGGAATAATGAAAAGGCATACTGCCCTCCATATGGTGGAAATCCAGTACTTAAAGGGTAGATTGGCCTTTGAAGACACATTGGATCAATTTGTTGAGTTTCAACATAAGAAATACCAGATGATAATCTGGATGAAGAAATAGGAACTAACCATGTCGTCGAAGCAGTCCCTGATTGGACTCCGGCTTCTTGTTGATAACTTGCCGGGACAGATGGTATACCAGCGAACATCGATGGAGTAGTAGCAGGAGGCTCTGCTGCTGCTGCGTCGGATGACACAGTCCTGGATGTCGATGGTTGTTCAGACATATCTAGTCTATCCAAAAGATTTTCTAACGATTCTACAAGAACTTGCGATGAAGGGAGACTAACTTCGAAGACCAATGAGGGAAAGGTGATGATTATTCCGTTTAAAATAAATTTTAGACACTTTGAAACAACTTGTTTTTTCAATTTTTAAGAGTCGAGAAAAAACAAAAGATGACTCTAGTCCCCTTCGATTTTTAATGAGCTTGAAGTGACAAGTGCTCAGATGGACCTTTTCCATTAAGGAGTCTGAAAAGGAACGAAAGGTACTGCTCTGGAAGTCTAGGTAGAGGGAGTACCAAACCAATTGCAAAACTGCAGAATACTTTTTACGGTACGACAGTCAATCTTCCCGAATGCTGTGTTCACTGCATTGCGATTGATAGGGCGGCAGACATGACTTCCTAAGGATAAAGGATTTAAGCCTATAGGGGTCTCCCAAAATATACTCGACGGTACGTGGGAGCACAAGTATGTACTAGCACTTATCATCTCAAAGTGGAGGAATCACCCAACCATCAGTGGGGACAATAGTGACCAGGCTTTACGACGTCGGAATACGTTTCTAGCCTAGACCTCTAAATGTTGTGTGTTAAGTTCCAAAGCATTGTTAGATTCATTGAATTTATTTTAAGTTGATCTTGTTCATGAAGTTTGCCTTTTGGGTTCAACACAAGATGTAGATGTAATTCCTAAAATGCAATCTAAAGATGATAAACAAACTTTTATCTCTTTTGTCCAATGAAAATCCTAGCTACTAGGGGAAAAGAAAGACAGAATCTTTTCACAAAGAGCAAAGAGCACACTGTAAATGCACTTTCCTAAATCAAGCCAAACGGACTGTCTATATGAAAATGCACATGCATGTATTTGTTTTCGACTTTCTTAGTATTGATGCTAAAAGGAAAGTTGATGTACAAATCTAAATTTCTTTTCAAGCAACAAATATAAACAAGCTCTTTTTCGAAATCAAAAACAGAGATGATTACGACACCTTACGATTTTGAAATGAACACTCGTTCTTGACACTAGAAAATTACAAATTCAGACCAAAGGCAATAGTAACAGTATAATCAACCATCAACAACAATCAAACTTTCTCCTATGATCGAAATCGACACTTGTGACAGATTCAAATCAAAGGACGACAATACGACTATTCTACTTTGCAATGGAAAACCGTAAACGACTCAACAAACACACAAAAACATCTACAGTTCTTTTGTACAAAGGAGGCAGAATAACAGAAAGGAAAAGAGGTTTCAAACAGACATATACTGATCATAGGCAGCAAAATTCAGGGATAGAACTAGAAAGAATGAAGCACAAGAACCACAACTGCACAGGGCTAGTCTGATCAGCGCACCTGTAACACAGAGAATCTGAAATGCAGCGCAGGTTGCTCCTTCGGGAAGTGCGCTTAAATTTATGATCTCTAAATAGTACCTGCACTGGGCCAGAAACAAGACTCTGTCCGGGTTCTAGGTCACAGTTTGCAGTTCAGTCCTTGGTTTTTGGCCGAGTAAAAAGCAATCAGTAATGTAACAATCAGGGGTGGATCTAAGGAGGATCTAAGAGCTATCACAAGGGAAATCAGATAGTTTGTTAATCAGCTGTTTAAATCATAAACAGATCCAGTGAATGGATTGAAGCAACAATTATCTACTTTGCATTTGTTATGGCAAATGCAGTTCGAAAGCTACTTATAAGTTTATGAAAAAAACAACAAAGAATGATACACAAACAAACTAATTAGACATCCTCCCCAGTGGAGTCGCCATTTTGTTACAGGGAAAAGTGTCTATTTAGAATTGCTCTATCCCACTAAGGTGTGACAGCTACCTTAGAAACAAATAGAGAAAAACTACTTTTGTATTTCCTTTATGAATTATAGATAAAGAGGAATAGAAAGAACCAACCTGTGTCTTGCGCTAATCCTTTGATCCAATCCCTCTCTTCTTTGATAGTCTCCAGCTACCTGCTCCCTTGCATGCCCAGCTTCACAAAATACCTGTAAGATCACAAAAGAAGAGCACTATACAAAGACATGGATCTATATTCATAAACAACTTAGGATCAGATTTAAGTTAACCATACAAATGTAACAAGCATCAATGATACAAAAGCATGGAGGAGAACTCAAATAGTTTTTATTGATAAACAAGAAAAGATCCAGGAGGAGTTACAACCAATGGTTCTGACCCAGCATCAACCTCCCAGCAAAGAAGCCCCTCTTCACCTCAAACAAAGCATAAATCACCCAACAATCTGATGTTTGTCTCTAGAAACCAACATCAATTCCTTACAATATGCAAAATTCCAGCCTCCCACCTCTGGATCTCTGGGATGAGAGATCTATATATAGATATTTGCAGAGGTGTGAGTTAGCTTTGGGTTTTTGATTAGTGTCTTCTCTTTGATAGTTCTTGATGCCACTTGGAGATCTCATTGATCTCTTATTCATCCTTGGGCGATTTTAAGAGGCAAGTGTCCCAGGAGAAGTTTGTGGAAGATTCCATGATCATCCACCTCGCAAACTGTCTCCGCCACTTGTCTTTTCCCGTCCATCGCACCCCATAGAAGGGATTTTTGAAATGCAACTCACTTCTTGTGTGTACAAGGTGCGATGCATCGTATCCTGGCCATGGAGCAAGTGCATTGATCCAGTTTTGAGTAGTTTTTCATGGAGAACTTCTGGGAGAAGCTGTAATCTATTGACCTTGTTCCTTTAGGGGTTAGAACAACACTTTTAGGGACTTAGGAGCCCTTGGTTTATGGACATTTCATGCTTGGTGTTGTAGGGCACAAAAATGTCTATAACAGGGAGCTACAACCCGTGGCTCTTGTACTAGGCAATATGATTACTAGTACATAAGCACCAGCCTAGAGAAGGCTACAACCTTCTCTAGTTTTCCAACTACTACTGGAAGGGAGCTCCGACCCCCTGACTCTTGTACTGGCCAATATGTTTACTAGTACATAGGCACCAGCCTATAGAAGGCTCCAACCTTCTCTCTTCCTCTAGGGACCACATTTCATAAATTTTCATAGTGGATACTCCTGAAGCACAACACCATAATCTAAAAGCCACGTTTCGTCCAATTTTCATACTAGACCCATCAAAAACTTTAAAGCACAAAATTAATCAACACTGCAATACACACATCAACTACACTTGCATCATCAATCTCTAAATCACCCAACACCGAAACACTGAAATCTTTTCAATGAAACACAATCACCAGAACACAGAGCAGACCAAAAAATTCTACAAAAACAACCAGATCCAACTACAAATTTAAATATCATACTTCATACTATGTACGTTACTCTGATGAGTCAAACCAGTGTGTATATGCACTTTTACCAAAGTGAACTCGCGTACAGATATGAAAATATTTATTCATAACTTTGCAACTATTCCAGACATCAGTCATACCCAGATCAATCATTTATACAATAAAACATGCGTCAATAATTCAGATCTAGTCTATCCATGATAAAAATACATAATGATAATACATTCCTAGCCTTATGATCCTGATCCATCATCCATCATCAACCGTATAGGTGCATCCTTGGTTCAGATCAAGCAAAGCATCACAAAACCATAACCAGCATACTAGACCTCACACTTCATCAGATATTCATCACTTGCACACTTGCACTTTGGCCTAATGATATTCTTCTCCTTATATAGGTTTAGGCCTCTCTCAATACCATGGTCCAAAACCACGTAGGACCAATACCTTGGACCCAATACCTGGGGTCAATATCTCGGATCAAATACCATGGACCAATACCAAAATACCATGGACCAAATACCATGAACCAAAACTTAGCTTTCCAATATGTACGTGCCTTTACTTCTGTGAAATTGCGTGTGTACGACATACACACGTTTTGTTCTGCTAACCCATGTGTACATGCGCCCTTGTCACAGTGAACCTGTGTATACCTCTTTCTGATCACTGTTGCATTATGATTTGTCATCTGAGTGAGTTGCCATCAAGTACAATACTTGTATCATACCTGTATCATAATGCCAATAATCTCCCGCTTTGGACTTGATGGAAACAACCACACCAAGTCACTCTCCTCCTTTGACATCAAGGGCAAAGGGTAGACCATGATATTCTCTTCCTTTGATTTTCATTCTGCTATCCATACTCCCCCTAGGTACATGCTGAAATATATGATTGAGCTCCCCCTTTGTACATGCTAATATGTACCAATCTGTCCATGCTCCCCCTGAGCACATGTAGAATTCTTCGATCAAACTCCCCCTTTGTACATGCCAAGATGTACCAATCCATCCATGATCCCTCTGAGCACATGCAAAGTCTACAACATGACTCTACAACTCAACTAAGTGAGTTTGACCTTCCTATCACAAATGACTCATACATACATCAATCTCCCAACCATGTGTGGATACACCATTTTTTACTCATCCACCCAACCAAGTGGGAATATACCAAATGTTTCTACATGACTGAAATAGACATTATTACATCATCCTCCCATGCATAGTGAGGGTACAAATTATCTCTTTGCATGACCTTTACATCAAATAATATACATGACTTTTATAACAAAGACCAACAATCTAAACAAGACCATGATAGCCATCAGCAACTATCATACACCATATATGATCTGCACCATAAGCATCTGTCAACATCATCTGGACCTGCAATACCATTCCCTTAACCAACAATAAGTAGCAAGATGTATCATTTAGCCACAAAAGCATCGTTACCAAAGACTTCTAACCATAATGCCAACAATGCATTATTCAAAGCATATGCTCCCCCTGAACCTGTTCCATCTGTTCACTGTCAGACCTGATCATGCATATATTAGCAAGAAGTATCAAGGCATCATCATCAATCAGATATACATCAAGCACTTCTAAATGACAACACATTTCCACACATCATCAGCAGATTGTGACCATAATTAAACAAAGAAAATAATTGACTGAATCATATCAGACCCTTTTTCCTAAGTCTGTCCCATTACTTTTCCTCAAACCAACATATATGCGACTGTGCAGCTTTGAACTCGCGTATACATGTGACTTGTCTTTATGAAACTTGTGTATGAGATTTAGAATACTAAGGTTCCATACTTTTAGCTTCCTCTGAGTCTGTCATGTGTGTATACTCTGCTATGCCACATCTTTCTTCCATATCTTCACTATGATGATGTTTTCTCCTTTTGGTATGGCGCCCAAAATCTTCTACTGCATTCCTTTGCTATATGTCCAAGCTTGTTACATGCATAACATCTTACATATTTCATATTCCTTCTGTAGCAGTCAACAACTTTGTGACCAAACATATTGCAAGAAAAACAATACCCCTTAAAGTACTCGGAATGTAATGCTCTTTCTGTGTGATGGTCTTGAACCATTCTAGTTCTGCATCTTGCTGCAACATGTCCAATATTATGACATACATAACATTCAACATTATTTAATGGAGGAAATAACCGTCTATCACTTCCATAGTTAGGAGCAAAAAAATTTCTTTGAAGACTTTCTTTCTTTGGTTTTTGAGGGGGTTGACCTCTCATCTCCTTGTTGAACGTTTTCAGATTTTGTACTAGATTTCCTTGCCTCACCTTGTGAGCTAGTTTCACCTTCAACAGATTCATAGAAGCCAAGACCAGTTTTAATAGCAGGCGACCTTTGACTATGAAGAAAACCATCCAAAATCTTAGTACTATCTGGAAATCATAATAGTTTATCTTTTTCTTATAATTTACCTTTCAAGATATTTACCTTAACCTGATGTTGTTCTTCCTTTTCCAGATATTGCTTCTTCAAGATTTCTTCAGACTTTCTTCCTTCCTCCACTTCTTGCCTTAGTTTGAGAATCTCATTTTCTTGTTCTTCATTCAACTCTTGCAACATTTTCCATACTCTAAAGATACACTCCAGCTGAGCTTTTAAGTTGATAACTTCTTATTTGAGGGCACTCTCCCTTTTGTTAAATAGATCTTGTTGATCTATGATTTTATCTCATGCTTCATTTGCCTGTTCATCTTCAATCTGAGGTGATTCAGAATCTAAATACTTTCTTCCACTTAACGGTAGGCTATCACTATTCTTTTGAGCTGTCTTCTTCTTTTGACATGCTTTCTTTCACATTGTTATATGGATCTCCTTCAAGTGATCAAGCTTCTACCAAGGGACCTTCTTTGATACCAATTGTTGGAAATAATACTGAGAGGGGGGGGGGGGGGGGGTGGTGAATCAGTATTAGCAAATCGCTTACTTTTTCATTTCCATAATCAGATTCATATATGATACTTTAGTAAAGGGAACCCACATGTAGACGAAACTCTGTTTAATGCAACTAGTGTATATCTAGTAAACTTATGATTCAGTTAATCCATTATATGTTGATCTTTAATCAGTCCATTAGAAACTAATTAATCATATAAATAGTAAACAGGTGCAGTAAAACAAAATAGATCATCACACACAAGAAACACACATGAACACCATGATATAAGGTGGAAACCCAATGCAAGACAAAAACAACTTGCTGTCGTCTTCCTTTAATATAAGAAAAACCTATTTACAATCTTGTAATAGCGCAGACTCATACCAGTATGCAGGCAGCCACCTGCAGAAGGCTACAACCTTCTCTCACTCTCCAACTAGTACTAGAAGGGAGCTACAACCCCTGCCTCTTGTACTAGCCAATATGATTACTAGTACGTAGGCGCTAGCCTACAAAAGGCTACAACCTTCTCTAGTTTTCCAGCTGCTACTAGAAGGGAGATCCAACCCCCTAGCTCTTGTACTAGCTGATATTTTTACCAGTACGTAGCTACCGACCTACAGAATGCTCCAACCTTCACTCTTCCTCTAGGGACCATGTTTCATAAATTTTCATACTGGATACTCCTGAAGCACAACACCATAATCTAAAGGCCACATTTCATCCAATTTTCATACTAGACCCATCAACAACATTGAAGCACAAAATTAATCACCACTGCAATCCACCCATCCACTACACCTGCATTATCAATCTCTGAATCACCCAACACTGGAACACTGAAATCTTGTCAACAAAACACAGTCACCAGAACACAGAGTAGACCACAGAATTTTGCAACAACAAACAAATCCAACTACAATTTCAAATATCATACTTCATACTGTATACACTAATCTGATGAGTTGAACCAGCATGTATACGTGCTTTTACCAAAGCAAACCCATGTACAGATCTGCAAATATTTATTCATAACTTTGTAGCTATTCCAAACATCAGTCATATCGAGATCATATCATTTATACAATAAAACATGCGTCAATAATTCAGATCTAGTCTATCCATGATCAAACTACATAACGATAATACATTCCTAGCCTTATGATCCTGATCCATCATCCATCATCAACCGCATAGGTGCATGCTTGGTTCAGATCAAGCAAAGCATAAAAAACCCATAACCAGCATACTAGACCTCACACTTCATCAGATATTCATCACTATCACACTTACACTTTGGCCTAAAGATATTCTTCTCCTTATATAGGTTTAGGCCTCTCTCAATAACATGGTCCAAAACCACATAGGACCAATACCTTGGACCCAATACCTAGGGTCAATATCTCAGACAAAATACCATGGACCAATACCAAAATATCATGGACCAAAACTTAGTTTTCCAACATGCACGCGCCTTTACTTCTGTGGACGTGTGTGTGTACAACATACACACCTTTTTTTCTGCTAACCCTTGTGTATATGTGCCTTTGTCACAGTGAACTTGCGTATACCTCTTTATGATGATTAATTCTTTGCTATTGACCTGTTGCACTATGATCTATCATCTGAGTGAGTTGCCATCAAGCATAACATTTGTATCATACCTGTATCATAATTCCAACAAGAGAATCCATCCCAGATCAAGAACTAGTAATTATAGCACTCAATGGTGTTCCTAAATAATGGGATGTTTTTATGGCAGGCATATGAAATTGGAAGGAAGATCCTACATTTGAAAAACTGTGGACATCATGTGCTCATGAAGAAGCACTATTGATGGCTAAAGATCATAAAGATGAATAATTTCAAGCCCTTGTAGCTTGCTTCAAGAACAAGGGAAAGAAGAAGTTTGGACCTCAACATGAGAAGCTTTGAAATGGATCATCTTCCCTTAAGAAGAATAAAGACTTATCAAAGATCCAATGTTATGGTTGTCGAGAATATGGACATTTGAAGAGAGATTGTCCTAACATGGCTAATAACAATAAGAGAAAAGGGAAACAACATGCTTATGTAATAGATGTTGAAGATGAAAAACCAAAGAAGGCCAAAGGTGATAAGGATTTATTTTACTATTATGCTTTGAAAGGTTCTCTTGTAGATGATGATTTCTTGTGGTTGGTAGATGGTGGAGAATCAAGGTACATGATTGAAGAGCATGGGAATATCTCAAGCATGACATAACAACATTTGTCTCAATGGGTTGAAATGAGAGACAGTAACAACATGTAGTCAAAGGAGTTGGAAAGGAATCCATGGAGCTAGAATCTGGTAACAATGTACATCTCAACAATGTTCTTTCTGTATCAAGTTTGGAAAATAATCTTGTCTCTATTTCTTCTTTAGAAAATAAAGAGGATATAGTTTATTTTGTGGATAGAAAAGTACTCATTTTGTCCAAGGGCTTTAGTATAGATGATGCTAGGGTTATTAGAATTTGTGACAGGATACTGTGTAGACTTGTGAGTCAACTATATCAAGAACTAGTACATGATATAATAAATCCAAGTGAGTTATGGCACCAAAGGTATGGACATATTCATTTTAGAGCATTTCCTAAATTGAGCCAAGTAGTGTTAGGAGTTCCTGAACTGTGTAGAAATTTTGAAAAATAAACACTTATTCAACAGAGGTTATCCTGATCATGCACTATTGCGGAATACATGCACAATACATAAGCGCCTCTACGTTGATCATCAATTTCGCAGCATCAAAAACAATGAAACATCAATAGCATGCACACATTAACATAGTTTGTAACCCGGGGAATGCTTATAGCTGAAAACCCCACACTATCTGTATATTAATGATTAAGAACATGTAACAATACATAGTACAATACTCCTCACAAGTACTCAGTACTATCTCCACCTATTACACACAATACAACTCAGATCTGATCTCCAAATCTCCTCCGCTGCTTGCCTGCCTCTACTGCACAATCCTGCAAGAGAATGAATGAGAATGGCTGATCCCAACTTGTATTTACATGGCTGAACCACATGAGCACAAGCTACAATTTCCCTGGTATTGGCCCACACTGCGCAATCCTCATTGGAATTACTCAATCCATGCATGTGCAAAATCTCATGCACAACTGATAGTCACAACTCACCCTTTCACTTACCTCTAACACCTGCCTCTATTGAACTGTCCATGCACTGAGTCAACTGATGTATTATTTAGTTGTTTTATGAGTTAATAATTAGTGAATTAATTAACAATGAATTCACACAACTCATCACTAGCGTATTCTTTAGTTAGACTAAATACAACTAGTTCAACTAAGTCAAACTGAACACAACTCCATCAACTCCACAGAACTCACATGCATGAGTTCTAACTGAAGTCCTCCATGCAATAGATCAAATAACACATAAGAAACCACATGATTCCTTCTGTCAGTTGCATGTGCCACATCCGTAGCTCGAACTGAAGTGATCGAAGAGAATAAGATAATGCTTAGAGTCCAAATATTACGAAGGGCTAATAATATTTGACTGTTTCTATTTTTAGCCTAGCAGTCTAAAAACAGACTCTGATCACTCCGCTGTGAACCAAAAATAGAAGTCCATCTATTTTTCCCAACATGACCAATCATCCATAAATAGCATCCTGCAACTCATAGACCATGATCCATATGTCTAAAAATAGACATAGTCTAAAAATAGACTTTGCGCCATAATTTGCCTGCGGGCCCACTTAGTGAAGGTGACTCCTTTCCACTAAGCTCCATCATATTGTTGCATTCTCAACAAGCATTTCTTGTTGCACACTTTTCAAAACTCCCTCTCAACAAGAAAGGCTTCCTCTCAAACCCAATCTTGTAACTTTGGAATGTTCTGCATGCAACACATCTGCCCAGTCCACTTTGCTCCAACAACACTTGGAACAAAAACACTCCCAACTGACCACTCTATTGGGCTAGGAACATAATCTGATGCTGGAGCTCTACCTTCTGCTGACAAGTGCTCCCTCTTTGACATCTGCATTACTGCAACATCCCCATGCATCTCACACCATTGCACACCTCTCTATGCTACCTAGCACTGTGCAAAACACTTGTGCCTCTCGCATTGCTACAGCCTGCTAGCTATGTGCCGTCCTGTGATTCCCTGCACTTTCACTCTCTCTGGCGCTCCATCCACATCTGTCTCTACCCAATCAGTAAGTTCGTGCTGCTCCACATCGGGGTTCCCGTAGCAGGGTCTCATCCAAGAGGTTGGGTACGTCAAGGATCCTGCCCGTCCTCCTTGGGACGATCACTATATATCACCCCACCTCCTACCTGGAGGTATGGTTGCATGCAATCCCTCAGCCCACCTGGCTCGAAGTTTCCCCCTACTGGAGGTCTCTGCATGAGTAGATGTCTCTACTCGATCTCCTCTCAGCTTCCCTTGTTGTGGCTACTCCACAACCTCCTGAAGCTGCTGCACCAATCGTGGCTCCTCCACAATCATCTGAGACTTCTTCTGGCTCTACATGTTGAGCGGTAATATACACTCCCTCTCAACCACCAAGTCTCCATCAGTTTCCTTGCTGCTCAAGGCTTTGCATGCATCTACATGCAACTGAGATAGGTTCTTGACTCGAAACCCTATCTTCCAGGTTTCTCCAGTTGTCTTGCTGCGCAGGAAAGCCTTTCCCTCGCTGAAGACAACATCATATCCCTTGTCTTCTAACATCGCCAGAGAGATAACATTCTTCTTCAATCCTGGAACATGCATCACTTCCTTCAATCTGAAGGGTTTACCAGACTCCCTCTCAAAGGAAATGATACCGATACTGGCTGCACTGCGTCTACCATCATCGCTCATCTCGATGTGCACTCCAAGATCTTTCTCATCCAGATCAGAAAACAAATCGGGATCTCCTGTCATGTGAGAAGACGCACCACTATCCAAGAACCACATCGATCCCATCACACTTGAAACCAAGCATGCGATCAATGAAAAATCAAGCTCAAACTGCGAGGCTAGAGCCTCTCCTGCTGCAGATCCAACAACGTGCTTGCTCTTCTTCTTCTGTGGACAATCTATGGCATCTCCATCCTCAGCTTTCATGTTTCTGAGTTTATCCTTGAGCGCCATTCCACCAACTCAAACCTCAACCGCTTCTGATCTAAAATTCGTGAGAACAAAGAATTTCTTGTACAGAGATTGACTGTATGGGCATTCACCGGATATCTCACCTTCCAAAAGAAGGATGAATCCATAGGCTACCTGGCCTGATTACAGAGTCGGCTTGAAGAAATAAAAGGTAAACACTTTCTAAATAATAGATATGATGATCAATCCCGCTTTGATATCCTGTAGAACTTTTTCTACAAATCAACCAGCTCTGATACCATGTAGAAATTTTGAATAATAAACACTTATTCAACAGAGATTATCCTGATCATGCACTATTGTGAAATACATGCACAATACATAAGCTCCTCTATGTTGATCATCAATTTAGCAGCATCAAAAACAATGAAACATCAATAGCATGCACGCATTAGCACAGTATGTAACCTGGGGAAAGCTTACAGCTGAAAACCCCACACTATATGTATATTAATGATTGAGAACATGTAACAATACATAGTACAATACTCCTCACAAGTACTTAGTACTATCTCCACCTATTACACACAATACAGCTCAAATCTGATCTCCAAATCTCCTCCGCTGCTTGCCTGCCTCCACTACACAATCCTGCAAGAGAATGAATGAGTATGGCTGATCGAAACTCGTGTTTACTTGGCTGAACCACGTGAGCACAACCTAAAATTTCCTTGGTATTTTCCCACACTACGCAATCCTCATTGGCATTACTCAATCCATGCATGTGCAAAATCTTATGCACAACTGATAGTCACAACTCACCCTTTTACTTACCTCTAACACCTATCTCTGTTGAACTCTCCATGCACTAAGTTAATTGATGTATTCTTCAATTGCTTTATGAGTTAATAATTAGTGAATTAATTAACAATAAATTCACACAACTCATCACTAGTGTATTCTTTAGTTAGACTAAATACAACTAGTTCAACTAATTCAAACTGAACACAACTCCATCAACTCCACATCCAACTCCACAGAACTCACATGCATGAGTTCTAACTGAAGTCCTCCATGCAATAGCTCAACTAACACATAAGAAACCACGTGGTTCCTTCTGTCAGCTGCATGTGCCACATCCGTAGCTCGAACTAAAGTGCTCCAAGAGAATAAGATAATGTTTAGAGTCCAAATATTACTAAGGGCTAATAATATTTGACTGTTTCTATTTTTAGAGTGGAAGTCTAAAAATAGACTCAGATCACTCCACTGTGAAACAAAAATAGAAGTCCATCTATTTTTCCCAACATGACCAATCATCCATAAACAACATCCTGCAACTATTAGACCATGATCCATATGTGTAAAAATAGACATAGTCTTAAAATAGACTTTGCGCCATAATTTGCCTTCGGACCCACATAGTGAAAGCGACTCCTTTCCACCAAGCTCCATCATCTTGTTGCACTCTCGACAATAATTTCTTGTTGCACACTTTTCAACAAACTGCAGATAAAGAATGATGGTGTATGAAAAAGTTGTGCTCTAGGAAAAACATCAAGAAAACATTTCCAAATAGTGACAACAGATCAAAGGAAGCTTTGGACTTGATTTATTCTAATGTATGTGGTCTAATGCTTGTGAAATTGCTTGGTGGTTCATTGTACTATGTGACACTTATTAATGAATTATCTCGTAAGAAATGGATATATCTCTTGAAGACTAAGGATGATGTATTCGATAAGTTCCATGAATTCAAAGTTGAAGTAGAAAAATTAACAAGTAGAAAGATCAAGATACTAATATTTGACAATTGAGGAGAATACACTTCGAAGGGATTGTTTCTTTCTACAAGCATGCTGTGATTAAGAGGGATTTGATTGTCCCCTATAATCCACAACAGAATGGTGTAGCAGGATGAAAGAATAGATCCATCGAATAATTTTTCAAGGCCATGATGCATGATTTGGACATGCCATTATTATTATGGGGGGAAGCATCACAAAAAGTTGTGTTCATTCAAAATAGAAGTCTTCATAGAGTTATGGAAGTTATGACTCCTAAAGAAGCTTCCTCTAAAAGGAAGATAGAGGTTGGTCACATGAGAATCTTTGATATTATAGTATATATTCTTGTTCCTGAGGATAATAGGAACAACATTGAGCCTTTAGGAAATAAAGACATATTTGCTAGATACAATGAATCATCGAAAGATTACATAGTATACATTCTAGAGTAGTGATGAATTGAGGTTAGAGGAGATGTCACTTTTGATGAGAAAGTGGCATATTGGAAATATAAGGAGGTCTCTATAGATTTCTTGGATGAGGTTAAGCATGAGGGATCAAGGGAGGAACATTCAAGTTTTAAAAAATGTATTAGAAGGTCAGCAATGCCTCACGACCTAGCAAAACCAATGTTATTTCATAGAACAAGAAGAGACTCGCATGGATTTGATCCACATTAGAAGAGATAGAAGGACATATAGCTCTTGATGGAAAATTTAGAGAGGTGAAGAAACCTAATATGTTCTCTAGCTATGCATCTCTCATGAAAAAACTCATTGACAAAGAACCTTCC
This sequence comes from Pinus tabuliformis, assembly GCA_031772625.1. Lineage (NCBI taxonomy): Eukaryota > Viridiplantae > Streptophyta > Pinopsida > Pinales > Pinaceae > Pinus > Pinus tabuliformis. Next base: position 243,204,071 of record CM062814.1, read on the forward strand.
ACATATGAAGAAGCAGTTGGCTAGTAGGTATGGAAGGAAGCAATGAACGAAGTGTACGAATCTATCATGAAAAGAGATGTCTGGGAGATTGTGCCAAGGCCTAAAGGGAAGTCATTGGTTACTTGTAAGTGGATATACAAGATTAAGCATGCTACATGTTATCACAAAATCACAACTGAAGGGCTGCTGATCAGGCAGACTCTGTGTAACTATTTCAGACCAAGCTTTTGACTAAGGATTAGCCTCCCTAGCCTGAGAGGGCTCTCTCAAGAAAAGGTTATTGATTTTGAATGTTGATAAGAGGGCTAACTCTTGTACAATAGATTTAATGTAAGCATAACTGGTTGGAAACACACCAAAAGATATCTCATTGGGCTATGGAGTCTATAATATCAAGTAAACAAGAAAAACACAGTGAACTCATAGAAATCAAGGCTCTTAGCATTACAAGTCAAACATATCCCACCACACATAGCTTGCTGTATACACAGGAAGTCAGAGCATATAAGTATGAATTCTGAGTGATTGCATACAACAAAACCATAAAATAACATAAGGTATAACACATCATCACTTCATTTGACCGTGACAATCCTTCGAGAATCTTGAGAAGAGTATAACTCTGTTTTACTATTACTGTCAAAAAAGATCTTACAGTGGCCCAAAACAACACACTTTTTCTATTAAGTATCCAACCTTTTTTACATATCAATTCTTCCTATATATAGCCTATCAAAAACTACTGTACGAGGCTCCTCAACGAGCATGAAGGGAGCTCGTGTTTTTACATAAATGACCTTAACCATGACATAAACCAACTGATTAATTACAAAAGTTATGATGGTACGAAAACAGGGGATTCCATCATACTGGCCCTTTAAGTCTCCTTCCTTGTATACCCTGCTATGTTCTTCAAAGCTCACCACCTGTATCATTGCCATAACAACCATATCCAAACTAGAAGCATGTTCAATGTATATACAGCTTCGGATTCCTGATGCAGAGATGATTCACATAACCGAAAAGAAAATGAAGCCTATATTCTTGGTTATTGTCCCCCTCGGTGTCCACATATTAATGATCCATATTTGAGCCTCTTACACCTCGGATAACCTCGTCTGATTAAAAAGAATTCATGAACCAGCCATCCCAGAGCCAGACAAGTGGATTATCTTACACCTCAGCAGCTCTATCCAAACCCTAAATTCTCGGAGATAAAGTGACTTTTTAGCAAAAAACAAAACTTCGCCCATTTTTTAATATTTACCCTTGGCCTCTTTAACAAAGTATCTGACTGATCTTCTAAACTCCCCAGGCTTAGTATTTGACCATTTGTTAAAATATATGCTGACCTCAGCATTCCATTTCAAGCTTTAATCATAACCAGTCATCTACAGCAGTTTCGTAGCGCGCTACGAAACTGCTGTAGGTCATTAAAATCAATTTTATGAGCCTCAAACAGTATCACTTCAAATTTATAATTCTTCAATCATTCTATACCAGCAAAAAGACACAAAAAGTCTCAAAAACTTTTGACAAGATAATGACCCAAAATATATCAAAATTTGAGAATACACAATCCTTCTTGAATCATTTAGCTAGCTTGTCTAGCTTTTCTCTCAGACTGATGACCTCCTTCTTCAACTTCTTATTCTCTGCTTTCAGACTTATGTTCACTTGTTTCATAGTTTTTGCTTGTTTTAAAGCTGGTACTGTCCATACATAGGCATCAGACACCGAACTAGCTTGACTGATCATTCTTGCTTTACCTTTCAACACAGCTTTCCTATAATTGGTATACCTGACTGCCTTCTCTTTAAAAACATTTGAGACCTGAGGTATCTCCTTACTTACTCCAGCTTGTTTTTTGATGGCAACCATATTGCCACTTGGACTTATAACCACCTTTTTGTCCTTACTCTTATTTTTAGCTGCTTGGACCATTTCAGAGAAAATTTCAAGTGCCTCTGTCCTAGGCAAGTCTGAAGAGACTTTCTCTTTTTGAACCTTTTCTGCTTCCTTCATTTGCCTCCTAGTCATTGGTCTACGGGGTTTAAAAGCATACTCTACCCCTGGTTCTTCAAACTTTAATTTTTTAGAAGCCTTTGACTTCTTTGAACTTTCAGGAGAAGACAGTGTTAAATCAATATGCATTGGTGATACCAATTGATCTTGTTCAATTTCAAGGGGTTCAACTTGAATTGGGTGCTCTTGTTCTAATTCAATAGCTTCCAACAAATCATTTAAACTACCCCTAGACACAGGACTTTCTTCCACAGGAGCTAGTTTTCCCTTTTCTTTATTTAGCTGTCCTCTAGTTCTTACTCTTGAAACCCTTTCCACTTTATTAGACTCAAATTCATCTTTTCCTTTGTGAGTCTTCTGTTTAGATGATTCTGGTGTTTCTTTAAGAGATAACTTAGAAGCTTCCTTTTCAGATACTTTGGATGACTTTGAAGTTTTGATTGTTGATGCTTCAGGAGCTTTTTCAACTGCTAACTTAGGAGTCTTCTTTGTTTTAGCTCCAGGTGTGTCTTTGTCTGTTACAGGCCTCTCTGGCTTCTTTGTTTTAGCTTTGGACTTGCTATGGTCTGTTATTTCTCTTCTTAACTCAGCCAAAGTAGTACCGTCACTCCTATCTTCTTTTTCTCTTACAGGTAAAGGAGTTAGGCTCGTTTTACTAGGGAAACCGGCCATGAATACAAACGAGTCCCAGTCCTTACCAATTTTATGTAGGCTATCCAACACCAGTAATTTAACCAGACCATGATGGAAAAGAGAAGTTTCATAGGCTTCCTTCTTCAACTGAATTTTATCACACATCTTAGAAATACTCCTGAATAAGTAAAAGGGTATGTCTATGGAGCTCTTACCAGTAAAGTGTAGCAACAGCTTGAAATGATATGAGTAAACTTTGTTGTATCGGCCTTCACACGTCAAATACTTCTGAATGCATGACAATAATGTAGCATAATTCTCCTTAAGATAACTCCTTGGGACAGCTCTGGAGAGATCTTCATTCACATATGGTGCCTTTAAGAACTCCTTACACGGACCCATATCAAACTTGAAATTCTTGAACCACTCTTGACCACCTCTTGGGATTTCTGTGACTTTAGAAATAACTTCAGGTGAAACCGGGAACTCCAGCATGGCCACTTTTGAATTTAATCCCGTAAAATTCACTGCAAATGCCTTGGTAACTTCTGCATTTCCACCTTTGAGCTTTTCACAAAACCGCCAACAACCAGTAGCTCTGAATGCCTTTGCTATTTCCTCATCCCTGAGGGTTACATCTAATCCCTCCGGTTCTGTTCTCACACATCTCCCTGAACGATGCTCTTTTTTCTCCATATTTCTTAACACAATTCTTCACGAGGGAATGACAATGGTTTGCAGCACAATAACAGATTTTACGCTGTAGAAATCAGGCTCGCTTGCAGAAGTCTATTTAGGATAAAGCTCAAGCTTTCATCAAGCAGAAGACATTCATTTGTTATGAAAAACATATTATGACACGACCACTTTCTATAACGTCCCCCAAACTGACACCTAACTCAATGAGATCAAACCTGATGGCAAAGTAATGACGAATCATGACAGACAAATGGTGTGAGGAAACAATCATGACCGGACACGTGACTCATCACCTCTCGGATTAGACAGTTAAGGAAAAACGCTGCATAAAAACCCGAAACCCCGATTTCGTAGCGCGGGCAGTTCAAATTTAAGGGAATGCGCTACGAAATCGCTAACAAACAAGCCGCTACGAAAACGTGCAAACAGATTTGAGCAACAGACTTGACCAATCATACCCGCGCTGCGAAACTGCGCAAGTACCTAAGACATGACACCCGCGCTGCGAAACTGCGCAAGTACTTTTGACAAGACATGACATAACTAACTATGATGAAAGATGACCAATGCCCTTGTCTTTACACGAATTTCATTCATAACTCTTGCATTTTCAAAATTTGAAATTGACACAAGTTAACAAAGCTATTTACAAGACCACAAGACTCTTCAAAATTTATGGACAATTGTCATATACATGGACTATAGTTTCTGGTGATAACACTACAAATGATAATATTGACAAATAAAAGGTGTAGCTTTTGCCTAGAGGATTCTTCCAAAAAGAGGGAGACGACTATGATGAGACCTTTTCTCCAGATATCAGGTACACATTTATTAGATCCATCATTTCTCTTCCTACTTTGATGGGGTGTAAATTTCACCAGATGGATGTGAATACTGCTTTCTTCAATGGTGTGATTGAGGAAGAGGTGTACATAGATCAACCTCAAGGCTTTGAGGTATTTCAAAAGGAATATCATGTTTTCAGGTTGAAGAAGGCCTTTTATGGACTCAACCAAGCTCCAAGAGCTTGGTATACTTATATTGACAACTATATGATGAGATTAAGATTTACCAAGAGTGAATCCAATCCAAACCTTTATTGTTAAGGTTGTTAAGAATGCACTTGTGATATTCTTATTATATTTTGATGACTTGTTTCAAATAGGTGTCGAGTCTCTTATCATTTAGTGCAAGAAGTAGTTGGCTTCTGAATACGATATGAAGGATATTGGGTTGATGCGCTACTACTTGGGATTAGAAGTATAATAGAAACCTAGAGAAGTCTTCCTTAGTAAAGGAAAGTATGTGTTATATATCCTTCAGAGATTTCGCATGATGGATTGAAAATCCATAACAACTCCCATGGTAACTAACTTGAAAAATTTAAGAGGCTCTGACTTCAGATTGGTAGATCCACCTATGTACAAGAAGTTGATTGGTTGGTTAACACCATGATGGACATATGATTATTCGTGAACACATTGATCCAGTACTAGGTTGAGCCAAGATATGAGTATTTTATTGCATCAAATCACATTTTAATATATTTTCATGGTACAATAAATTATGCCTTGAGATCCGTTGCAAACAAGGATGTACAACTTCAGGGATATACAAATGTTGATTGGGCAAGAAGTGTTGAAGATAGGAAGAGTACCTCTGAAGTATGCTTTAGTTTGGGGTCTGCTATAATATCATGGATGAGAAGAAAGAAAAGGTTGATTGTACTCAACACTCCTGAATCAGAGTACATCATAGCTAATGAGGCTTGTACCATAGCAATATGGATCAAAAAGTTGTTTACAATATTTTTTAGGAAAGAGTTGGAACCAATGGTGATACATTACGATAATCAAATTTGTGTGAATCTTTCATAGAATCAATTACCAATACATTTGTGACCTAGTATAGAGGAGAGAAATAAGGCTCGAGTACATCTCCACCAATGAGAAGATAGTTGATGTTCTAATGAAATTGTTGCCGGGAGAGAAGTTTGTTTACTTCATAGAAAAGGTAGGGCTCATGGAGATTACCCCTCTCATTGAGAGGGAGTGTTGATAAGTCTAGAGCATGGATGGACATTATCCCAAAATGGTGAATGGGTTTAAGAGACCCGGAGGTCTCAATAAGAAGTGTTGAGTGAGTGTCTCTTGGAGGAGGATCTTGATCACACACCAAGAATAGTGGAGTGAGGTCTTGGATCCTAATCACACACCAGGCATGGTAGAGTCAGTTGCTTCAACATGTGGACCTTAATCACAAACTAGGAAGTGTTCAGTGAGTTCCTAGACCCTAATTACACATCAATTATCATGGAGTGAGGTTCTTTCAGCATGTAGACCTAATCACCAATCAGGAAGGGATTGAGTGAGGTGTTGGCCCAAAGTGCTCACCAAGAAGGGTGAGTGAGTGCTTGTTAGTTGAAGGTCTCAACATTTTGGCCTAGGTATAGGCCATGGGATTTGAGGAATGATAACTATGGAGGAGTGAGTCCTAATATACTGATGACATTTACATGGGTTTAGTACCACCCTAGATATGGCCACTGGAAGATGTCGATGATAGATGATGATGTTGGTAATGATGGATGACCTTTTTATTTAGAGAAATTTTCTCAATTTTAGAACATTTATGGTAGTGATTATGAATACATCCCTAATTAAGAGACAGTGTTGAATTTGTAACTATGGTGAGTATTCATAATGTACATTTGGTTACTTTATGTAACTGTGTTTATCATTGTAAATCTTATTATAAATGCTTGAGTTAAAGGAAAATTTAATTTGATTCAATGATGGCACCAAAATCGCACTAGCACCAAGATCATGAATCCACTCCATACACATCTGTGCATTTACATTTATTTCACAAGATTTCCTGAAGCATTCACCGTGCACACTCAATATAAACATATAATTCATGACCACCCATATCTTTCTTTCCATTAAACACATTGAATACTTATTCTTCATAAAATAATATCACTCTCCACCATTTAACACATGCAATAAATTTAATTTCACTAACTCTTAAATAAGATTTATTTGCCCAATTAACACCCCTAGACAATTCTACCAATTCCAAAATGTAAGAATTACTCAATGATCGTGCACATAGACACTTCATACATGAAATATATTAAACTTCATTTCATTAGAAAAAAGTGTACATACAAAAATACTCAAAACCATTTGTTTCTCTCTATGAACCTTATTTCACATTCATTTGGCCATTCCTTCCCGTTGCTCATAGGATTACAATAAGTAGAATTAAGAAATGGAATATATTTTCTAAATCCTAAAAGCACTCCATAAATCACCCATAAGTCACTCCATAAATCGAATTTTCCTAAATCCTAAAATAACTCCATGAATCACCCATAAATCACTACATAAATCATTTTTTCCTAAATCCTAAACTAACTCCATAAAGCACTACATGAGTCATATTTTTCTAAATTCTAAAGTCTCTCAACCTATCCCTAGAATATCTCATACTTTTCAAGGTATCTATTTTGTCTTATTTCTATCCATAGTTGTTTTATAAATAAAGAAATTAAAATTATTTACAATAAGGAAACAAAATTCCTTTTCCATGTTGAAACCACGTTTGGAGATTTGTCTCCAAACATATTGATGCCTTGGAAGCTCTAATTCTCTTCCATTAGACTTCTAAGGTAGAAAAAATTTCATCGTCTCTTGACAATGATTTTTTGTCGATAATGTCCTCCTAGATCCCATACATAATTTTGTTGTTGATCATTGGCTTTTTCATGTTGTTGTATAGTTGTTGCAGCTTGAATTCCACTATAATTTTTCTTTTTCCTTCCTTGCTAAAAAATAGTTGTTTTCACCATGTTGTTTCTTACTATTTCAAGGGAAAATTTTTGTGCCACGAAAACAAACAAAATATACAACCATTGAAGCATACTTTTAGATTCATTCCACACTTGTAAAAATTCTCTCTAAACTCTCTGTCTCACTTTGATATGTTGATCAAGCTCTATCTCCACGTTGCCAACAAACTCTTCCTCCTTTTACATTGTTGTGTCCTTGTTCACAACAATTTTTTCAAATTGTTCACCCTCATTTTCTATTCCACTTGTATGAGTTTGCAAATTGATAATCAATTATTTTTCACCTACATGCACACAATTAGTGTGAAGACAAAAATCTATCTCTACTTTTGGCTTATCATTCCTTATGAGCCTCCCAATCAAGTATTGCTCCTCTTCTCTGCTGAGAACAAAATTTGAACTTTTTTCTCCTCTATCTTCCTCTTTCTTCATGACAACATCAAAGGGATGTTAATCATCGATAATGCGTGTAATAATAAATAAACCATTAGGAAAAACGTAAGGCTTTTCAACCTCATTTGATGTATCAATTAGCATCAAATCTCCACCAACATATCTATCTTCTCCATGGATTTATCCTTCCTCAGGTTCATCTCCGTGAACTGACTCCTCACACTCAAAAAATTTGAGTTCTTCCTTCAACCTGTGTCTCAACTTCTGTCCCTGCTTCTTAGCACATAATATTTCAACATGTCACATAACCCATTTCCTCAGGTTCTTCCCATACTTCAAGTTCTCCTCATTCTATTGTAGCAGATCTGTAAGCACATTCAACTATGCCTTCACCTCAATGAGTTCCTTCTCAAACTCTTCATCACTAATTTTACTTATGCTAGCTACTTTGGCATCTCTATGGATTCCCTCTTAATTATTCAAATGAAATCCCATAATCATCTTCATCTTCCCCTTTCTTGAGCTTCGGGCTACCCAATGTGATGTGAAAATCACCTCTATAGTAGCAGACCTCATTCCTGCTAGACATTCCTCACCAAGCTTCTCCTCTAAGCTCAAACTGTTTTTATCCTTGGTCCCCTTCTCTGGAACCCATTTTGAGCACTCCTTGTTATTCAATTTTCTATAGTCACTCTCCTTCCTTCATCATAGTTGTGTTAGTGGTCATAATTCTGAGCACATCCTCCTTCTCAATTGTTGCTACTTGTCAACAATATCCACAAATTATAAAAAACCTAAAATCAATTTACCTGCCACTTTCTTAATCTCGTTCTATTTTTTCCCCATACTTTTGTGCAAAAGTATTATGTTGTCTCCACATGTCCTTCTATGATACCACTTAATAGCACCAAAATCACACTGGCACCAAAATCATGAATTCACTCCATACACATATGCGCATTTACAGTCATTTCACAACATTTCCTAACACATTCACCATGCACACTCATAATAAAAATATAATTCATTGAGCCCACTATCTTTCTTTCCATTGACCACATTAAATAATTATTCTTCATAAAATAATACCACTCTCCACCATTTAGCACAAGCAATAAATTTAATTTCACTAAATCTTCAATAAAATTTCTTCGCCTAATTAAGACACATAAACAATTCTACCAATTCCAAAATGTAAGGATTCTTCAATAATTATGCACATAGATAATTCATACATGGAAGATATGAAACTTCATTTCATTAGAAAAAAATTATACATACAAAAATACTCAAAACCATTAGTTTCTCTCTATGAGCCTGATTACACATTCATTTGGCCATTCCTTCTCATTATTCATAAGCTTATAATAAGTAGAATTAATAAATGAAATATCTTTTATAAATCATAAAAGCACTCCATAATTGATAGCACCAAATCTACCTTGATACCATGTTCATGAATCTACTCCATACACATATATGCATTTACATTCATTTCACAACATTTCCTGAAGCATTCACCATGCACACTCAATATTAAAATATAATTCATGAGCACCCATTATCATTCTTTCCATTAAGCATATTGAATAATTATTATTCATAAAATAATACCACTCTCCACCATTTAACACATGCAATAAATTAATTTCAATAATTTTTCAATCAGATTTCTGTATCCAATTCACACACATAGGTACTTAATTATACCAATTCAAATTTTAATAATTCTTCAATGATCATGCACATAGACACTTCAAACATAGAATATATGAAAATTCCTTTAATTAACAAAACTTTTACATACAAAAATACTCAAAACCATTTTTTTCTCTCTATGAGCCTAATTGCACATTCATTTGGCCATTCCTTCTCATTGTCTGTAGGCTTACAATAAGTAGAATTATGAAATGCAATATATTTACTAAATCCTAAAAACACTCCATAAATCACCCATAAATCACTCCATAAATCAACTTTTCCTAAATCCTAAAATCATTCCATAAATCATCCATAAATCATTACATAAATGATATTTTTCTAAATTCTAAAGTCACTCAACCTATCCCTAGAATCTCTCATACTTTTCAAGGTAGATTCTCATGATAAAATCTTATCTATTATGTCTTATCACTATCCATAGTTGTTTTAGAAATAAAGAAATTAATATTATTTACAATAAGGAAATAAAATTCATTTTCCATGTTGAAACCTTGTTTGGAGCTTTTTCTCCAAAAGACTTGATGACTTGGAAGATCTAATGCTCCTGCATCAGTAAAAGTCCCAATGTGACTTTTAAAAGATGAAAATTTGAAAATTTGAAATATAAATTTTGGCTCCAAAAGTGACAACTTGGCTTCCCTCCAAGTCAAGTCGGCCCTGGCCAAGAGGCACATCCATTCACCCAAGACATAATACTATATAAAGGAAAATTTACCTCCTCCATTTGGGTATTCACATTATCTCACATAAGACAATTTCTAGGCAAGAAAGTGAAGGAAAATAAGGACAAATTAGGACAAAAAAGAAGGTTGATATTTCCCTCTTCTCTCTCAGACTAGAAACTCACATTTGTGGATTGATCTCTCTCTTTGTGGTTCACATTTTTCTGGGGAAACTATTGCACTGGCTCAATATTTTTGGGTAACTTGGGCAACAAGCTATTCTATGAAGGCTAAAATTTTGGGTCAGATAGGAAGAGTGAAGTGAAAGATCAATTTGGGTGACTTGACTTGGATAAGAACACAAGGTTTTACCATAGGTCTAGGTGTGTCTCTCATTGAACAAGAAAACTTTCTCTATTGAGAAAGGTTGCTAGGTATTTCCACTTTGTGGGTTTCACCAAGGTAAGTATTGGCTTCTTTTGTATGTTTTGATCTCTACTATTCCATTCTTATTTATGGTTGGATTTATGAATCATAATTGTTGAATGATATATTGGAATAAGTAAAAAGAAGATATACATCAAAATTAATTATCATAATTTCATAAATATTCTGCTAACCCTAATTGCACTGAGAAAATTAACATAGTTAAGAGTCATAACCTTCATCTGACTCTAAAGCTTTCATCTTTGTCACTAGTGACTTCTTTACACAACACCCATTTATGTTATGAGTGGGGCTCTTATGGAACTCTCACCACTTTCCTGTTTCTTTCTTCGCCTTCCTATTGTTATTCTTTTCTTGCAACTTTGATGGGTTATCTTGGGTTGTTCCACCTAGGCTTTGTCCTTTTTTTTGTAGTTTTGGTGTTCCCTTGCCCTACTTTAGATTGGTAGAACCAAAGTATCACTTCTTCTGTTTAAATTTTTTTCTTGATTCGATATTGGTATGCTGCACTAAGAAAGGAGGTGTCTAAGAACTCCATCTTTTCCTAGATGTATTTGTGTAGACAACCATAATACTTGAGCACCATATGTCACTTAGGGTGTTTGATACCCAAATTCATGTAAAGGGCATGAAGGATATCCGTGAACTCTAGCACTTCTTGGTCCCTTTCCTATCATAGTATGGTCCATTTTATATATTTTTCTTCATATCTTCTAATAGGGTAATAGTATTCCTTAATGGAATCCTTAAAAGAGTTGCAAGAGGGTGTGGATGAAAATAGTGCAGTATCCTCCATGGCCCTCTTCTCACAATATGCTTCCCACCAATCCTTGTTAAAGGGGGTGAATTTAAGCAACGTTATTTAGTATTCCTTTCTTTATCAGAAAAATGATGGACCAAAAAATACCATTCTGGCATATTTAACCATTTATCTAGAGAATATTCATCTATCTAGCCTTCTAATACATGAATATAAAAATTAAATTATACCTTAAAGGGGGCCATTCATCCAAAGTGGTTGTTGGAAGAAGATGTGTCACCTATTGGTATCTTCCAAAGGGTATGGGAAAAGGTATCCATCATTTCATTCCTCTATCGCTCGAAGGATTCTTCGAGCAACAATTTGATATGATATCCTACTCCCTTGTCTTTATTTTATTCTGTCATGGGAGGCTATTAGGGTCAACAATGATGGTGTTTCAAGGAATTAAGAGTTTCTAGTCCCAAATAATTATATCATGACCTCGTGGGTACATGCATAGAAAATTAGAGAAAGAGAAGACCACTCTTATACTACTAATAAAAATTTATGAAGGAACAAAATGAAATACAAGTTTAAACAAAAACATAGATATACAGTGACACTAAACTTCAACTAATAAATAACCAATGTTGAAAATCGTTTACAAGAAAAATGAAAGAAAACTAGCTCTAACACTCATAACTTTCCTCTGAGAGGATATGTGACAACTACTCTCCTCTTTGAAATATATTACAATGATCCTCTAAGGCCTATTTATCATCATGAAAAAAATTGAAACCATAAATATCCAAAACCATAACCCTAGGAGATGAAGTGCCAAAGGATTGTGTCCTCATGGGATAAGTTGGAACAACAACTTCTCATGGTCGTAACTTTGGCATAAAATCTTCATTTGGAGTGCACGATAGCTCGTTAGAAATGTTTATCTGAGGATGAAAACATTTTGATTGCAAGGCTAGTATTGACCTTAGTTTTTCCAATTTTCCCCAAAAATGTCATTTATGGCCTCAAACAACTTCAAAAGTTTAGGACCTAGAAACTACCAAAAATAGAAAAATGTCGAATTAGGAAGATATGTTTAAAAATGGGACACTAATAGGAAATAATGTTGTGTGTCCAGGTGCAATAGGTTGGTGGCCACCAATATCCTCCTAGATTAGTCCTCCCCCCTTAGGAAGAAATTGTCCCATTACATTGAGTGCCTCCATGAGATGGGGAAACTTCTACTAAACTTTGCCCCTCGTGAGCTACTTCCCTTGGTGTAGGAGTTGGCCTACTTTTACAACCTGATATAGTCAGATGCTCTGTTGGTGATTTTTTTTATCTTATGCTTCCAATACATAACCTTTGCCTCCCATGGAATTATAGGTGTATAGCTGAAATTAAATGGGGAGGATATATTTTGGATTCATAATTAATAATTCAAAAAATAATTGTTTGGTTCAATTAGTTTTATATTTGTCTATTTCATCTATTCATGCTTTGTGCTCACGCGAGCATTTCATGTTTCACTTTCATGACAAAACATCTTCTAAAAGGATTGACAAGCAACAAAAGAGTCAAATATTAGCATAGAAATGAATCTCCTCCAAGGAACAACTTAAGAAGAAATGATTTATCCTAATAAGATCATCCAACTAGGTATCAAAATTCATTTTTTGGTTATTGTTTCTCATGTGTGATATTTGTACATAAAGCAAGGGATTGCAAGACCTAAAACTATTCTAGAAATCGATAATATTATCAAGATTCCAAGAACAGATGTATAGGAAATTAAATCAGAAGTTATAATGACAAGTCATATAGGCCATTCACACTAGTATTCAACCCCAATGTATGATGTTACAAGTTCCACAATGAAGGACATATAAATTTGATTGTACAATGAACATAAGATGGACCAAAGAAGGTTTCTCTACTAAAATAAGGAATGTCACTATGGTATGGTGAAGAAAGAAGGAAGAGTCAAAGATAGATCTGACCACTCATATCTAATTTATTGGTGAAGGCTTATTCAAGTATACGCAAGATTTAGATTGAGTTGGAACTTAAAGAAGAAAGAGCACGCAAGAGTATGGGCATGAGATTGAAGGAGCATATGCATAAGGGGAGATACTATCAAAAACAGAAATTGAGTAGTTCAAGAGTGGATATTGGGAAACATATAATGGATCAAATATTTGCAGGTGATTACAAGGGGATTTTGACTACAGAATGAAATCATGCATGTAAAGATGAAGAGCCCACTTATCGGGGTAGTTCATTCATAAGAAGGAATGAATCACTTACCTTGGCCAAGGAGTATAGGAGTTCCCTCTAGCCTTTGACAAGAGGAATTACACATAGCAAGAAAATTTCACAAGAAGGGAATTTATTGACAAAAAAAGAGTTTATTCACATCACATGTAGCATATTCTCATAGTAATAATTCATCTACGAAACATCAAGTCCACATGAAGATATAGGAATGGTTATAATTAGTAACCTAATAAGTAGTCATCATCAACGTGTCCCTTTTCCATTGATGTTGAAGGGAGAGAGTACGTAGACACTAAAGAAACAGGAGGAGTTTGGAGAGAAAGAAAAAATTGAAGGAAAGAGAGTAGATATCGAGAAAGAAAAGGAGGCATTTTCTATCTAGCAAACTTTAGACCAACAATTTGACAAGGGGAACTACGAGTAGCATGACATGGGGAGTTTAGTCCATTATTGTCAATGACCATCAATGTTTGATGGTGTTTCCATCCATAATAAAGGGGGATATTGTTGGACATAGTGTTGGAATTGGTGAGAACCAATGCCATTGATGTCAAAGGGGAAGTATAAGGAATCACTAATATCATTAATAAGCCAAAGGAAGCAATTTAATAGTATGATGTATTAACAATCTCACATCAAATGATGTCAAAGTACATAGAAGTTTATTGAGTTTTTTTTGAAGTTGTGATGCTCAAATGAGTCCATGGTTGGCATGGTTGGATAGAACTCTTCACGATATTTCCAATGGTATATCACACTAGGCTAAATGCTTCTTGGTTGATAAGTTATGTTAGTTTGAAGTTAAGAGTTGCAATAAGGGGAAAAAGACCAAATTTATAAATAGAAACACCAAATTTGTTAAATTTCATGCAACTTTGGACCATATATTTGTCCTTGAGAGAAATTGATCACATATGTCATGTGAACTTGCACACTATTTAACAAGGTTAATAATCAACCATATATGGGTAGATATGACCATTGAGATTCACATGAATGATGGATGAAGCTTCAAGGTATGTGAAGGTTAATGAGGGCAATTCCTTCCATGTTGGTCCAATCCCTTAGTGACACATTGCAAGTGTCTATTAGACCCCTTAACTTAGTGATTGTGATGTGACACCCCTTACATGGATGCTAAGTTGGAAAATTAAGTCTGGACACGTGGAAAATAGTGACACATGGTGATTCGAGATTGACTTAAAATGATTGTTGGAAATAATACTGAGAGGGGGGGTGAATCAGTATTATCAAATCAATATAACTTTTTCATTTCCATATTCAGATTCATAAACCATGTATAACCAGAGTATCTATGATTCAATTAATCCATTAAATGATGATCTTTAGTTAGTTCAACAGAAATTCATTAACCATATGAGCAGTAAAAAAGTGTAGTAAAATGGAACAGATCATCACACACAAGAAGCACACACGAACACCATGATGTAACATGGAAACCCAATGTGGGAGTAAACCACCTATTGCAATATGTATCTATCTTCTTTCAATTAGAAACTTCTTTTACAATGCTTTTATACTGGAGCAGTCTTATACCAATACACAGGCTTCAACATATAGAATTCTAAAACCTTCTCTCGTTCTCCAGATTCTCCTGGAAGGGAGCTACAACCCCCTTAGCTCTTGTACTAGCCGATCCATTTACTAGTATGTAGGTGCCAGCCTACTGAAATGCTCCAACCTTTACTCGTTTTCCAGCTGCTAGTGGAAGGGAGCTACCACCCTGTTAGCTCTTGTACCAGCTGATGTACTCGTACATAGGTGCCGACCTACAGCAGGCTACAACCTTCGCTTTCATCCTCTAGGTACCACATTTCACACATTTTCATACTGGATACTCATGGAACAAAACATCATAATATGAAAAGCCATGTTTGATCCAATTTTCATACTGGACCCATCAATATCATGGAAGCACACAATCAATCAATCATTTGAATCGCCCAATCACCATATCATTACATATACAAGGATAATATGTGTGTTAGCAACCAGATCTAGTCTATCAGATCACATAAGGATAAGTCATTATGAACCTGATCCATTATAGATCTCATCCATCAATACTGAAGCTAAACACAATCAATCAATCAATCACTTCTCAGAATGTTGTTATCAGAACATAGTACCAGTAACCAGACATCACTTCAAAACCCAGACCACTGCAGTAATAGACCAAATCAGCTAAAACATATTTTCAGAGAAGTTCGCAACTTCACCAATAGAAAACTTGTGGGTATCCGCACTTCTACCTTGTCGAGGTTGCGGATCACCGCACCTGCACCTGCGTCTCGCCTGCGTACCTCCGCACCTGCGCTATGTCTCACTTGCATAGCTCCACACCTGCACTGTGTCTCGCTTGCGCAACTCCGCACCTGTGCTATGTCTTGCTTGCACACCTCTGTACCTGCACCTTCACTTCCCTGCGATTCTCCACATCTACACCGTATCGTGATCTGTGGGTATCCACACCTGCAGCGTCTTCTGATCTATGGGTATCCGCTCCTACATAGCCTACTGATCTATGGGCATCTGCACTGCACTTTCTTCTGATTTGCGGGTATCTGCACCTGCACTGTGTCGCACCTTCAGTCCTGTGGGTATAGATAATTTTTCAGGCTTTAAGTATACCCCAAACTATTAGATTTACAGATCTGATCATGCGTCAAGGAGATCTCGACCCATCAGTAGATCCGTCTTGTAATGCTCAGATTTCTCCTTGATACAAATCCAGCTATCACTCACCAACCGATCACAAGTATTTCAGATCTTGCTCACCTTAAGATATTCAACACATGAGTGTCATGTCCAATTGATCTCCCTCGCTTTTTATAGTCTAGGCCTTTCTCAAACCATGGACCAAAACCATAGAGATCCAATACTAGGGATCCAAAACCGAGGTTCAAACCTTTAGATGCAAAAACTACGGACCAAATCATAGGTTCAAAAGTGTTGGACTAAACACCATGGACCGCCCATAAGATTTCCCACGTGCACGCGATTTTTTTGCATGAAAGTGTGTGAACTGGGGTCCGCACCTTTTGAACTGTGAACCTGCGAACATGTCCGCATGTTCTAAATGATATGCCTACAGAACCTGCCGATGACTGCACCTTTTGATCGGCACACCTGCGAACTTCTTATTTTCTTCATTCTTTGTAGGCTAATCATAAATCTTTTCTACTGATCTATTGCACTTATGATCTGTCATTTGTATGAGTTGCCATCAAGGACAACACTTGAGCCGTAATGCCAACAATCTCCCCCTTTGGACTTGATGGCAAAGGTAACTTGTCATACTAAGGACTGTCATTTGATTCCTTTGAGTTGTCCTGCATCCCATGTATTATGTCACATCTGATATCTCTTCTGTAGATTCATCTGATTGTATATAAGTGAGATTTTCTTCTATGAGTGGGTTGCCATAAAGTACAACACATGCATCATAATGCCATCAATCTCCCGCTTTGGACTTGATGGCAACAACCAAACTCACTCTCCCCCTTTGACATCAAGGGCAAAGGGCGTACCAAGATATTCTCTTTCCTTGATAAACATTCTGCTGTCCACACTCCCCCTGAGTATCTGCTGAAATCTCTGAATGAGCTCCCCCTTTGTATATGCCAAGGTGTACCAATCTGACCATACTCCCTCTGAGTACTGCTGAAGTCTCTGTTCTATTGAAGAGTGTTGTTCATGCTCTCCCTAAATGTAAGCAAGGTCTGCAAAAAGATATTCTTCAAGAAGAACATGACTCTATACATCATAAATGACCTTCCTATCACCTAAGACTCATACATATATCCATCTCCCACCAAAATGGGGATATACAGAGCTTGACTCATGCACCCAATCAAGTGGGGATACATCAAGGTTTACACATGATAGCACAAGAGTATAACATCATCCATCCCAGGCATAGTGGGGAAACCAACATAGGCCATTACATGACCTTGATAATGACTGAAATATTTCATCATCCTTCTTATGCATGGGGGTACAAATTACATCATATGATGAGAAGAGATTTCATCAAGTGACTACAATAGATAGAGACACGCTATTACATCATGACCTTTACATTGAGTGAAATACATGACACTTATAACAGAGATTAAACATCTAAATAAGACCATGATAGTCATCAACAACTATCATACATAGTGAATGATTAGCTCCATAAGCATCTGCCAATAGCATCTAGACCAGCAACCTGTATTAGTGTATAAGTCATCAAGGTATGTCTGCATCAATTCATCCTTTTGAACAGAATTCTGTATATACAGAATCATTCACATTCTATCATATGTGAGAAACACCATAGCCATCCAGATCTGCATGAACCAAGTATCATCAATTGGGAACATCTGCATCAATCAACATATGTAAGTATCAACCTATCATCATATAGGTAAGAACTCATCATCATCATGTCTCCAACAATGCAACTTTGAATAATCATCCATGTATCTAGTACAGTGTATCTTGAGCTCAAAATGACTCCTTGATATCATCAACAACAACCATCCTCTTCCACATGAGCGCTAAGAACTATAGGAATCCTGCATCATAACTGTATTATATGATCTTTATGCATATGATGACAGCAGCATATGAGTGACTCATCATCAAGCAATGAAGATGTGTATTCAAGCTTTGTACTTCTCCTTAACCTTATGAAGATCACCATGTAAACACCATATATGTATCATCAAAGAGTCAACCATAAATCTGATCAACTATGTAACCCCAAGAATCATATGACAACAATATATAAGCATCATCACCAAGGACCATAATGCCAACAATGCATTATTAAAAGCATAAACTCCCCCTGAACTTGTGCCATCTGTTTATTGTTAGATCTGAACATTCATATATCAACAAGAATTATTAAGACATCATCATCATCAAGTTAGACGCAAAAACACTTCTAAACATCTTACAAGTGTCAAGAAATTTCCACACATCATCAGCAAATTGTAACCATTATCAACTAGAGAAAATAATAAACTGAATCATATCAGACCTTGCTAACATATACGCGACTGAGAAGTGACTAGCTCGCGTATATATGCGTCTTCCCTTTATCAAACTTGCGTATGAGATTTCGGAAACTGAAGTTTTACACTTTTAGCTCCCTCTGAGTCTGTGTATTGTGCTGTACCACATCTTTCTGTCTGTACTTCCTTCTTCTTCCATATCTTCAAGTGTGATGATGTTTTCTTCTTTTGGTATGGTGTCCATACTTTTTTCCTGCATTTCTTAGCTATATGTCCAAGCTTGTTACATGCATAACATCTTATATGTCTCATATTCCTTCTATAGCAGTCAAAAACTCTGTGACCGAACATATTGCAAACAAAGCAATATCCATTAAAGTACTTGGAATGTGATGATATTTCTGGATGATGACCTTGACCCATTCTGCATCTGGTTGCAACATGTCCAAGATTATGACATACATAGCATTCAACCTTATTCATAGTAGGAGCAAAATATTTTCTTTGAAGAATTTCTTTCCTTGGTTGACCTTTCATCTCCTTGCTGAGCATTTCAGATTTTGCATTAGAGTCCCTTGTCTTACTAGATTCACCTTTAACAGATTCATGAAAACAAAGACCAGCTTTCATAGCACGAGACATTTGACTACTAAGAATATCATCCAAAATCTTAGTACTATCTTGAAATCGTAAGAGCTTATCTTTTTCTTCTAATTTATCCTTCAGAATATTTACCTCAACCTGAAGATGCTCTTCCTGCTTCTTTATGTTCTCTTCAGCTTTCCTTCCTTCTTCCAACTGATGTCCTAGATCGAGAACTTCATTTTCTTGTTTTTCATGAGCTTGGAGAAGTTCGTTATTCTGATTCTTTGGTTCTTCAATATCTTCCTTTAGCGAGAGGATC
Source organism: Pinus tabuliformis (assembly GCA_031772625.1). NCBI lineage: Eukaryota > Viridiplantae > Streptophyta > Pinopsida > Pinales > Pinaceae > Pinus > Pinus tabuliformis. The sequence continues at coordinate 243,223,461 of CM062814.1, forward strand.
GTAGCTTCAAGACTTTCATAGTAACTGGATCTATCTCTAAGTTTCTTGATTTTTGTGCTCTTTTCATTGACTTCATCTCTTAGTGATGTTACTTCATCCTGCAAATTTTTATATTTGTCCTTGAATAACTTCCTTACCTTGTTTCCTTCCTCTAGTTGAGCTTTTAGTTTGGTAGATTCTTCTTTGAAGGCACATTCCCTTTTGTTCAATAGATCTTGTTGATCTCTAATTTTGTCTGTAAGCCTTTTAAATTCTACCTCTATTTCATATCTTTCTTGCTCACCCATAAGAGCAAATTCAGTTGTTTCGCTATCACTTTCATCATTTCCAAATGGATAGATACCTGTATCACCAGAGGATAACAAATTCATACCTGATAGATCATTTGCTTGTTCATCTTCATCATGAAGTGATTCTGAATGTGAAGTGCTTCTTCCACATATTCCCCAATTAATTCTCCCACTATCATAATCTTTCTGAGATGTCTTCTTCTTCTTAGGTGCTTTCTTCTTGAGCTTCTTTCCCATTATTCTACGAATCTCCTTCAAGCGATCAACCTTCAATCAAAGGACCTTATTTGATGCCAATTGTTGGAAATAATACTAAGAATGGGGGGGGGGGGTGAATCAGTATTATCAAATCAATATAACTTTTTCATTTCCATATTCAGATTCATAAACCATTTATAACCAGAGTACTTATGATTCAATTAATCCATTCAATGATGATCTTTAGTTAGTGCAACAAAACTTCATTAACCATATGAGCAGTAAATAGGTGCAGTAAAATGGAATAAATCATCACACACAAGAAGCACAAATGAACACCATGATGTAAGGTGGAAACCCAATGTGGGAGAAAACCACCTGCTGCAATATCTCTATCTTCTTTCAATTAGAAACTTCTTTTACAATGATTTTATACTAGCACAGTCTTATACCAGTATGCAGGCTTCAACCTGTAGAATGCTACAACCTTCTCTCATTCTCCAGATTCTCCTGGAAGGGAGCTACAACCCCCTTTGCTCTTGTACTAGTCGATCCATTTACTAGTACATAGGTGTCAGCCTACTGAAATGCTCCAACCTTTACTCGTTTTCCAGCTACTAGTGGAAGGGAGCTACCACCTCGTTAGCTCTTGTACTAGTTGATGTACTAGTACGTAGGTGTTGACCTACAGAAGGCTAAAACCTTCTCTTTCATCCTTCAAGTACCACATTTCATACATTTTCATACTGGATACTCATGGAACACAACATCATAATCTGAAAGGCCACGTTTCATCCAATTTTCATACTGGACCCATCAATATCATTGAAGCACACAATCAATCAATCATCTGAATTACCCAATCACCAGATCATTACATATACAAGGATAATATGCATGTTAGCAACTAGATCAAGTCTATGAGATCACATAAGGATAAGTCATTATGAACATGATCCATTATAGATCTCATCCATCAATACTGAAGCTAAACACAATCAACCAATCAATCACTTCTCAAAATGTTGTTATCAGAACACAGTACCAGTAACCAGACATCACTTCAAAACCAAGACCACTGCAATAATAGACCAAATCAGCTAGAACATATTTTCAAATAAGTCGCAACTTCACCAATAGAAAACCTGTGGGTATCCGCACTTCTACCTTGTCGAGCCTGTGGATCACCGCACCTGCACCTGCAACTCGCCTACGTACCTCCACACCTGCGCTATGTCTCGCTTGCGTAGCTCCGTACCTGCACTGTGTCTCGCTTGCGCAGCTCCGCACGTGTGCCCTCTCTCGCTTGCATACCTCCACACCTGTGCCTTCACTTCCCTGCAGTTCTCCGCACCTGCACTGTCTCCTGATCTACAGGTATCCACACCCGCAATGTCTTATGATCTGTGGGTATCTCCTCCTGCATAGCCTACTGATCTGCAGGCATCCGCACTGTGCTTTCTTCTGATCTGCGGGTATCCGCACCTGCACCATGTCTCACCTGCTATCCTGCAGGTATAGATAATTTTTCAGGCTTTAAGTATACCCCAGACTATCAGATTTATATATTTGATCATGCGTCAAGGAGATCTCGACCCATCAGTAGATCCGTCTTGTAATGCTAAGATTTCTCCTTGATTCAAATCTAGCTATCACTCACCAACTGATCATAAGTATTTCAGATCTTGCTCACCCTAAGATATTCAACACATGAGTGTCACGTCCAAATGATCTCCTTCCCCTTTTTATAGTCTAGGCCTTTCTCAAACCATGGACCAAAACCATAGAGATCTAATACTAAGGATCCAAAACTAGGGTTCAAACCTTTAGATGCAAAAACCTGAACCAAACCATAGGTTCAAAAGCGTCGGACTAAATACGATGGATCGCCCGTAAGATTTCCCACGTGCCCGCGATTTTCTCTACATGAAAGTGTGTGAACTGGGGTCCGCACCTTTTGAACTGTGAACCTGTGAACATGTCCACACCTTCTAAATGATACACCTGTGAAACCTGCCGATGACCACACCTTTTGATCGGCGCGCCTGCGAACTTTTTATTTTCTTCATTCTTTGTAGTTTGATCATCAATATTTGCTACTGACATGTTGAACTTATGATCTGTCATCTGTATGAGTTGCCATCAAGGACAACACTTGAGCCATAATGCCAACAATGATGACATGGTAGGAAAGGATGAGGTTGTAGGTGATGATAATGTGGTAAGAAAGGATGATGTGGAAACCTATCATGATGCCATGTGGAATGTCCATATAGCATTTTTTGTTGCCCAATAGGGGCAAATTTTCATGACATGTGGAACCACTAATGGAGTTCCACGTTGCAATTGTGACATCATAATGACATCATCGTAGGGGTTTCCAATGACCCTTGGGTATAGGTCATGGATTCTTGAGCATTATTCCCTTTGAAAAATTTGCCCCTTGCGCATATATAAATATCCATCGAGATACAAATGAATGAGAAAGGTAATGGATCAACCTGTGAATGGATAGCTTTCATGGTTTGAGCGAGGATTTTAGTTATGGAGTTAGAGGTTCTATACAATCCCTACAATTTAGATTTCATTATAATGTGATTGTATTGTGGTAGTTTTATGTGGATCTTCATGATTGGTTCATTATATTCTAAGTTGGCTCTTTGTGATTGACGCACAATTTTTTTGGTTGGTTCATGACAATCTGATTGGATTAAGGTGTTTGAGGTGGTTATTTGTGAGTGGTATATGGTAGCTTGATGTGGATCACTATGATTAGTTCTTGGTATTTGAGTTGGTTGCCTATGATTGGCTTATGATAGTTGAGATGGATCTCTATGATTAGTTCATTGCATCTTGACATGATTCTTTGTGATTATTTTGTGGCAGATTAATGCAGCTCTTTGTGATTGATTCATGATAACTTGAAGTGGCTCTTTGTGATTGGCCTATGACAACTTTATATAGCTCATTTTGATTGGGTCATGGAATTTGAGGTGAATTTCTGTGATTGGATCGTGGTAGTTCAAGTGGATATCCATAATTGGTTAAGTTTCCTCATCATGAATGGGTGTTCATGTCCATTTTGGCCTTTGTAACATGTTAATAGTGTATAACATAAAATATATGCAGAGTTTAACTAAGGTTTACGATAGCACAATGGGTAAATTTTTTTGTTATTCCTCAGGAGGTTGAGGGCTTGAACTCAGTTAGGAAGGTTGAACTTAATTTTTATTTCACCCCAAAAATTTCCATTTTGTTGAACCAATAAATAAACGACGATGAAATTTTTTCATAACGGTTGCTAAGAAAGTGATTTTTGTAGACCGCACACCAGAAATATCCAATCTGTAGATAGATTAATATTTCTAATATTTGATGGGTCATTTTGAGGGAAAATTGAAATTTAGAAAAGGGGTTTTGGTTGGATTTTTTTTTTTTTTTGTGAATTGAAAATGGAAGCTGCAAACAATTTTTTGACGTCGGGGGGGGGGGGGGGGTCATGATTATTATCAATATGAATGTATGAATAACCTTTCATATTTTTAAGTTGTAGAAGATTAATGAATAACAAAAATGTTGATATGGTTGTCATTTGAGCTTGTGGATCCATGTTGAAACATTGTGAAAAGTGGTCCACTGAAGAAGAAGGCGGGTTCCTCCACCAAGGTTGGTGCATCTATCAAGTTGAAGCTTGCTGCAAGTTGATGCTTACATATTTTGGGCGTTGGTTCCTCCAACAAGTTGGTGAATATATGTAACCTAATTGAAGATGGCAAAAATAATTTGTGGTTTTTTCCCACAAGGGTGTCCACATATATCTGGTTTTCTCTTATGATAATTTGATGATGTTCTTTAGTGGCGCATGATTATGGTTATAGTTCTGATTGATTGGTAATTGTTTAAATTAATTAAAGCTTTACATTACACTGATTCACCCCCCTCTCATTGTAACCTTTACTCTAACACGAGTAATAGGTGTTTTGTTGTTTTCCTCTTGTGTAATAAATCCTCATATCAATCCATCATTGGTTCTTTGAGTTCCTTTATTAATTTAGTTAACAAAGTCACAATGCAATTTGAACCCATTTCTAGAAAGAAAAGGTTGATGTGGCTAAAACCCTCAAGTTTGTATCAATGTGTAAGTATGCCTATCAAACAAGATGGGAGATTCATGGAACTCTTAATAACCTTTTCTTTCTTACTTGACCTTGGTGTAGAATTCTTTGCCTCGTTTTTCTTGTCATTCACAATGATCAAGAGAGTGATAGGATGATTCTTTAAATTCAATTTGTTTACTTAATGCACACTATAACAACTTTTGATATAATTATTATGGGATGTTTGTATTGCCTTAAATTGTTCTAATTTGGATGATTTAATGGTGTCCCTAATTTTATTAGTGATTTATATATAATCTTTACACATTGCAAATACGTTTTGGTTTTTTATTGCAACATTTGGACATTTGTTTCTCATTATTGTGTTGAAATGGGATCATGAAAATCGAGGAAGACCCAACATAACCATGTCCTCATTAGCCTTTCTAAGAATAAACTATTGGTTCATATTTGAATACAACAATATGAGAGGTACCTTCGATCCATATTAAATTATTAATCATGTTAGATGTGCAGCCTTATCAAAATGTTAATCCACATTGATCTTATTAACACTAGCTACTATTGTGGTATTAGACTTACATTTTGTAATCCACTATTGTAACCATTTACTACCGTGAAGTTTCCATTTCTAACAATAACCATAGAGTTTATAAATTGTTTATTTTTATGCCATAAGTTGAATACCATTTATATTAATAGACATGTAATGAGTCAACCTTCATTGTAACTAGAGTTCTCTTTTTTTTTTTCTTCCTTATCGGGTAATAATGGCATTTTATGCTGGATAATTTAGCACAAATTCTCCTCTTAATTTTTCACTCATGAGACACACTTTTTTAATACCCTTAATCATTAACCTATTAGTTTTAGAAATAAAATCATTTCTTATAACATTGTGTAATGTGATGCATGTAATAAAATGAATTTGTTCAAATGTTTCAATAGAGTGTTCAACAACACAAAAATTGAGAGAGGTCCCAAATTCATCCATTTAATAACATTACACAAATATACATTGAGACAAGATGAGACAAGACCCATGGTTGTGCAATATTTTCTTTAAATGTTTATGTACCACCTTGATTTTTCTAAAAATGAACATGGACCTAGATTCTTGTGGAAACCTTTTAATTCTATTAGTAGAATAAATACCATTTACACACTTCTAATTATGTGATTCCTATCTCATTAATGTTTCTATTTGAACATTCTCAAATTATTTTAGAGGGCATTCAATTTAGTTAACTATTTATTATATATCCTGTTTTGATTTAATAAAGGCATATGTCTACACATCTTGATACATATTAAAATGGAATATATCCATTAAAAATTTAATATCATTCACATCAACGCATCTATATTTTCTTCCATTATTAGGAAAATAATTTCTATTTAAGTTTTAATTGGGTTTAACTAGCATGGATGAGAGGAATGATATCCTTTCCATGTAGATTCAATTACCATAAGTGACATGTTGAGTTATTATCTGATATATTGTTGTAATGGCTTCATGCCTTCTTTGATTATTCCCAAGTGGATAGAAAATGTGTATTCCCCTAGTATAATACCAAGATATTCCTACAAGGAAAAAAATAATTTCTACTTGGGTAGGCTATTTCCTTAATTTTAAAAAATCTAGTACAAAAGTTCAGTGCAAAAGTGTCTAAAATCTAATATCCCAAAAGATATTATCACTAATATGCAACACGAAAGATGAATGGATGTTAAAATATTTTATACACTCAAGCTATAAGGTATCACAAACCATTAGTCTTCATTCATATTAATTGAAATTAGGCAATGTATATATGACCTTCAACTAAAGGGACAAGCTCGGTAGTTAAGACATAACTTGTGGCTAGGTAGGAACAAATTCACTTTTTTTTTTCATTATTTCATTACAAGAAACACCCATCCTTATCTTAAATATATATTTAATTATAATATATGTTTCACACAAAATGGTATTAGTTTTAAGAATAAATATCTTATACAATGTTATGGGATCATGATTGTAAATGAATAGTGTTAGTAGATATAATAACCAACATGAAATGGTCCCTCTACATCCACTTCATTCTAAATAGAATTTAATGGGGGCACAAATCAAGAGGTGGGTCAGGAGTAGAAATCTCATCAAAATTGTGTGAGCGTTCTCCTTTTTGTGAGTGTAATATTGGTAATAAATGGAACTACCTTTTTTTTTCTAGATATACTAGCAATTAACATTTCATTTAAAAACTAACTCATTCCTTGCTCTCTCTCTCTCTCTCTCTCTCTCTCTCTCTCAAACCCACCTCAACCATTTCACCCCAACTCATTCTTCCATACCCCATTCTCTCTCTTTCTCTCTCCTTCTTTCTATCTTTTTTGTTGACACCTAATCCTTGTGATTGGGTAAATATATGTAAATAAATAAATGAGAAATTTGAACAGTCATCGGGAGATGAACTGAACAGTCTCTCCCTCGTGTATATAATAGACCTACCTGATTGAATGAATATACGAATTAGTTTTTCTGCCTAATCGAGTTACTACCTGGCCTGACATGGTATCAGATCCAACTCCTTTTTTAGCTCTCATGCTCCTTGTAACTCCTATGTCTGTCTACCATATTCCTTTTACATGGGCTCTCTGTCAGCTAGAAGGTGTCTGTCCATGAACGTTTTTTGTTCTGCCATATTCCATTTATAAAACCTACGCTTAGCATTAAACTGTCGCCTGACATTCATCTGACATGCGTTGGACATTCTGCTAAACGTTGGTTGCCTGACATTCAACTGACAGACTCTTATGAAGCTGGTGGATATTGCGGATTGTATCAATTTATGAAAATCAAAAGATAACATTACACCGATTAACTGATTTGTTTGATTGTTTCAACAGTTTAACTTTGTATTTGAGTCCGAACGGGCACTGTTGTCTTTAGCGCATGCACAAATATATAACCTTTAAACTATTGAAATGCTCGTCTTGGAGGATTTGAATAGCCTCTCACCTGTTATATACTCCTTACCAGATTTTCACCCGCTCTTTGTTCTTCCACCTTCCCGTTGCTGTTCATGGCAATGCCTTTACCAACTACACTTGATGTTGAATGTAATCTTACGTTATCTTTCAAGTGAGGGTTTAGTGTTCTCACTGAGCCAAGACCATTGGACAGAGATAAAAATGAAGGCATAAGCTCTACAACGCACAGTTGCACCTGTTATATACTTCTTACTAGATTTGTCCCGCAGTTGTGCCTTCTTGCCTTCTATCCTGGAGGGTATGTCTTTTGATTGTAGTTGCAATAACCTTGTCTCAATGTATATGCAAATAACCTTGTGCGTATAGCGTATTAACTACAGATTGATATATATTGTATGACTTCCATTGCTGGGAATTGGATAAGAATTGTGGGTGACTACCATTGCTCGGAATTGGATAAGAACTGTGGGTTATGCGCGCTGTAAAAAGGATTTTTGTTTCTTGGTTTACAAAATGCAAAGATAGTATCCTTTGAATGCCATTCTAGAGGATCTCTTAGTTGTCTAGAAATTAAATTTGGAGAAGCGCTTAAGTTTTTTTGTAGTTTTTTGGCGTATTTCATGTGGCTTAAAATGAGAGATACATCTGTCTCAAATTATTCTAAATACTTCTCTGCATGACACAATATCTGATAGTCCAAATTCGTGTGGGCTACATTCTTTAGTTTTTCTTTGGTGAACGCAGTGCTGTTGAGGGTATTTTATATTGCCATATTTTATGCTTTAACATTGTGCAGAAGCATGCAAATTGACATTTGAATCTGTTGTCCCATTATATCGGAACTATATTTTTTCATTAAGAGTAAAAGTTTTGCAACCAAAATTTTATTTGCTATAGTATGCATTCAATCATATCTATGGTGGGAATAGTTCTCACTGGCAAGGAGAACTATCTTGAATGGTCACAGATGATAAAACACACCCTCATTTTCAATGAGTTGTGGAAAGGAGTGTGTGTAGGAGATAGAGACAATGATTCAGTACAACCTACCTCAGACAAAGAGCTTGTCATTTGGGAAAACAAGAACAACAAATCTTATGCATTAATCACAACATCTATAAATTAAGAGGTGAGTCGCCATATTTCATCATATTCAACTGCCTTTGAAGCCTTACAAAAGCTCAAAGAACTCTATGACCCACATTCTGCACCTGAAGTTGTCCAACTCATGATTAAACTCTTCACTCTTGAACTGCAAAATAATGATCCTCTTTCTCTTGCATCTGAAGTAAAGTCTATAATGCATGATATCAAATCTACTAAGGTTGAATTGGATATTCCTCTTATCGTTTTTCTCAAGGCACTTTATCCTACTTACTCCAATTATCTTGAGTCATTGCAAGCAAATGGAAATCTCAAAGATATAACCTTTGACCCTCTTGTGAAAAATTTTGCTGAAAGAGAGAAAGCTTTTGGAAAGAAGATAACCCCTGAATCTTCTTAAGGGACTGTGTGCCTTGCTCATAAAGAAAAGCATCCTGCTCAAGATTCTACAAGAGGAAGAGGTGGACGAAGAGAAAGAGGAAGATATTTCAGAGGCAGGGCGGCAGACATTCTCAAGGAGAAAAGTCAGATTTTCATTACATTCGCTGCAAAAGAAATGGATCACATGATGCTTCTACATGAAAGCGACCATGGGATAAAATTGAGCAGAAAAGAAACCAACAGAAAGGTAAAACTGATGATACAGACAAAGGTAAAGCACCCGAATCCGCTCACTATGTTGAGGCACAATGTAACATTGGAGTAAATGAAGATTTGTTTAATGCTTCACTTGCTTCATGGAAAAATGATTGGTTGCTTGATTTAGGAGCAACCTGTCACATGACTCATAGAATTTTTTTTTTGAAGATTTCACTGAAAATGTTGATGGAGCAGTATACTTTGCAGATCAATCAAAAATCAAGGCATCAGGGATTGGCACAATCAGGCTCAAACTGCCTGCTCTTCCAGACTTTCTTCTGGATCATGTTCTATATCTCCCACAACTCAAGAGAAACTTGTTGTCCTTGGTTCACATCTGCCAGTAAGGCCACTCCATTCATATGTTTGATTGCAAGCTTGAGGTAAGAAAAGCATTTGACTACTCACTTGTCATGAGGGGAATAGAAAAAGAAAGGCTTCTCAAACTCCAAGGAACCTCTGTTCATGTACAAAATTTCTCATATAATTCTCATCATGAAGAAGGTACACTCCCATCAAGTTTATTATGGCATGCTAGATTTGGACATTTGAACTATGACACTCTCCGCTTGTTGAAGAAAAATGGTGTTGCTGGTTTGCCTACAATTCCTAGGAAACTTAAGCAATTTGATGCTTGCATTCTAGGAAAGCATAGCAAACAGTCTTTTCATGATTCACATTCAAGAGAACATAGGAAAATTGAACTCATTCACTCAGATTTATGTGGGCCAATGCCTGTTCCTTCTGCAAATGGAAATAAATATATCATGAAATTTATTGATGACTACACCAGAATGTGTTGGGTTTATTTATTGAAGAACACATGTGATGCTTTTCAAACATTCAAGAATTTTCATAAATGGATTGAAAATGATGCACAAGATCATATTGGGTCTATTCGCAATGATAATGGAAAAGAATACACATCAAATGAATTTGAAAACTATCTTCACCAAGGGATCAAACATCAAACAACTGTGCCTTATAATCCCCAATAGAATGGTGTAGCTGAAAGAATGAATAGGACAATCTTAAATATGGTATGATCCATGCTCTTCTTCAAAAATGTAGAGATAATGTTTTGGGCTGATGTTGTTCTATGTGCTGCATATATAAAGAAGAGATGTCCGTCTAATGCTATAAGAAACAATACTCCTTATGAATTGTGGTATGGACATGTTCCTTCGGTAAAACATCTCAGGGTCTTTGGTTCCACCTATTATGCTTTGATACCAAAGGTACATAGAAACAAACTTGGTGCTAGAAGTCATAAGTGTATCTTCCTGGGGTACTCAAACACCTCCAAAGCATACCGCCTCTATGATGAAGTAAATAAAAAGTTTGTTGTATCTAGAGATGTAATTTTTCTTGAATCATCCAAAACTGACAATGTTGTTGAGCGGCAACTTGATCACTTGGATAGATTCGCAAAAGCAGGATCATCTCAAGAATTTCATAATCAGATTCCACATCTTGAAGGGGGGATTCCTATACTATATCAACATGTAGAATATTCTTCTGAAGAACACTCTCCCCTACATAAAACTCCAACAACAGATGATGCTTTAAGTGATGTAATTGACAGAATTGGGAGACTCAATCTTGATTCAGTCCCAACTCAATCAACAGAGCAGCCTGGACCATCTCAAAGAGGTCCCCTAAAGTGGCTGACAAAGACACTTGAAAGTGTTCATCCTAATGAAGTTGGAAAGACAAGAACCAGAAATTCAAACCGGCAAAATGGAGGTGATGTAGATGACTCTAATTCACCTATTCATATGGATGTTTCTTATGATTGTGAATTGAACTTGTCTACAGATTTTGAACCAACTTCCTTCAAAGAAGCTGCTTCTCATGATGAATGGAAAGAAGCGATGAAAAAGGAGTATGATGCCCTCATAAAGAACGACACTTGGAAGCTCGTTGATCCTCCATTAGGAATCAAACCAATTGGCTGCAAGTGGGTCTACAAGAAAAAGTATAAAGGTGATGGCTCACTTGACAAGCACAAAGCTAGGCTTGTGGCAAAAGGTTCTGCATAGAAGGAAGGGGTCGATTATGAGGAGACTTTTTCCCCCACAACAAAATGGGCTACCATCTAGACACTCTTTGCACTAGCAGCTCACAACAGTTGGAAAGTCCATCAAATGGATGTAAAACTTTCTTTTTTGAATGGAGATATAAAAGAGAATGTTTTTATGTCCGAGCCTGAAGGATTTTCTCTGAAAGGACATGAACATAAAGTATGCAAACTTGTGAAGTCCTTGTATGGCCTCAAACAAGCACTGCGAACCTGGTATGAAGAACTAACTGAGCATCTTCTGAAACTCAATTTCAATCATTTTGATCTTGATGATGCAACTTTATTTGTTAGGAAATTTGGCAAAACAATTGTATATCTTGTGGTATATGTAGATGATGTTTTAATGACAGGGAACAATGAAAGCTACATTGCATCCATAAAGAAGGAATTGGGGAAAAGTTTTGAAATTTCTGATTTGGGCTATGTTCATTACTATCTTGGCATTGAAGTAACCGAACATCCAAAGTCCATATTTCTTTTTCAAAAGAAATACATTGGAGATTTGTTGAATAGGTTTGGCATGAGAGAGTGCAATCCTCTTACTACTCCAATGGAACAAAACTTAAAGCTCACATCTATTGAAGGAAATGAATTTGAGGATGCAACAAAGTACAGATAGCTTGTAGGAAGTCTCAACTACCTAACTACTACCAGAGCAGACATTTCATTTGTTGTTGGAATCCTCTCCACGTTTATGCAAAAGCCTTGTGAGGGACATTGGTGTGCTGCAAAAAGAGTTCTAAAGTACTTGAAGGGAACTCAAGACTTTGGAATCAAGTACACACACGTGGATGACTTCAATTTGATTGGATAATCTGATTCAGACTTCGATGGAGACAAAGAAACTGGGTTATCTACTTCAGGATATGCTATGAGTCTTGGATCGGGAGCTATCTCCTAGAGATCACACAAACAATCAATTTCGTGGCAGCAGCTGAAGCAACAAAAGAAATTGTGTGGCTCACGAAAATTCTTGAAGATTTGCAGGTAAAACAAGTAAAATCAATTCCACTCATGATTGACAACACCTCTGCAATAAACTTGGCCAAGAACCCAAAGTTCCATGATCAAACAAAGCACATCAATACTAAATATCATCTCATTTAACATCATGTTGAGGCCAAAACAATCCATCTCCATCATTGTTCCACAAATGAGCAAATTGCAAACATCTTCACCAAAGCGCTTGGAAGAGAAAAGCTTGAACGATTCAGAATGATGCTTGGACTCACCAACATCCCTTCAGATTAAGGGGGAATGTTGACACCCAATCCTTGTGATTGGGTAAATATATGTAAATAAATAAATGAGAAATGTGAACAGTCATCGGGAGATGAACTGAACAGTCTCTCCCTCATGTATATAATAGACCTACCTGATTGAATGAATATACGAATCAGTTTTTCTGCCTAATGGAGTTACTGTGTGGCCTAACATTTTTTTCCCTTAACCCCTCTATCCCTCCCTCTCTCACCCTCCACACCCCCCCAATCCCACCTCGACAATTTCCCATGAGCTTCTTCTTCCCTACCCGACACTCTCTTTCTCTCTTCTTTCTATATTTTTGTCCCTTAGCCCCTCTATCCCTCCTTCTCTCACACTCTCCACCCATATGATCCCACCACAACCATCTCCCATATTTTAAAGTCACTAGTTGCATAAATGTGTGCGTGTTCCTAGCCCAAGAAACACACACACTTTTTTACACTAAGAAAACACACATACTATAAAAATGCACGTGATTTTTTAAATATATTTCTTTTTCATGGCATGAATACTACATGCATGGTTACTTGGTTTCTTTGGATATAGGTTCATGATCACAAACCTAGTGGTTTGGGATGCAATTACATGAAAGCATCAAATTTTGAAGCACATATATATCTCTATCTTTGACAATTTTTTTTATGAGCTAGACAAATCCATTTTCCATGAAACCATATACCCATATAGAGTCGACTATATATATTAAATTAATAGTTTTTACTATTTTCAATAAAAAGAATTTCTACATATATCAAAATCTTAAAATACATTCATCATCTATTTTCTATATAATATTTTTGGGCCTCAACCATTTGAGGAAAAAATTGTATGGTGCACTAATAACATCAAGGCCTACATTGTAAAAAAATAATGTTTGATAATGTTAATAACCTAAATTTAGGTTGCACTAATGGAAGGCCTTGTAATTTCAAGGATATAATGGTATTCATAATTTAAAGAAAATATAAAATTAAAATTATGATTTCTGGAAAAATAGTTTAGAACAAAAATCTGTTCCCTACAACTCAACAAGTTTTTTGTACTCAACAAGATTCCATCATTTAGATACCCAAATGTTGCACTAACAAAAACATATGATTTATATTTTGCATAAAAATTAACATGTCAATGTTAGAAAAACTTAATATTCACATAGTTAGATGCAATTTCTATAAACAAAATTATATATTCTAAAAGCCAACTCATTTTCTTACATTTCATCTTTTTACTCCATCTTCAAATTCATAATGTAAGTTCATCTAATTATATCTCCAAGTTAACATACATTTGTATTTCCAATTTCCCATTTCCACTAACATGTTATGAGAGACCATCATTAGCTTAAACCCACCCAAGTGCTTTTTGGCCATCTTTAGAGAAAATTGTATGATATGCAACATTTCTCACAAGACTTTATTAATCAAAAGTTAAAAAAATAGTTATGACAATGCCATCTTTAGACATATGGGTGTTTTCATGAACTAAAAGAAAAAGTGTTAACAAATATGGCTTCAAAGTTGAAAACAGATAATATGCAAGAAAAATATAGAGAATACTAGTATACTTAACCCGAAAAAGATCCCAGCAAAACCAAGTTATCATGTGCAACTTGAGTTGAGGTTGGTTCATCATAGAAGCACTTAACAACCTAGAAGAAAAAGGAAAATATATCTCTATATCAAAATAGAAAAATCCTTACATTAACCTATTTGATTGATCTCTTCATTTCCACCACTAAACACCATATCTCTATTTCAAATGCCCTTGGTAATTTAGTAAAATTAGATATGACTTATAAATTTTTTATAATTTAGTCACTCTCGGTAATACTAAACCATGTTAAAATTTAGGAAATTTAGAAAATTTATCAAATAAAATAACTTACCCAAAATTAAATTATTTATTAAAACAAATTTAGAACTAAAAATTTCCACGAAAAGAAAATCTATAACTTTCTAGCTCCTATTTGCACTTTTACCATGAGCAAAGCTACGTGTGTGAATTGGGTGGAAAAAGAGACTTTAGAACCATCCATTCCAATGACTTCAAATTTCTTGTCGAAATAAAACAAAATCATCTGATGACTTAAGTGAAAATTTAAATTACTCATAACATTTTCAAAATAGAGCTGTTCAAAATTTAAATTACTCGCAACATTTTCAAAATAGAGTTGTTCACAGGTTAGATGCTAAATTTTGTTTTGAAATTTTTGTTTAATATTTTTATAATGAACATGGTATACCGCTTAAAAAATAAAAATAAAAGATAGAAAACTTAAAATCAGAAAGTAGGTTTAAAAATTCAAAGAAACTTAAATATGACATTCCAAATCCAATTTAGTTAAAAACCTTCCACCTAACCAACAAAGTTTAATTATACATTAATAAAGAATAAATCAAAACACTAAGATAATCAAACCACCTAAATAGATTATACCAGGTTGGGAAACAACGCTCATAAATTTAGTTTTCCACCTTATAGATATATTTAATCATATTTAATGTAAACAACATCAATATAAAAAACCATTAGTAAATTTTGGCATAAGCCAAAGCTTCCAAAATCCAATAACAATGATATGCTAAATACCACCATGAGGGCTATTCACTTCTTGCCCTTTCAGTTCATTTTTCCTTCCTTGCAAAAGTCTTGGAGCTGCACTATCATCACAGTTATATCATCAATAGACTCTCTGGCTACTGCTACTTCTACAAGCTTTTTACAAGCAACCAGAAGACCTTCTCCATGCTCCACTCCCAAGCAGAAAGGCCTGGCAATATCCACGGCCTCCTGATTACTGACCACATCCCACAGCCCATCTGATGCCAAAATTACAAACTCACAATCAGATAAAATTTCAATGATTCTGGTCTCTGGTTCAGATGACACCAATTTTTTCATATAGCCATTGCCTATTGCCCTAGATACAGCGATCGGTCCAACTCGTGAAATTCCATAGTAATCAGTTACAGATCCACCCAATTTCTCTATGCGTTCTCTCTCGTCCTCCCTCCCAGGTTTGTGATCACATGTCAGCGCTTCGGCCTCACCTGCACAAGAATCACCATCTCTACTCCTACTAATAACTGCTCGTGAATCCCCAGCATTGGAAACCACTAGGTTTCCATCTATAATAAGAGCAGTTACACAGGTACTCCCACCCCAAAGCCCTAGTTTCAAAAATTCCTCATCTGTTCTCAAATACCCAGCTTTAACAGCCTCCTCAAGATTTTTCTTACTAAGAAGATCAATTTTATTAGCAGTGTTAATGTCTGATTCTCCAGCTAATTCTGATTGTTCTCCCAGTAGGGCGTTGAAAATATTGTGTCCAATATTTTCAGCTGCAAAATTTGCTGCTTCCCAACCGCCGTGACCATCAAACACACCCAAAAATGAGGCCTTCACGTTTCTGAATTTAGAATTGGGATCGTCAGCTGGAAGAAGAATATTAACCGTCATGGCTTTGTGGGTGTCCTCCATTAATTTTCCTGTCCCAGGAGCCTTTTTGGATGAAACTGCGTAATGAAAACCTTTCACATTCATTTCTTCGGGAAGCTCCACGGCCTCCTGGGATGGCGCAGGCCTCAGGGGATGGCCATACTCAAATACTATTTCTTCCTGGGAATTTTGATTCGGACTTATTGGGGATGGGAATGAAGGGGATCTCGATGGAGGAGGAAATGGTAAGGATTCATGGGATGATGAGGAGTCACCTCCACCTCTTCCTCTGACAAATCTTTCTGTGACAATTGACATCCAAGAAGAGGACGCCCACATTGAGATGTACAGATTTCTCCCCAAGACACAGATAATAACGAAAATAATTGGAAAAATTCTTCTGCGATCTGTGTCACTCCTCGTTTGCGAGGCTCGGAGTCTCTGAACGTATATGTATAGTGATTTGTAATTCTGAAACGGCTAAGTCTAAACTTTTATATATAGATGGATGTGTAACGCTCAAATGACGTAAATTTGAATTTGAATCGGCTATAGCTATCGTCGCTAGGCTTTCTATCAAAAGGTGAAGTGACTCCGTCAGGAAGGGCCCCCTTATCTAGTGCGTAGTTTGTTTTTTTCCTCCATCGTCGAACTCTCTCAGCGAGTCTAATAACAGCCATTTAGTCTAGTCGACTCTACCGCAAGGACCTGATCTTAGTTGTATGGACCCTAATTTTATGGATCCAAGAGAATTGAATCTGCTTCTCGTCATAGAGGGCCAATGACTTAGGCACATGACTCTGATTTTAATTGTATGGATCTAAGAGAATTGAATCAGTTTCTTGTGATGGAGGACCAATGACTTGGCACATGACTATCTTTCCTGATAGAGAGCCAATGACTTAGTACATGATTTTAATTTCTTTTTTCCTCCATCGTTTAACTTTTTTTTTTTTGACTAGTCTAATAACAACCATTTAGTCTAGTAGACTCTACCACAAGGACCTTGATCCTAATTGTATGGACCCTAATTTATGGATCCAAGAGAATTGAATTAGAGGGCCAATGACTTGGCACATGACTTCAACCAACTAGATTACCCATGAGGTGATATAATGTTTAGTTTAATGAGGCAACATTTTATAGAAGGTAAAACAATTAAAGTGGTGATATGGTCTATGAACTTTTTTCCCTATATATGCATATTGGATATATAGTGTGTTGTTTAATAAGGTAATTTTTTGGTTCTTTTTTCTTTTCTTTTTTCTATATTTTTTGTTTATTTATTTGGAATTTGATTATAATTAGAAAATTTGTATCTTAAAGTTGTTGTGTCTATGCATTTAGAGTGTCTTAGGGATTTTTAGGGTATTAAAT
This sequence comes from Pinus tabuliformis, assembly GCA_031772625.1. Classification (NCBI taxonomy): domain Eukaryota; kingdom Viridiplantae; phylum Streptophyta; class Pinopsida; order Pinales; family Pinaceae; genus Pinus; species Pinus tabuliformis. The sequence continues at coordinate 243,240,950 of CM062814.1, forward strand.
TTATTTTTGCATTCAAAAATTCAATTTAAATGATAGAATACTATTGTCTTAAAAAGAATTGACTCATTTGATTATGATAAAAAGGCCAAAAAAAAGTTGTCACATTAGACAATACTTAATATGTAACACAACGTCTCTTATTTAAGTATGGGGGTTTACGCAGTGCATTATATTATATATCATTTTGGGATTCAACTGCGTTAAGTAAGTCATTCATGTATGACCATTTCCATGAGAGGTAGTAGTAACTAACTAATTTCTCATGATTTTTGAATAGTTCACTTAGCACTCATTGCATCGGGTAACATAACAACCTTATTTTTGGTATAAGGTTGTTATGTTACATCGTATGCCATCTCATAAGAGTCAAGGTGCCTAGCTATTGACATTCAACATGTTGGTAAAGTAAGTTTTATGAGAAGTTATCATTTAAGTGCATGTGGTGGCATGTGGTGGAGATTGTAGTGGTGATAGAAGTATTGTATATATCTTAAATACACTTACTATTTAATGGAGAGTTTGTATGATGTTTCTTGTCATTGTTATTAAAGAGAGGTGCCACAATTGAAACAATGAAGCGATCTAGAGGTTTGCCTAAACTATGGAGCTAGAGAAATGTTTTCTTTTATAGAAGATTGATATGTGTCAGCATTTATGGTTTCTCAATGGTCAAGTTGATCAACCATTAGTGTAATTAGTGAATATAGTAAGATTAATCCAATAATTTGTGAATATAGTAAGATTGATCCATTTATAAGGCTATCTTAAAAATGAAAGTGATACTAGTACTTTTTGGATCATCAACTTCCAATATGTTTTCTAGGGCTTTCCCATGTGTTTTTAGAGGCTCTAATGTCCATTGAATAGGCACTTAAATTTTTCTTTAAATAATCTTTTTAACAAGCTAAATAAGACCTAAAAATAAAGGAAAAATTTAGGGGCAAAATTTCGCAAATTGCCTATTTTTTGGACATTTTTTGAAAAAAATACCCACCCATTTGGTTGGAAATTCATCTATTTTTTACACATATATGATACAATGGGAGATATTCCCCAAAAAATTACTAATTTTAATAGTAACATACATTTTTTCATTGAATATTTATCTACATTATATATGTATGAATTTTCAAACTAGAATAGTTGCCTATAGTATTATAAATAGGCATAAAATTTATATCCTTAAAAAATACCCTATTAAAAATGAATCAATAATTGAATAGATAAGGCTCCTATTTTTCATGGATACCTCAACTTTGCTAAACTCAATGTGTGTTATTAATGCTCTATTTAGATTTTCCTTAGCTTGTTAGAAAGATGATTTATAGCATAAATTTCATGCCCAACCATTAGGTATTCAAACATCAAAAACACTTAGGAAGCCCCCAAAAAATACATTGAAAGTTAATGACTTGAAAAATGTTAGTTTCAAGACTATTTTTGAGATGCCCCTAAGATGAGTCTAGTTTGATGTTTTGAGATAATATATATAGGGCTAGTACTTATATTTGTGGGTTGATGGTAAGTTCTGAGGGTGTTGGTTGAACTTGTAGTATTAAGAGGAACACTATATTTCTTTATTGTTGTGGAATGCCTCTACCATTTATTAAAGAGTCTATGTGATGTTTTGTATAATTGTTATTAAAAAGACACTAAATGAATAAAATAATCTTAAAATTTAGAATAAAAAGTCTTTGTAAAATTTATGTTATATTTTGTGTTTTCATTATTGAAGAGGCACCAAGTGATTCAAGCAATCTTGAAAAAAGTTTTGAAATCAAAGAATTGTCATCTTGCAAAAGAGCATCAAACAAGTTTCATCGGAGATAAGAGTCTCCCTTTAACATCCCTTTAGAAGTAGTAATATATACTTTGCATCTAATTATAGATTGGAAAAAATAAAATAATCATCAATAAGGAATATGATTACCAATGTCTATTATTTGTTAATTCGAAATTAATGTATTCCTACAAACTACATTTGGGTTTTACCAAATGAAAATCTTAAGCCATCATGGCAATGTTGTTGCATGTATTCTAATGAAATAATAATACTAATATTGTTGTTATACAACTCGAACAACTTACCTACTAAGTAGGTTCAGTGGGACTATCCACGATGATTGAATGAATGGCTTATAACTATTATTCTTAATTTCGTAATCAAAATTTTGCAATTAAATATCACTCTTAACTTCTGAATTAAATACTTCTAAAAACTTTAGGGAAAAGTATGATGTATAAGAGTAACCACTTGCAATGCAACACTTTTTTTTAAATTCATGTTTTTTTATGAAGACAACGAATTCTTTTTATTTTATTAAAATAAGAAAAACATAAGGTGGTTTACTAATCATCGATTGAATTATTCAAGAACCTCTAATAATAATATATTCATCAATAAGGAATATGATTACCAACATATATCAATGTCAATTTAATATTACTAAGGTCACACTATCCACATTTTACCAAATGAAAATCTTAGGCCATCATGCATGTTGTTGCTAGTGGAATAATAATACTAATGTTGTTGGTATACAACTAGAACAATAATACCATATGAGATTCTTGTTCAAAAGGTTAACTTGAGATTACGATTGAGTACGAGTCTCCACCTTATTTGAACTAAATGTAACAATTCCACGTCAAAATTTCATGTAATAATGTAAATAAAGGCAAAATAAGACCAAGCTCACGGGACACGTATTACAAGCTAAATATTGGGCAAAACATCATAGTGGGTGTTCATGTGGTTTTTTATGGCTAAGAAAATTGGCAAAGGTTTTGAAAATTCAAAGAGACAATTATTGGCATTTATTTATGAAAATAATTGAAAATAGGATAAAAGGAAGGTGAAAGGTCACATATTGCATGTGTAGAGTAAAATGAAAGAAAAATAGAGGAAATTGAAGAAAATAGAGGCCTCAATGATGGAAAAAAAAAATGAGGCTCAGTGTGTAGCTTTTTTTAGTTGAGCCTTCTCTCATTTTTGGGTTGGAGCTCTCTCTATTCTCTCTCTCACACACTCTTCCACACTTAGATAATTCTTGGAGCACTCTGCATTGGAGAAACTAAGGCAAGGGAAGGATAAAAAATCAAAGGAAAGTAAGGATCAAGCAAGGAAAAGTTGGATCAAGTGGCTATAAAGGGATTACTTGCAGGTATCAAGTTGCATGTATGATTCCCTTGCTACTTTTGGCATGCATGGTACATGCATGTGACTATTTGTCTCTCTTACTTTCATTGGCATGAGATTTTCCAAGTGTGGCAGTGGTTTCAACTTTGCCTTTCCATTTCCAGATAACCATGGTGTGATGGGGTTCTTTCATTTGGTTGAGCTTTGGATTTCTTGATGGTTTTGGAATCGTGTGAGGTGGTCTCAGGTAAATTCCTAAGGGCCTAGGAATCCCTTGACCAGTAATGGTAGGATTGCGATAAAGGCTGAGGGTGGAGACGAGAAAATCCCTCAAGGTATTGGTGAAAAAATATGGAGGCATCGCAGCTTGTTTAGGGACTAGTGAATCCTTGACCAGTTTTGGCGAGATTACGGTAAATCCTGGTAGTGTATGTTTTTGTTTAGGCCTACAAATCCCTTGACTGATCATGGTGGCATTGTGGTAAATCGTGGTTGTGTAGGTGCTTGTTTCGGGCCTAGGTGTCCCTTGACAAGTTTTGGTAGGATTGTAGTAAAGCTTGGGGAATTTTGGTTTTTTTGTTGTAGTTCCCACGTTCATGATTGGAATATGGCATGGGGGTGATTAGCTAAAAGAAAGATTTGGCTAAACTCAATCTATGGTGGGGTTGTACATGGAAGTACGTGACTTGGTTGGTTTGTGTATATGTTAGTAAGAGCTCTTTCCCTAATGTACTTTTTATGATGTGGCTTTGATGGTTATTCTATGATTGTTATTATTTTGGTTATACGTTTGTTATAAGCATGGGTTCATGACAAATTTTATTTATGGATCTTATCATGTTTTGTTTGGTAAATGATTGGTTATTGAATGCATAAACTAATAGATTTTATTAAATCTATTATGAGAGGGAATCGGACCTTCTTGATGATGTTTAGATAAGTATGAGACACCTATGTCTAGATATGCATTTATAACCTATAGATTACATGTTCACAATGTGTTTGACAAAATGGTTGTCATGATTAGACCTGGTTATGTCAATTTCTTGAATAAGTTTTAAATTAATGGCTTTGTCCTAGTGTCATTTATAATTCTGGAAAGTTATATCAAGTTATGGGTTGAGGTCTAAATACTAGCCCTGAAAAAGTGGTTCAGATTGTGGGGTCACATGCTCAGAACTCAGAAATATAGACTGCATTTGTTGGGAGGCAGGGTTATCCATGCGACTGTAGGGTTATGGTTGTGAGCTTTCATTTTTATGCAAGCAATTAGGAGTCCATATAATTGAAAATGAAATCTAGCTCGGGGTTTGGACACCTCAACTGGTTGTTTAAATCATGTGGGTCATGTAACTCCTAAGGAAGGTCAGTAAGGTTTCATTTTTTCAACTCCATTTCCTTAATTTGATCTAGGAGGTTGAGTCATGTCATAGTATCCCTTAGCTCATTTTTACCTTCGTAGTTCAAAAAAAATGGGTAGATAAGGGAGGGGTGGTTACAAATTGGTATCAGAGCATGGTTCGATGCTTGGACTAGGTGTGCAGAATTTCATGTGTGTCACGCATTCATATGAGTTGTATACATGGTTCATATACATGCATTGTCATGGTTATGGTTGTCATGCATGAGGTCATGGTATGCAGTTGGTATTTTCATGCATGATGTCGGTATATTGATGTGATTATGATTATACATGTATCATGCTAATTTGGATTGATTTTGCAGATAAGATAGCCTCCCCTGAACTTCACTAAGGTATGTTGATTATGTTTATAATTTCATTTAGATGACATGGTATAATTGTAGGAAGAAGAATATCAAATATGACTAACAAAATGGTGGATTACAGTTCAAGTGAATCCTCTTATAGATGAGATGAGAAACCAACTCTCCGAACATAGAAGACACATTGATAATTTTGAAGGCATAGATAAAACGTTGTGAAGTAGATAATGACACGATCATTTAGTCATAAGAGAGACTTTTCATAACATAGGAGAAACAAGTAGAGGTCAATGCGATTATCCTTTAGAGTTTGTTAGATTTGCGAAGATTTGGACAACCACATATCAGTTACATACAAGAGGATAGGACTAATGGGGCATATGAGAGTAGGTATCATAGTTGGCACACGCCAGAAAGAGATGACATAGTTAGAGATGGAAGGTTTTTGGATAAACCTGATAAGGGAGGCAATGGACATGGGTTCTACTCTAGCTCTAGTTTAGACAGATATCATGGTCATCATTGCTATCATCCTTAAAGGAGAAGTGACAAGGGATATTTATTAGATGAGTTTAAGAAATCCAAGCCACCTACATTTGATGGAGAGTTGAAGAAACTAGAAGATGCAAAGGCATGACTGCTTGGGATGAAGAAATTATTCCAGTTGCATAACGACATAGAGAACATGAAGGTAAAGATAGATATTTTTAGTCTCAAAGGGAAAGTAGACATCTGGTGGGATGATGTGAAGCATGTCAAAGACATCAAGAAAGAGGAGTTGACTTGGCATGAATTCAAGAAGAAGTACCTTTCATAGAGTTACTATGATAGTAAATCCAAGGAGTTCTATGAGTTAAAGATGAGATTGATGACAAATGAGGAGTACATGACTAAGTTCCTAGAGTTATTGAGATATTTGTGGTACCCTAAGGATGAGAAAGCCAAAATTCATAGGTTTTTCCATGGATTTCCATTAGCATTTAAGGATTAGATTGAGTATGATGAGCCTCAGTTACTAGAAGAAGTAATTAGGAAGTTGAAGAACTATTATGAGAAATCAAAGCGTAAGATTGAGTCTAAGTATGGTTGGAAAGGGAATGACAAGACTAAAGGTAAATGGCCACCGAAGAAAAGAATACCTCAGATGTAGGTGAGCAATAGAATGTTGTTCCTTACAAGAAGTTTAATGTAGTTGAGAAGGGACATGGGTTGCAGCCTAGAGAGAAACAAAATAGAGGTGAAGGTAGGAGACAGTTAGAGTGTTGGATATGTGGCAAGGATAATTTCAAGAAGGATTGTTTGTCATATCAAGGTGTTAGGCCTCAAATTTACAATGCTCAGGAGGTGCATATAGTTGGGGATGGTGGACAGAGAATTCCTTGAATCTATGCAGCATTTGATAACAATCAAGCATATCACTAGGCATATATTATTAAGATGGACGGTAATATTTGTGATCGAGTTGTTTCTATTTTTATTGATCGTGGATCAAATTATAGTACTGTTAACCCTGACCTAATGGATAAGTGTGGTTTGAGAAAAGAAGTGCATGCAAATTCTTGGTTAGTGCAATTAGTGATAATTACTATGAAAAGAGTTCATCATTGGGTAAAAGCGTGTGCATTCAAGATAAATGGTATGCCTACATCAACACATATGAATTTACTTCCATTAGGATCGTAAAGTATGCTTTTGGGTATGGATTGGTTGTATCTTCACAAGACTATGATGGATTGTTATGAAAAGGAAATTGAGTGCTTAGATGAAAATGGAAAACATAGAATATTGCAGGGTAGGAAGAGGGCAACATCAGTCAAAATGTTTACAACTATGTAGGCAAATTGTATTCATAGGAAAGGGTTTGTGTTATTTGCAGTTCATATCTCCAGTGATAAAGGTAATGATGTTGAGGATGCAGAAGTCTTGAAGAGGTACCTGGTCTTCCAGTAGTTGTAGGATGTGTTCCTAGTAAATATTTAAGAGTTTTCACCTCACAGGGAGTTGGAATTTTCCATTGAGTTGGTACCAAAACCAACACCAACATAAAAGGCACCTTATAGGATGAGCATGCTAGAGCTGGTGGAATTGAAGTTGCAGTTGAAGGAAATGCTTGACAAGGGATACATTAGGTCAAGTGTGTCACTTTGGGGTACACTAGTATTTTTTATCAAGAAGAAGGATGGTACTCTCAGGTTATGCATTGATTACAGGAATTTGAACAAGGAAACCATCAAGAACATGCATCCATTACCGAGGATTAATTACTTGTTTGACTAGTTGAAGGGAGCAACAATTTTCTCGAATATTGATCTGAGATCAGGATATCATCACGTATGCATCGAAGAAGAGGACATCTACAAGAATTCTTTTTAGACGAGGTATGGGCATTATGAGTTTGTTGTAGTCTATTTTGGTTTGACTATTTCTGTAGCTACTTTCATGTGTTTGATGAATAGTGTATTGCGTCCTTAGTTGGACAAGTTTGTGATTGTATTCATTGATAATATATTGATATATTCTAAGAATGAGGAAGTGTGTGCCAAACACTTAGTAGCAGTATTGAGGTTGCTAAGAGAGAATCAGTTGTATTCTAAAATTAGTAAGTACAGTTTCCTTCAGATGGAGGTACATTACTTAGGGCATGTTGTTTCCAAGGAAGGCATAGCATTTGATCAGAAAAAGATAAGAAATATCATGGAAAGGGCAACTCCTATAAATGTGGATGAGATTATATCATTCATGGGGTTAGCAGGTTACTACATGAGATTCAGCAAGAACTTCTCACAAATTTTCTATCCTATTACATCATTGAAGAGGAAAGGTGATCCGAATGGAAAATGGCATCAACCCATGGTACTCATCCACCCATATTATTCATCGACCCATGGAATTTACCCATAGTATTGTAAATGGCATTCGCCCGTGGTATTGTAAAATCCACCCATGGTATTCATTCACCCATGGAATTTACCCATGGTATTGTAAATGGCATCTGCCCGTGGTATTGTAAAATCCACCCATGGTATTCATTCACCCATGGAATTGACCCGTGGTATTGTAAAATCCACCCATGGTACTCATCCACCCATATTATTCATCGACCCATGGAATTTACCCATGGTATTGTAAATGGCATCCTCCCGTGGTATTATAAAATCCACCCATGGTATTCATTCACCCATGGAATTGACCCGTGGTATTGTAACTGAAAAATACTATAAGTAACAAGTCACATTTTGTAAAAGGACAGATTGTCCGCCACAATGTAGCCTTTACAGTTATTATCGGTTTTAATAAAAAAAAGTTTCTTTGTGGTTTTGTTTATTGGACATTCTCCTTATTTTTCTTCTGGCAATTCAAGTTTTCAGATCTTGGGGTCCTTTCCCCCAAGATCCATTGCAAGTTTTCAGATCTTGGGGGTCTCTCCCCAAGATCCGGATCATTGGTATCAGAGCAGGTTATGATTCCATGGGAACGAGGGTTTGATGCATGTTTCAGTTTCAAATTTTGCAGCAATATTCAACAAATTTCAGGCATGTGCTACAACCTCCACAGAGCACTTTCTTGGGTCAAGCAGGAAGAATTTTTCTTTTTTCATTTTTTTGTAGGATTTTTTTTGGGCGGCGACTTTGCAGATCAGATCTGAAACATTTGGTACAAAATTTACAAAATAAAATACCAGATCTGGATTCCTCTCGAAAAATCACCCAATTTCAAAAAAAAAATGGGTCAAATCGGAGTCCGGATGTGGGAGATATCGCTGATTTAAAATCAGCTATTTTATGAGAATTTTTGTGACGGCGGAACTGCCAGATAAGGATTTCCATCACATGGGAAGATGCAACATGGTCCTTCTGCTTCCAAAAATAGGTTATAATAAATATTCTGAGTTATATTGGCCGAGTTATGTCCATTTTAATTCTGGAGCAGCATTCGGAGTGGGTTTCCATTGGAGACATGCCCTCCCACCCCACTTTAGTAGGCACCTGCTTCACATTCATCAGTTTCAACATAGCAGCAATCGGCTTGGGTTATTTGGAGATGTGCCCTCCCACCCCAGGCTATGTAGGCACCTGCTACTTCATTAGCAACCAACATCACGGTTGTTGGTCATCCACAAACCCACACTTCATCGAAGTCCATTTGCTAGGCCGTACACTGTTAGTATCACAGTTGGTCACAAGCATTACAGGGTATCTCTATCCTCAGATCTTCGTTCTTCATGGTTATGGGTCATCCACAAACCCACAGTTCATCGAAGTCCATTTGCTAGGCCACACACTGTCAGAATCACAGTTGGTCACAAGCATTACAGGGTATCTCTATCCTCGGATCTTCAATTATCAGGGTTTTGGGTTAACCACGTAAAACCCTTATCTTCAGTGGATCTTCATATTCAACAAAGGCTTTGCAGGAGGGAACTTTACGCAATGGGGACCATTGCTTCTTAAGGAGGGAGGAATGATCCGAATGGAAAATGGCATCAACCCATGGTACTCATCCACCCATATTATTCATCGACCCATGGAATTTACCCATGGTATTGTAAATGGCATCCGCCCGTGGTATTGTAAAATCCACCCATGGTATTCATTCACCCATGGAATTTACCCATGGTATTGTAAATGGCATCTGCCTGTGGTATTGTAAAATCCACCCATGGTATTCATTCACCCATGGAATTGACCCGTGGTATTGTAAAATCCACCCATGGTACTCATCCACCCATATTATTCATCGACCCATGGAATTTACCCATGGTATTGTAAATGGCATCCGCCCGTGGTATTATAAAATCCACCCATGGTATTCATTCACCCATGGAATTGACCCGTGGTATTGTAACTGAAAAATACTATAAGTAACAAGTCACATTTTGTAAAAGGACAGATTGTCCGCCACAAGGTAGACTTTACAGTTATTATCGGTTTTAATAAAAAAAAGTTTCTTTGTGGTTTTGTTTATTGGACATTCTCCTTATTTTTCTTCTGGCAATTCAAGTTTTCAGATCTTGGGGTCCTTTCCCCCAAGATCCATTGCAAGTTTTCAGATCTTGGGGGTCTCTCCCCAAGATCCGGATCAAAAGGAAAGAAATTTGAATGGACAGAGGAATGTGTGACAAGTTTTGAGTAGTTGAAGCAGTTATTGACAAATGCTCCAGTTCTCAAGATTTTAGTTCTGAAAAAATAGTTGTGGTGTTTATAGATGCTTACAGGAGAGAACTTGATGGAGTCCTAATGAAGGAGGGACAAGTAGTATGCTACGATTCAAGGAAAGTAAATGACCACATGGAGAACTATGTGGCACATGATCTTTGTTTGAAAATGATCATTCATGCATTGAAGATGTGGAGGCACTATCTTCTTGGCAAGAGGCTCATTCTGATGAGTGATCACAATGGTTTGAGGCACTTGTTTGACCAACTGAATCTAAATACCACGCAAGCTAGATGGTTGCCCATGCTCAGTGAGTTTGGATTCAAGATCAAGTATATTAATGGAAAGAACAATATGGTTGCATATGCTCTTAGTAGAAGGATACAACTAAATCATATAGAAACTATGAGTTCATATGGGATATATTTACTGGATTGGATCTTATAGACATGACAACAAGATGACAGGTACAAGGAGCTTAGGCATAGGTTACAATAGCAAGGTATAATTGAATAGGATGTGGACTATCATATCACGATATATGGTTTGGTTAGATTTAGGGACAAGATGTATGTTCTGAACAACAATTAGATCAAGAAGCTTATCTTGAGGGAATTTCATGTTAAGTTGTATTCAAGTCATCCAAGATATCAGAAGACATTGACAATGGTGAAGAAGTTCTACTATTGGCCAAATTTGAAGAAAGAGGTGGGAGAGTTTGTTGCGAGATGGTTGGATTGTCAATAGGTAAAAGAATAGTGTAAGCATCGAGGTGGGTTATTATAGTTGATCTTATGGGATTCCTTATATTGGGGAAACTCATCGCTCCATTAAGCAAGGAATTCAATAGCATGCAACAAACATTAAACATAATTGTTCTCCCTCTTCAACTATAGATGAACATGCTCAGAAGTCTAAAAACCATGTCTGCAATGAGAATTCTCATGTCATCATGAGGATTGATCACTTCTATCACAGGAAGTTAAGGGAAGCCATCGAGATTGAGAAACATGTGGTTAGTATTAATAAGGACGATGGTTGGAAATTGAGTTGGAGTTGGATTTATGCTATTCCCCTTTTTCCTCATTCTTCTTTATTTTTTCTCTTTTCTTTACCATTTCCCTTATTGTTCCTTTTTCTTAATAATTTTTTTTTTTACTTTTTTTATTTTTTTATAAGTTATTTATCTATTTATTTTATTTCTATTTATTTATTTTTATTCATTTATTTATTTATATTTAATTATTTATTTTTTTTCCTTAACTAATTAATGATCCTTTTAGAGATTTTTCTTATAATATAATATATTGACCAATTCAAATAATTGATTAAATATTTATTAATATAATTTTGACTTCTTGATTTATTGATTTTTTATAATATAACATATTGACTATTTCAAATAAAGGATTATATATTTATTTTTTGTATTAGTATATTAATATATTGACCTATTCTCTTATCAAACATTCATTTTTTTTTAATTAAAATACATTATTCTCCTAACAGCTATCTCTAGAACTGGATGCATCTTTGTTATTTAAACAAGTTGATAGAATGATTTTTTCACCTTTGTCTTGAGGATGAACCACATTAGTTGGTTTGAAAAGTTGACCAACAACATAAAATATGATTAATCTCAAAGTCAATATCAAATCCATCATCATTGTATATCAAGGAATATACCCCACCCAATTATTCATAGGGTATGTCCTTTTAGGATAATTCCTATCTTGGAATAACACATCCTCAAGGAATTTCCTCTTCTACTAATCTTAGCTACAGGTCCAAGAGTCTTGTAAGGATGTAACCTTGTTGCATCACAGAGGCATGATACCATGAAGCACTATTATTAGTCTATGAGGAGGCTTATAGCCATATTTTGATTGAATGTATATTTTATGCTATGTAGCCATAATGTTTCTTATGGTTCTATTGTCTCTTTCAATGCACGTGATGTGTATTCAATTTAATTTACACGTGTCATAAATGTCTATATAGAACATGATTAGAAAATGCATCTTTAAATGTTCTTAGATTTCTATAAATATGTCGATATTGGATGAAATCCAAATATCTTTCTAGAAGGTGAACCCTAAAGAACATGTGAAGCATAGTTGGACTGCTAATTGAATAGACATTAGTCAATTGTAGTACAACAAGTTGTGAGTTGAGTCTCATAACTATATCACAAATATCCGAGGAAATATATTAACACAATTGTTCGATCACTCTCTTATACTCAACATTATTATTGTTAAAGAGAGCGATAAAAATCCCTTGTAAACTCACTAACTCGCCATTTATAGGATATGTAGCCCATGATGTAGAAGATTTCTATAAATATGTCGATATTGGCTGAAATCCAAATATCTTTCTAGAAGGTGAACCCTAAAGAACATGTGAAGCATAGTTGGACTGCTAATTTAATAGACATTAGTCAATTGTAGTACAACAAGTTGTGAGTTGAGTATCATAAATATATCACAAATATCCCAGGAAATATATTAACACAATTGTTCGATCACTCTCTTATACTCAACGTTACTATTGGTAAAGAGAGCAATAAAAATCCCTTGTAAACTCACTAACTCGCTATTTATAGGATATGTAGCCCATGATGTAGAAGAAAGGTTTCAGGTACTACAACTAGCACCATCAACGTAACCAATGTATGGTTCAAGGGATGTCAAAATCTGCAAACAAAATTTAAACATAACTAACAAAAACTGTAGAAAAATTTGAAGGGGACACACTAAAGATATGCTCAACACACTTATATAGAACATGTACACGATGCACTACGAAAAATATCAACCATAGTATTCATTAATGTATAACCCATTTCTAGGTTGCACCAAGGGAACTCCATGAAAATCAACAAGCTCATAGGGCTCCTTTAGCAAGAACACATTTAACATTATATAGACCTAGCCACATTGGCTCGAACATACCCAATCTTAATTTATCACAATCTTTATTGTATTGTGAAATAATATCTGTTTCTGAGAAGACAATAAACTTGACACTCTTGTCATATTACACCTTGATACGTTTCTTATGGGCTTCATTAGCCATTGCAGCATCACGTCGGGTTTCATCTAACTGTGGCATATGTAACATATGTTCCTCTTATGTGGAAGTGGGAAGAAGTAGTTCAACAACAAGTTTAAGAGATATAATTTCAAATTTGATTGCAAGGATTGCCTCCAAACCATAAAAATTTTGGAATGGTCTCAACTCGATAGTATTCCTAATGGAGGTTCGGTACACCCATATGATCGTCTAAAGGAAAAGATGAAAATGTTATTTATGGACCCCTATCATGCATTGAAGCATTGTTTTGAGAACTTTTTTGATTTCCTCAACTTGCCCATTCACTTGAGGAAAGTACGGAGTGGAACTCTCATGGAAGATTCCCACCTTGGCAGTCAATTCACACATCATCTAATTGTGTTAAATTTTTTCATGCTCCATAAACATAGCCTCTCGAACACTAAACCATTTAGTGACATGGTTGAATAAAAAGAGAGGAGTTGTTTCGTTGCTATTATTGTATGTAGCCATAACATCGATCCACTTGGTAAAATAGTCAAATGCTATAATGATATAGTCATGCCCCCCAACCGAGTGAGGGTTACATGTCGTGAAATCAATGCCCCATTTTTCAAACAGCCCTATGACTATAAGAGGTTGCAAAGGAGTGGGAGGAGCATGGTTCTTATCATCTTATATCATGGAAACATTACACTTTTGGATGGCAAGGATGCAGTTGCGAAATATGGTAGACTAAAACTAACCAAGACACATGATCTTCTATACGGTGGCATAACCAAGGATATGACCACCACATGCCCCACAATGCCATTCATTTAAGACTTTATCGGCCTCCTCATGAGTGAGACACCTTCGAAATACCATATTGATAGCATGATGGTAGAGGGTGTCATCAATTATAATGTAATTTTTAGCTTTATATCGGATACGCGGTAGACCATAGTGAGAGGAATCAAACCAAAATGTACAGGTTTCGAGATATATGACAATGTCTCCATATCATGGGTCAAATGAAAAAATTATGAAAAAAAACTCATCCATAATATCATCATGAGATATTGTCTTAGTTTCAGGAGTGGGAAGGTCGAAAATTAGCTTAGCAAAAACTAAGGATTTCTTCGACTCCGATTTGATGAATTCCAAATCAAAATCTTGTATGACGACAATCCACTTGGAGTACTTGATCCCCTCTAATTGTAGGATTTTGAATATGTATGCTTAGATAACGTTAATGGTTATCTAATGAAGTGATTTATGTCTCCTTTAATCAACAATTATTTGGATGACTACTTAGTTGGCTTCAATTACTGAACAAATAGATCTATCCTACAATAGTGAGAGTAAATACTTGAGAAAAGCTTGTGGTACTCGCCTCTCCCTCATATCCATTATGGGATCATGGTATGAGTGTCCCCTTCTCACAATGCAAAAATAGATTTATTGTTTGATCACTGCATAGCATAGGATTTATTTTTAAATAGAGAATCGTTTCTCAATTCCTTAGAAGTACATACAATTTTAATTTTGGTTTCTTGAGTTTTATATGGTTTAGAAGCACTTCCATTCATAGACTTTTACATTAGCCATTAATAACTCTGTTTTCCCTAAATTAAACTCATCTTTTCCATATGTAAATGAAGTTGTGCATAAATGAAGAAAACAATGTATGTTGTTGTAGGAGTTTTTGATCTTCACGAAGATTCATCTGACTAGCCTTGTCCAAGTCTTCTCCACCTATAATGCTAATGTCGAGAAAACCCTAATGTGAGTTTCTTTTTTGTAGCAAAGTGGACATCTTCCTTGACCAAGTTCAACCATATTAAAGACGTGGGCTCAACCTTGGGTAGTGTGCACCTCGTTTGTGGCTTATTGGCCCATCACACATCTTCCCCACACTTTATTCCACCTTTCCTACCTCCTTATTGATTTCAACCTATTTCCCATATTAAAACAAGGCATCATGTAGTATAACTATGGAATCTTGTAATACTGCACGATAACAACCTCTTTTAAGCTCAACTTGAATAGAAATGATCATATGAGCCTAGTTTAGGCCTCCACTTGGATTCCGTATCCTTAACACCATTCTAGACCTTTTTCCTAGTACTTGTATCCCCCGCCCAAAAATCAAATTGGTTCAATTATCATTTACATTCATAAAATGGAAAATCAAAGACGCTTTTCTACAATTTCTAGTTAGTACATGCATGAAGCATTCGCAATAGTTTTTTAATAACTTCCATGCTTATTTAGTAAAGATAACTAGATGTTAGAAGCAAGGTTAAGTTAGGTGGCTTTTGAAAGAAATATGTGTAGACTCTTAGCTAGATGATTTCATGTCACATGATAACACTTTCCAATTGAGCATTTTCATTCCATATAGTAGGCAACATTTCCTTTCTAGTCAATACAAGAGTGGTTTGAAAAACCCTAATGGTCTATAGCCATAGCTGAAAAGTGATAAAAGTATATCGTTGCATCTAATGTGTATACATAATTGTCACCTCCAAGTTTCTACAAACCCGAGGTTGATGAAGTAAAGTTGGTATCCTTAGGAGTTCAGGCATCTTTGTAGCAATATTAGAGCTCATCATAATACATACAAAATAAATGAATATTTATTTAGTTTATCAAAATCACTAAGAGTGGCAAAGATTAAATCACTAGCTTGGTTTATTCTACATAGCAAGTCCCTTCGAAGGTAATGATAGTGGGGAGGCTTTGAGAGTTCAGCTCAAAAAAATATTTCAATTAAAAAAACATAAATTGTGGTGCCCAATTTGTGTTATAAATATAGCAAAGGTTAGATTATCATCACCTAGTAGACAATGGCACACTTGGGAGGAAGTGGATAACCAATCCTCTAAATTTGACAATCCATCTTTAATATGATTATTTTACTATGGAACTTCATTCACTTAACTACTAGACATTTAGAAGATTATTTGGCTCTTATGTGAAGACATGTGGTGACATTTGATAAATCTTAGAGTCATTGAAGTACTTTAGCTGCTAAATATTTAGTTAGAATATATTTTAGAATCTGTACTAGGATATTTAGTTAGAATATATTTTAGAATCTGTAATCTGTAGGGAAAGAACCTGTTCCTCAGCCTTGGCGAAACATGCAAATAAGACAAACCACCATATATGCCTTGAAAACACAAAAGTCATTGCAAATGAAAAACACTATTTCAAGTGAAAAGTCAGGGAAGCCCTTGACATCATAAAACACCCGCATAACCTCAATAGGGATGGAGGCTTGGAAATTAGTAGGAATTGGACCTCACTCCTCACCCATGGATTAAATTGACGCCCTCTCTTTCTCTCTTTAGGGCTAGCTAATTAACTTTAAAACTCATCTTTAGCAATTCATTAACATCCTGAGTAATTAAAAACTTGCAAGGATTAAATAAAATAATCTTAATTACCATAAAATTACAATTACTTAAACAAAATCATTAGGGTTAAATTAATAATTATTTTATAAAATATAATATAATAAAAATCCTAATGCAAAAACAATTTAACTCAAACAATAAAAAAATAATTATTTTATGAAATAGAATATAATAGAAAAACTTAATGAAAAAACAATTTAACTCAAAAAAAAAAAATATATGTACAAAATAGAATATAATAAATAAAAAAACCTAATAAATGTGGTTAGACTCTAATTTAGTGGAGAATTTTTATTTTTAATTTAGAGATCATAGTTAATTTTCCCATATTGGGATAATATTGAAGGATCACATACATGATAAAAAATATGTGATAAATGTAGTTCTCTTTAATGTTAAATGAAATTGTAAATAGTTTTTCATAAAAAAAAAAGTGATGATGCCCCCTTAGTCCCCATATTTTGAACACATTATGAACTATTTTAAAATGCTAATATCATTAGTTCAAATATTGAGAATCCTAGAATACATAATAATTCCATTACATGTAAAAGGATATTCTACGTGTTAACTCAATGATTACAAGATTATGTTAAAATGGAGATGTAGAGTAATGATAAGCCTCACATAGATTTGATAGCAACAATTAATACCAAATTCTACTAAAAGTTTTAGACATTTCTCTTTAGAACTATTTCTCCACCCCATCTAATGGTTATCTTAGTGGCTCATAGGAAAATGGAAAAAATTATTAACCCACAAATTTGTTATCTTGATATGTAAAATATATAAGTTATTTTTATTTTTATTTTTTCTT
This sequence comes from Pinus tabuliformis, assembly GCA_031772625.1. Taxonomy (NCBI): domain Eukaryota; kingdom Viridiplantae; phylum Streptophyta; class Pinopsida; order Pinales; family Pinaceae; genus Pinus; species Pinus tabuliformis. Next base: position 243,258,245 of record CM062814.1, read on the forward strand.
TTACATATATTGAGTTACTAAATTTCAATTCTATATTATCAAATTTCACTTAGTATTTAGTATATATGGTTAAAAGTGGAAACTAAGGCCAAATTCCACTTTGAAAGACTCCTTTGAGGAAGATAATTATGGGATTAAATTCCTCTTCTAGAGAAAACCAAAATGAACCTAAAAATCATAACATTTGGTTAAAGAAAAGTATGATTTTGAATTTTTTTAAAAATTAACGAGATTGGCCTCCTATATGTCACCTCAATAAAACCAAAATCACCTCTCTTCAACCGCATGGAATTGTATATATAGAGGAACCTTATCCCTAATTTTGGACATATCCACTTGCTAGAAAATATTTCTAAGGCAACCATGGTCTTCGAGGAAGTTTGAGAATTGATTGTTGGTGATATCCACTTGCTAGAAAATATTTCTAAGGTAACCATGGTCTTCGAGGAAGTTTGAGGATTGATTGTTTGTGATATTCTTCACTACGGTCCAGTCTCTTCAAGTAGGATATTCGCAACACATGAAGGCCAAGGATGAGGTTACAAAAGGTGTTTGAAAGTATGTTCATGAGTCTAAAGTACACCAGAGGCACGACGGGCCTTCGAGTCTAATCAATGGATGGTTTCGGTTGTGTTCTCCGTGTTTAGATAGCCCGCAATCCCTATATTTATTGGAGGACAACTGCAGGCCTCTTATGGGCTAGTTGAAAGGGAAGTTACGCCTTCTTACTATAGCTAAAGTCAAGCTATAGGCAGACGGGGCAGGAAAAAAAGAGGAGGTTAGCCCTAGTGAAGAAGGAGGTTAGCCGTAGTTATTTAAGGCAGTGTTGAAGGAAACTGAATGGGCTGACATTGTCTACAATATGACTCTAATGAAGTTCCATATCGATTTTTATTTCATCCATCATGTTAACAATTCAAGTTCCATATCGATTGTTATTTCATCATCATGTTAACATGATTGGATTTTTGTAATTGGGCTTTTTATACTGAGTAAAGAAGGTTGCTCTATTTGGACTAGGACTGCGGTCCTCTTTAAATAATATTTGTTGCTTTTTTTTTGGTCCTCTTTAAATAATATTTGTTGCTTTTTTTTTAACTATGATCTCTCGTTAGGATTGAATTTTCAAGCTATTGTATAAATAAAAGATTCTCTTGGGCTACATCTTTTTAATTTGTATATGTCTCTTTCTTTTTGTTGAATATTTAATATAAAAAATAAGAAGAACTGATCAAGGGTTTCCCATCTTGAAGTTGGTTCTGCGCTTCTGTGCTCGTCTCTCCTACATTTATGGTTCATGTTCTTTCTCAGTTACAGTCATGTGATAATGTTTTATGTGATTTCGTAAGGAAATAGATGTAATTAAAATCAAGCTAACATGAAGTAACTATTCTCATCAGGTATGTAGTTGGAGTGAGAGATAGCATAGGAAATATGTTCCTCTCACCTCCTTGCATTAACTATGGAAATTTTCAGTAGCCCTTGAAGTTTCATAGTGACATGATTTTGCATAAGACAATTTGAGTATAAGAGTCTAGCTGTAATTTATATGTCAAAATAATAGGCCTAGTATTCACAAGGTTCTTATACTCTGAAAAATAGTAACCAATATTACTAGAATTGTTGTAATACCATGTAAGAATGAAATACTAAACCTTCCTCACTAGAACCACAAGGAAAAAAAAATGGATTTCAAGTGGATATGCTCTAAAATAATTAGACCTGTGAAGAACTAATAGTCCTATTACCATATAAGATTTGTTGCATAGATGCAAGTGTATTAAAGACTCTAGGGGCTCTATCTACATACATTTCTTGACAACTATTTGACATCTACATGAGTCATGGCTATAAAATGAGGAGACTTCATGCTTACTTCAGCTCAAACAAATCTCACTTTCAAAATTCCAATCCATTCCTATATGGGGATTTTCAAGAAGATTACAAACCAAGGTATAGAAGATTTTATGTAGGAGTTTCAGGACTCATTCAATCACATTCTTCTCCCCTAGAATAGAGAAGTGTAGTGAGAATTTCACTTGAATCAAGCTCAACAGACACCAAAATTTACTAGGACTGAATTCTCTTGAATATGAAAATATTTTTTCATTTAACAAGTATATATTTATACATGAATGTTCATCTAAAATTGTTTTAATAATCAAAAGAATTTTAGCTAATCATATATAACATAAAATTCTTACATTAGATTATTTTTAAAATCAAACCTATATTAGTTTATATCCTTGAAATTTACTATTTCAAAAAATAATGTAACATTTTATTATTTCTCTAAAACAAATTAATTAAAATAAATCAAAACTTTTAAAATAAAACATAAACTAAAAATAATAATAATAGAAATCACATATTATTTTCAATGAATTCTTGGCTCAACATAGTTATATCACAATATATTAAATGCATAACAACATTCTAATAAAAAAATAATTTAAAATAAACTAAACATTTAAAATAAAACCTAAACGGAAAACAATAATAATATAAATTACATATTATTTTGAATCAAACCTTAACTCAACCTCAACATGATTACACATTAGTACATAACAATAAATATAATTATCTAAACATCCAAACATTAACCTGCTTTATATATTTTCTCATAATAAAAATTAAAATACATGTATGAGTTTAAAAAACACACATATATGAAGAAGGTTCAAACCAACCGCATACAACAAAATAAGGTAGACTATAGTCCATTCCTAAATTCACTTGTGTGTACCATCTTTCTTTGCGGATTTGCACATAAGAGACTTGTGAATGTAAAGGATCACACCTCCACTTGAGATGGTACCTTTGATCAGGGTATCAAGTTCTTCATCTCCTCTGATGGCCAGCTGCAGATGCCAGTAGCATTTCCTGCCAATTCTAAAATCTCTGCAGTGGCTGCGCATATACGGCTGCAGTAGCTCCCACCCTTTGATTTTGAGATACTCGCGACCGCATATACGGCTGCAGCAGCTCCCACCCTTTGATTTTGAGATACTCGCGACTTCAATTGGCGGTGGATCCGTCCCAGCGGGAACTGTAATAAGAAAAACATTTCAATCCACATATTACAGGAGCCATTTGTGAGAGTATTTGAATTGTGACAAAGCTTCAAAGAAGATATTTCTCTCAAGGAAAAATCTTGCTAGCATTAATTCATTAGAATCAAGTTTTAGACTCGGAAGTTTAAAGAGAACAAATGGATAGAAATGCATGTCAAAAAATGAAAACAACTTGGATAGAGTTCAACATATTAGAGGAATTTTTCACACAATGCTTCATAGTATTTGAATTATGATATAGTTTCATTGATGATGTTCTTTTTCATAAAAATAAATAAATAAATAAATAAAATAAAATAAAAAATCAATGGAATTGTTATAAATATATTTTTCTATATTAATAATTGGGTTAGTTTGTATTGTGCTTTATTGTTATTGGAGTACACAAACATCAGGAAACTAATTCAACAGTTTAATGTATGTATTAATAGATACACATTGTACATAACTGATTGACATCATATAATCTACATTTTATTTAGTTTCCATTTAGTGTGTTCTACATTGGCAGAAGGTAGTTCATCTACCCTTTTGATTGAAGTGAGCCACCAGTTTTGTGGTTAGCTAAAGCTAGTTTGCATAGATGGCAAGCAGATGTGATCTTGTAGCAAAATTTTTCTTAAGAATGCTTATGGGTTGAAGGAATGGTACCCACAGTGGCATGAAGAAAATGTAATTTGGTAGGCGCATTGGAAAATTAATATGGCCTCAAACACTGACTAACTTAAGTTGAATCAAGATTTTGATAGTCAAATTTGTAGAAAAATGACAAATGCAAATGCACCTAAAAGAACTAAAAACATGCTCCACAAATTAAGAGAGGCCAATATTTTAGAGGTAGAAGGTGTACATGATCAATACATGGACAACAAGGTATAGCATGTCTAAGTAGGACAGTTGCAAGCATGATGACAATGGGACAACAATGAAGCTTGGTGGAGCAAGCAAATAGGAAAACTGCAAACATGATGACAATGGGGCAACAATGAAGCTTGCTGCAGCAAGAAGATAGGACAGCTCCAAGCATGATGACACATTGGACAGCTGCAAGCATGGTGAAGCATGGACAATAACAACATGGTTAAGCATGTACAACCAACATAGTGCTGCAAGTAAATTGGGACAGCAGTATAGTACTTGGTGTAGCAAGTACACAAAGCAACAATGGTGTAGCAAGCACATGGGTGAGGCAATATCACAACTTAGGATATTTCCAAACACTGGACATTAGTGCAACATGGCATGGTGCAACACCCTTGCTCCATGAGGTGCATCATGATGACAAGAACCAACTTGTCTTCCATTGATCTCATGTATCATCTTCTATTGTAAATCTACTATCTCTCTATCTATCCACTGATATATTGAAGAACATATAAGAATAATAAGAAAAATTGATCAAGCATTTCCCCATATTGGGTTTGTCCCTGGCTAGGGACACATCTTGTGTCCTCGTGTATTAGATTGTCTTCTGCTATTTATGTTTATGTTCTATGTCCAGTTTAATTTAAGACTGATGTGATTGCTAATCTTGAAATATATTGAGCTAACTCTGAAAATTGAATAAAATTTCTCTAAACATAGAACATACATAAACTTAACACTATTGCAATGAGAACAAAATTTAGCAAGGAGGATTGAGTAGCATTTGATTGAACATTGTATAGGAGGCTTGTGTTCTTTTACAAACTATTCCCTTTAACAACAACACCCTTCTTGCTTCAAGATAAGTTCTCTTTTTAATCTAAGCTTTGATACTATTAGCACTATATTTTTGGAGGCTCAAGAGGAAAATTGGAGAGGTAACCACAAACCTCTTCTCTACCAGGAGGGCTCTCTTTATGTGAATTTTCAATCACATTCTTAGGGTTTAGGTTAGTTATGAACATCAAAAGCTATGTTATAAAATGCTGGTTGGGTGATGAAGGAGAGGTCCATTGGGCATGGATTCATAAGAGATTTTAGCAATCAATCACAAATATACAGAGCATCTTAAAAGAAGAAGTGGTAGGAAAATTCCTTGATCTTACAAAGTTGTGATAAGGATGATATGAATAAGAATGATGATGTATTTAATACAAAAGGTTGCAAAGATGAATTTTATATTTAATTTCAAAAGGGAAACATTTATATTTATTAACAAGGAAGATAAAAAATAGTATGACTAAATTATACTCAAAATCTTCTTGTAAACAATTAACGTGGTGCATCCATGTATAAACTAGAAGGAAAGACAAATTTACAAATAGAGAGACATCATCATTTATCTTCCACAAGAATCTTGAAACAAACTGCCTTTTTATGGTTGAATTGATTACTTCAATTGAACTCCACAACTTACAATCAAATGAATGATGTTCTCTTTTCTCGGCAATCAATCCTTTCCACTTCTTTTACAAAATGTTTATAGTATGTCTCAAAAGTATTCAGACTTGAAATAAAATTTATTACAAAAATAATATCTACTAAAATGATCTAGATATTTCAAAAGAAAAACTAAATAGTATCAGTTATGGATTGATTTAGAAGTTTTTCACAACCTTCTAAGATTTTTGTTGATGATTGTAGCTTTAATTTTCCTCTTATGTTGAATGCTCCTCATATTTATGATTTTCTTTCCCTTTTATTTTGTCACTCAACTAGAATTCTACTTGATTTACTGGATGAGCTCCAATATTTTATCCCATATGTTTTCTCTAGGAATAAGGAAGCTTACCATGCTTCTAAATCTTTCATCCCATTATGTAGATGTTTCGAAAGTTGGTTTATTAGGAAATATGTGATGAATATAGTGCTAGATAAAAATTTCATGTTGTAAAACTTCAATGAAAGCTTATCCACTTATTATCCCTCTTAATCTAGCAAATTTAGATCTATCCCTAGCTACACTACATAGGTTATCATCTTATGTTTCTAATGGAATAAATTTTCCATTAGAAACTCTTAAAGGTGGAAACCCTTTTTGGTGTAATAGACTGAATTTTCTGTTGTACTTATTCCACCTTATTGTTCGTTTTTGAGTTCAACAACTTATTGTTAGTTTTTGAGTTCAACAACTTGATGGTTTTGTGTGTTTTTGTTGGCCTATGTTCAATCTCAACTTTTATTTGTTCAATTGTTGTCTTAACATCCTCTACCAAATCTTCTTGTTGAAATATAATTTTAAAGAATTAGAATAATTCAGCCATATCGGGCATTAATATTATACTCCATGTTTTGCTTATCTTCTGCCAATATTATATTTGCTAATAATCATTGATCTTCATACTTTTCAAGATGTTGATTGAGCTTGTTTTTATACACTTCTAATATATATGCATTGTGAAGCTTGTTTTTATACACTTCTAATATATATGCATTGTGAGCTTTAATTTTACTGTCTTCAAATATTTTCAATGCTACTAACAATATTTTATTTTCTTTGTTGGTCTAATTTGTTAATGTACTTGTGGCTTCTATTCAATGTTTCTAACAATATTTTATTTTCTTTGGTTGTCAATAGTAAATCTTTGAGGGTTTTCACTAATTTTTAGGAGGATTTTGCATTGGTTGACTCTGTTCTTTATGTTGAGGTTGTTGTCATTATTTGGTTTTCTAATGTACTTGTGGCTTTTATTCAATGCTGCTAACAACATTTTATTCTATTTGTTGGTCAATGATAAATCTATGAGGGATTTGACTCTATTCTTTCTATTGAGGTTGTTGTCATTGTTTGATTTTCTAATGTACTTCTGGCTTCTAATGTTCCTTTTCATTCACTGTTGAGGTTGTTGTCATTGTTTGATTTGATAATGTACTCATGGCTTCTAATTGTTCCTTTTATTTCAAGGGTATCTCCATATCTGTCTTAATATTCTCAATTTGAACATTTTGTTGAACTATCAACTTGAAAAAAAATTATTTCTGTAGTGTGAGCTCAATAATTTATTTGGTGATGAGTGGGTGCTTTATAGTTACAATCTTGAGTTTTTTTGTTTTGTATCATTTCCTCAGCTGCTTTAATGTCAGTAGGATCATATCTTAGTTTAATAGCTTTAGTTCTGGTGTCTTTGGCCAAGGATGACATTCTTTCCATCTTAAAATGTGAATAAATATTGTATGCTTCCATGACTGAACTTGTTAATGTTGAATATGTCATCTCACCCGTCAATCTAATCAATTTCATGAACATTCTAGGTGTCAAAAGCAAAGACACATGTCTTGTAAGATTATGCACTTTCAACCACTAGAACTATAGGTTCCAAGAAAGATAATTGGAAATGTCTCTTCTATGTGTCAATTGAAGACAACAATGTATGTTGGGTAGTAGAAGACAGTTTGCAGAATTCTAAATAAGTTGTGATCTTCAATGCTTCATTCTTCCTCTTAATCTCTGTGTACCTAACAAAATCTTTTAGTTAGAAAGGATATAGTTTTCTAGTGTGAACCCTTTTCTGTGAGGATTCCTCTTGAGTGTTTTTTTATTTCTTCTCTTGAAAACTAAAAAGTATGCAACTTGAGATCTCTGTAGGAGACATGCCTTCCCTTGACCTCTTAGTTTTCTTTTGATATAGGAGTTTGTAGGGATGTCTCACTAACAATTTGCTCTTTTATGTTTCTACTCTTGATTTGCATATTGCTTTATTTATGGTATATGTGTATGTACATAAGGTGGGGTCCTTTCCTCCACACTTAATTTTGAAGTTATCCCTAAAGGATCATAAGACCATGTGAAACCCAATTTTAATTTCATTTGCTTCAGTAAAACATATTCCTCCTTTGTTTTTGCTGTGCTATTGAGGAAGAAAGGGAAAATCTACGCCTTCAACTTAAAATGTGCATTTTTCTACCTTGATACAAAATGCATGTCATCCATATTCATCATTTTTCTCATGTATTTTAAGGCAATGATTCTTCTTGGCAGAAAAAGGGCAATGATTTTTTTGGCAGAAAAACTAGTAACCTGCAAGCATGGAATTCAAATCCATATGTCCTAAGTTCTATATAGTTCTGGTAAAGACATCAGTGTCTAACCTTGGGTTACCCTGTAAAATGTAAAACTCTCTTGATTTATGCTGAAATCCTTGGATAACATTTGTTAAAATTGGAAACTAAAGCCAAACTCCTTGCAAATGAACTTAGCTCTTACAGGGATCTCTCATTGAATTGTAAAGTTGACATTATATATATTTCAATTCAAAAAATTACAGACATAGGAAAAATCAGAAGGAAATTACATTTTTATGAACACATGAAAAGACCCAAAATGCTATAATCATGTAAAGTAACTATTCAATGCAAAAGCAATATTGGAAAACAGACCAAGATAACATTTATGTTGAAACCCTTTGATAACATTTGTTAAAATTCACAACTAAAAGCAAACTCCTTGGAAATGAAACTAGCTCTTACAAGGATCTCTGGTTCAATAGTAATTCGAAACGGTTACCAACATAAACGTTGGAAAACAGACCGGGAATGCTATAATCATGTAATGTAACTATTCAATGCAACATAAATCTCGCAAACACTAGAACCTGTCGGTCAGCACGAGAGGACCGAGAAACCGGATTTTTCCTCTCACTTTTATTGTTAGGGGCGGCCGTGGATTTCCGGTTCCTGAGAGCTTTGCACCTTGGCCGAATTTATTGCCTTTCACTCGCGATAAGCCCTTGGCACCTTTGCCAATTTGATTCTCTCCAACAACCATTGTGTCTGCCTGGTATATACTTCTGGATACTCTAATCAACTAGATCTCTCTTATAGACCTGAAGATGGCCTCTTCTTCCTAGATACTCCTCTCACCCACCTAGACAAGAAGAACCAACTTTACATGTCAATAATTTTCGGCTGTCCAGAAAGCATGGATTATTCAGCTAAAAAATAGAGTAGTGCAAAAGTGCAGGAGGACTATTTGTATTTGAGCATCAAAGGCAGTTGATGGAAGACATGACCTAGTTGTTAATAAGTACTTGATGATGCCGAAGTCCGTATGACTAGAGTACCTGGACAATGCTTTTCAGTTTTGAGAAAAGGTTGATGAGCACCTGTCTTACACCTTCGCGCTTCCGAGCAATCAACAACAATGGTATCGGGCCCTTGTGATCTCTTTATATATAGATCATATATATGTTCCCTCTGTGCTTATCTATATATATATATATAAAGTGTATCGAAGATTGGGTAGGGTATAGTGGGCGGTAAAATAACTTTTGAGGAAGGTTAGGTTCAACTTTGAAATAACTTTGAGTTAAAATTAAATAGTATTTTTAAATATTAAATATTATAAAATATTTTAAATAGGGGTGCGAAATTGAAGGGGGAGGAGAAGTTAAAAGTGGTAAAATTAGAAAACCTTGTGTCAAATTTAAGGAAGATAATTTTTTTAAAATAACTCAAAATTTTATTTAATTTTCAAAATATGAATATTGTTAAACAAGTTTAAGAAATGATTAAAATTATTAGAGGAAATAGCTTTTATAGTAGGAGTTAGTAATTTTTCCTAGTAGGTATAGAAAATTAGATTGTAAATGATAGACCATAAATTTAATGTAAAATTAGTTTAAAACTTATGTCTAAAATGATAATTTTTATTTGTATTTATAATTAGTAATTACTTCTTATTTTAAAAGATGTGTCTAATAATTAATAATTGGGTTGAGAGGTGCTATACCACTCAGTATAAGGGTTGTTAAGAATTATTTGTGTTTCAAAAGTTGTTTTTAATGATTAATAATTGGAGTTTTCTAAGGAGGAGGAGGAATTGTTAGGAGTGTCAAAAGGGCAAAACCATTCAAAAAAGCATTGTAGAGGTAGTGTAGAGGTAGTGTTTGAATCATGTTTTTGATAGTGAAAATGGATTGAGGACATCAAAAACTTCCACTACTCCTAAAATTATAAAGTTTTAGAGCTTTTACTTGGATTTACAAAAGTACATATGCTGTTTTTTCAAAATATAGCTTGAATTTCCATAACTTTCAGCAAAAAAAACATCCCTTAATAATTCTGTTGAGAGGTACTACACCATTTAATAATAGGGTATAGTGGATATGTTTCCATATTGGTATCAAATAATATTATATTTAAAATTCAAATAAAATTTTAGGAAGGTGCTTATTGTAGATTATTGTTTTTGATGGTTTTCAAAAGTCCATGAATGATGGTTTTCAAAAGTCCATGAATTATTAATTTATAATAGTTGTGGTTTGCATATATTTAAGGAGGTTGTTAGTTTGGCATCAACCATTTATTTTGAAAATTTCAAACAAAAATCAAATTACATTGAAAATTATAATAAAAAAAATTAATTTTATGTGTGGACAACATTCTTTTAATAAGACATAATGAGGGAGAGAAGAGTTATCTATATTTAGTATAACAAGATAAACCCTCAACTAGAATTTAATATGGGTTAATCATATGATTTAAGGTTATATAGTTAGATTTTAAATATTTTAAAACAAGTCAATATATTTAGAGAATTAAAGTGAATATGTACAGAGTGTCTTAAATGATCATTTGTCATTTGTGTCTAGTAATTAATAATTTTTTTTCATCTTAAGAGTTGTGCTTATAATTAATAATTGGGTTGAGAGGTGTTATATTGCCCATAATATGGGTATAAGGGAGATATTGTCACACTAGCATTAAATAATATTATATTAAAAATTCCAAAAATATGGTAGGTTGTTAGTTTTTAGTTTGTGGAAAAAAACCAAACTTCCTAAAAGATTTTGACTAACATTCCATAGAATTTTTGGGAAATTTCTACACCAATTAAGCATAGCTATTTTGGGTGCCTTAACTTCTTCTTCTTCTTTTTTATGGTTTTGAAACCATTACACCATCAAAAAATGATTTATATACTCCCTTTGTTGGATATATATATATATATATATATATATATATATATATATATATATATATATATATATATATATATATATATATATATATATCTTGGAAAATAGTCAAACTTCCAAAAGGATTTTGACTAGCATTCCATAGAAAATTTGGGAAATTTTTACACCAATTAAGTGTCACTATTTTGGGTGCCTTAACTATTTTTATTATGGTTATGAATCCATTGCACCATCAAAAACTAATTTATATACTCCCCTAATTTGGTTTTTAAAAAAAATAAATAAAATAATTGAATGGCTAAAATCCACTCTCTTGGCAAAATTTTGGTCTCCATGGAAAGTACCTCAATAGATGTGGCTTTGAGGTTGTTTACTGTATCTAGGGAGGTTTTTTGTTCTCCATCAACCATTTATGTTTAAAAAATCAAACAACAATTAAACTACAATAAAAATAATAATAATAAAATTAACCATGTTCACTTGTGGACATGATTCATTTAATACATTATGATAAATGGTGAATTAGAAATTGATTTGTGTTAACCATAGGATTTAAAGTTGTATACATAAATTTTAAATATTATAAAATAAGTCAAAATATTTAGAGAAATTAAGTGAATATACATGTAGTCTAACTTTATGAAACAGTCATTTTCATTACATATTTCTAGCTAATTTTAATCAAAATCAAATAAGGATTTTTAAGAATTTGAATTTAAATTTTTTAATATACAAAATATGAGAGCTTTTTTATCCATTTTGCATTGGAAAATATATTCTAGACAACAAAAAAATCATACTCATACTTCAAATTGCATGCTTAGATTAGATGGTGAAAAGGGTAATTTGGTGGATAAGTTAGACTAAACCAATGATATTTTATCATTTGAGTCTAATAATTAATAATTAATTTTCATCTTAAAAGTTTCCCCTAATAATTAATAATTGGGTTGAGAAGTGGGCATAAGGGAGGTGTTGCCACATCACCATTAAATAATATTATATTAAAAATTCAAATGAAAATATAGGGAGGTAGTGACTTCTCAGTCTTGTTTGAGGTGGTATTTAGACATTTAAGTCTTGGGATGAACTATGGGTCTCTAAAAGATGTGGCTTGGAGGCCTTTGAATATATCTAGGGAGGTCACTAGTTACCCATCCACCATTTATTTTGAAAAAAAAAGCTATATTCAATAATAGTAAAATAATTAGTTTTATGTTTTGACATTATTCCTTTAATAAAACCCAATCATACTAAGAAGATTTAAAAATCAAATTTCCCTAACAATAGGATTTAAAATTATATAGATAAATGGTCGACATGGTCTATACGAGTTTGAAATTCATTTGAGAAAAATTTAGCCAAGTTATTGTGGCCTAAGGGAGTTGTTATCCCTTAGTGATTTTCATGACTTAAATGGACCTAGACCTCTATGAATCAAGCCACAATTTGGAGTTACAAGTCATCTTAGGACTCACTTTAGCAAACCCAAAAACAAGTGATATATTTAAATGAAAAAATATTCAAATCTTTATTCATAAAGAAAATCTATTTAATACAATTAAGTTAAAAAAATATTACAATAATAATTAAAAGTGAAAAATTCAAGTCTCACTAGTACATGTGGTTGAAGATGGGCTTTCTTAGCAAGGGTGACCGGCTATCAAATGTCATAAGGGGAACTAGACTATGCCTTTTCAAAATTTGTAATTCTTGAGTATATATATATTAACTCATTTATACATTTCTATTGTTTAATTTTTGTATGTCATGGTGAATTATTAATTAGGTAAATTTATCTAGTCTAGGCCTAATATTAAATCTAGCCGGTTCCAAAATAAGGTGAACAATATATCTTATAGCTTTTATGGAAGATATCCTAGGAATTTATGAGTTAGACAGACTCAAGACTCCATGATGGTGGGGAACCTACTCATAGAGCCTTGTCATATTTGAAATGAGGTGGATGGGCTAACATCCCATTGTACCAATCACACAACCATTTCACAATCAGACTTATCTAACATTTGAACATGATTACCAAGGAAATATGGATTTGTAGGGTGATACTATATAAAACCTCTTTGAATTTCGTTGGAGTTTTGCCTTAGTTGTGAGGGATGTCCCTAACCTTCTCCTACTTATGAAACTTCTCAAGTATGAGTTTGTGTACATTTTATTGTTTCTTGGATGTTCCTTTTGATCAATATGAAAATGAAGGTTGTTTGTGGTTTCCATCACGTTTTAACATTTTGGGATAAGGACCTTCTAATGTCAATACCTTAAAATATCTTTCACATCAATATCTTCATATTGAAGGAACATGCCAAGGGAAATTTTACATTTCTTTCTCTTGGAAGAAGTCGAAGAAGCCTCACTTCCGATATTTCTTCATTGAAAAAGATTTATGTCAGTAAATTATTAAATTCAAACTATCTTTAATCGGGGAGAAAGAATATTTCCATTTCTTGGCATTTGGATTGAGTTATGAATCTAATGGAATATTATTAAATATTTGTAAGGATTAACTTTATAATTTTTTTATTTTTTTTAAATACTAAAAATACAATGATAAGAAAATACCATTGGGAACTAAAAAATTATTAAGCATTATATAAAGATTTCCTTAATTCCACTTCATTGAACATATCATATAATTTACATGTTATTAACTAAACCATAATGAACTCATACAAAATAATATTATAACAACATAGGTACCATTCACAAGGAGACGAGCTTCAACTTGACTTGCTGCTAACTACCCTTCTTTGTTGTGAGTCACGTCCAAGTGTGAATGTCGACGTCCTTAATCCGAATGCAATGACCCACCGTTGACCTCCCAACCTACTCATTGGGTACTCTCCTTCGCCATGGACCCCCGAGCTACAATGGGGTTGTACAAAGCAGGAATGTAATAGTTGGTAGAGGAGAGCACTCCTTGGCTCAAGAGTCCCCTCTTTAAAGTCCTCTTCCTCACCAAAATCACTATAGCTTGTAGTCACTACTTTGACATAGTCTCATCCATCCAACAATAGGGTAAAACGTCCCTTATCCCATGGTCTGCCCCTTCTTTTATAGGAGTCCTCATAGGTGACACTTCGCCTTTCATGCATAATTGATTATTTTTTATAATATAATAGTTTAATTATTCACCCACAAATGTGTCACTCTCTCATCAAGGATCTCCAAAATTATTTACTTAAATTTTAATTTAAAAATAATATTTTTCCTCACCTCAACAAGATTCCATTTTCTTCTCCTAGTTGTCTCTTGATCGCCCTTTTTACTACTTAATTTATGTTCATTATTAAAGTCAATTTACAAGTCAAGATTTGATCCCCTATCTACTCACTAATTTAACTCAAGTTATCTCTTAGATGGATATTCTTAAGTTGGTTGTTGCCACATGGAGGTTGTCTAAATTTCTCTAAAATTTAATTTATTAACATTATTTTTAATCACCATCCTATTCTCTTAATTAGGTCTAATATTTTAGGATTAATAATTATCCATACATTTGTGTCCCTCTTTCCCCTTTTTACCTAATTAAATTACATTATCTACCTAAAATTTTTGAACATGGGAAGGGTAGAGTTTTTAAGGTAAAATATTTTATTTCCTCCTATGATCGCCTTAACCCAAGTTTTATTATTGATTTAATTACCTCGGTTCTAATCATCATTTACCACTTGATGTGAATTTACATGGTTTTCATATCCTCATTATATTAATTAATTTTTTTATTTTTAATGATTCAAAGGGTGCCAAGTTTGGTAATGCCCTTCAAGAACATCCCTTGAAGTTCCAAGGGTGTCATGCCTAACACATTATTTGTGATGCCAAGGGTGCCAAGTTGGTTTTACCCTTCAAGAAATTCCCTTGAAGTTCTAAGGGTGCCACGCCACTTGCCCTTCAAGCATTCACTCGCTACGAGGGGAAAGTATAGGTGCAATGACAAAGACCACTATCATCTCTTATGTTGCGTGCTATAGTGAGACTAATGGTGGTAGGGATCAAGGAATCCACCTTCATACGCGCCCTTGGGTAAAATCCTCATGAGCGACCCTACTTTGGGACCTGCCCTCATGACATCGTGATCTTCAAGGCGAAGGTGTTTCAACCTTTCCAACCCAAGTCACGACGAGAGTGCTAGTGGGTGAGATTAGGGACACTGTCCCACCCCTCCCATGTAGTTCCATCCAATTGTACAACCCCATCACCCATATGTGAGTCATTCGGGCGAGCAACTAATCTGTGCCTCGAACCACTAACATATCATCAAAATATAGATAAACATATATAGCAGGTTTCAAAATTTACTTAGAATTTCAAAAACAAAATATAAATTTTCATCAAACGAGGTGCCGAGAGCTCGTCATTTGCAAGTGCCTCTCATGGTTTCCTACCATACTCAATAATCATCAATAATACGGTTCCTCATTGTTAATAATTGTCATAATAACATCATCAACATCACCAAGCCATTTGCATCATTGTTCGTTGTGAACAAGAACTAATGCAATTAGGTAACATAGTGGACAAATCCATCATGGATATCATCATCATAACATCAATGGAAACATACATATCCATCAAATCTATCAACATCGTAACATAAATAGAAAACATACCTACACATCAAAGCTATCATCATCACGATATCAATAGAAAGCATATATATCCTTTACTGCTATCATCATCATAAATTCAATAGAGAACATGCATAAACATTAATGTTACGATCATCATAATACTAATAGATAACATACATAATTATTGATGCTCTATTCATCATAATATCAATGGAGAACATACATAAACATGACAACCATTAATATCGCAACCACCAATAATAGAGTCATGTGTTTGGAAACTCTACTTGAGGTCCTCAAAGAATAATGTGTAGGCCTTAGGGCTAAATAAATGTTAAAGTCATATCGCTGTCAGGCAACTCCAGCAGGGCACTACAATATTTAATATCACTTTTCTTGGAGGTACAATTCATCTTAGGACTCACGTTATCTAGCAAACAAAAAAACAAGTGATACATATAAATGAAAGAATATTCAAATTTTTAGTCATAAAGAAAATCTATTTAATACAATTAAGTTAAAAAAATTATTACAATAATAATTAAAAGTGAAAAAGTCAAGTCTCACTAGTACATGTGGTTGAGGATGGGCCTTCTTAGCAAGGTGATCCACGATCAAACGTCATAAGGGGAACTAGACTATGCCTTTTTAAAATTTGTAATTCGTGAGTTTATATATATATTAACTCATTTATACATTTCATCTATTGTTTAATTTTTGTATATCATGATGAATTATTAATTAGGTAAATTGATCTAGTCTAGGCCTAATACTAAATCTAGCGGGTTCCCCAATAAGATGAACAATATATCTCATAGCTTTTATGGAAGATATCCTAGGAATTTATGACATAGAAAGACTCAAGACACCATGATGTTGGGGAACCTACTCCTTGAGCCTTCTCATAGTAGACCAAAGGTAACACCTTGTCATATTTGAAACGAGGTGGATGGGCTAACTTCCCATTGTACCAATCACACGACCATTTCACAATCAGACTTATCTAACATTTGAACATGATTACCAAGGACATATGGATTTGTAGGGTGAGACTATATAAAACTTCTTTGAATTTCGTTTTAGTTTTGCCTTAGTTTTGAGGGATGTCCCTAACCTTCTCCTACTTATGAAACTTCTCAAGTATGAGTTTCTGTACATGTTATTGTTTCTTTTATGCTCCTTTTGATCAATATGAAAATGAAAATTTTTTGTGGTCTCCATCACATTTTAAAATTTTGGGATAAGCACCTTCTAATGTCAATACCTTAGAATATCTTTTGCATCAAGATCCTCATATTGAAGGAACATATCTAGGGCAATTTTCCCATTCTTTCTCTTGGAAGAAACCCAATAAGCCTCACTTCCGATATTTCTTCATTGAAAAAAAATTATGTGACTAAATTATTAAATTCAAACTATCTTTAATTGAGGAGAAAGAATATTTCTTTTTCTTGGCATGTGGATTGAGTTATGAATCTAATGGAATATTATTAAATATCTATATCACTTTTCTTGGATCTACAATCAATTGGGTTTTTTCCTATACATAACACTATGGTTATCTATCCTTGAATGAAAGAAATTTTAGTCATAAAATTTAGCATTAGGTTCAATTTATCTTTATATCAATATTTCTAATTTACACATGGAGTTAATGGAGTTCATGAATAAATCAAAACCACTCCTTATTGTGTGTATATTCTCTATCTTCATTTTCTACATGGGTGATATTTCCCATCCTACTTTTTTAATTCTTACATGCAAAATCTACGAAAGAATTGCATAATGCACTCGGTACCTTTATTGGTTTTACTCTAGAGATACTAGATTCACTAACATCTACCTCTCTCTTAGTCTACCTTTATTGTTAATTTTAGTAAGGGTATTCAAAAGAATCGTCATGGAATGTGATGATTGTAGTTGGATGAGATTATTGCAAAATAGTTTCCCTCGATTATAGGTTTTAAATTAAGAATGATCACCTCATTTGTTCTTATATTAATAAAAATGCTTAATATGAAAAAAAGAATGAAACTGCAAGCCCTCCATGACTATCACTAACAAGGCGTATCTAATTTCAAAGAAAATGATATGTAAGAAAATTATCTTAACTCACACTCACCTTTAGATATAACCAACAAAACTCTCATTCTAGTGATTAATAGGGTGAAGGAGATGTGTTAGAAACGAGGAAAATACTAAGAGGGGAGGTGAATGAGTATTGTAGGAATTATAAAATTTTCCTTTATTTAGTAAATATATTATGGAACCAATAAAAACTTCAACAACTATATATATTAGCATCACAAGAATCAAACATTAGAAGAAAAATTATCACACATATATTCTTCAAACATTTCTTCAATTTGCTTCACAAAGGAGAGATTCTACTTACTATTACAAAGTTCTCTAGCTACAACGAGAAGGAATATATTTTTCCCCAATTCATAAATTACAACTAAAAGGAGCTACAACACCTAGCTTATCATCTATCATTGAAAGGATATCCAACCCTTAAATATTTAAAAACCTCTACTTGAAAGAGCTAAAACCTCTCAACAACAAGCTACCACTTTCTTGACCTAAATGACTTATCTTTCATAGAATTTTCATGCTAAAATCATGAAGGCTACTCCTTTACATAAAAAAATAAATTTCTAATTTCAAACAGTTAACATAGACAACATATTATAACTTTAGCAAGCTCCAATCATTGATCAATTAATAATGCACATGAGAAGCATCAATATGTAACCAACACACCGACTCAACTAACAAAATGCTCTTAAAAATTTGATTATTCTTATATAGAAAGTAGGAATGATATTTTTAATTATTGAACTTGCACTTAATTTCCAATATCAGAGGTTTTGATCTCATTAACCTTTTTTTTATATTTCTAGAATGCCGTATTGATGTGTAGAATAAGTCTTAAATCTCTCATTTGATGTCTCTATAAGAAAATATGAGGTTAACTATTGTTTTCCTCCATTCTTACATTTTAAAATGTTTAGCAGTTTTTTTTTTCTAATTTTGGTAAACTCCAAATTTATTGAATTTGCTAAACTTTCCTATGAGTTATCCATTCCACCATATGAGTTGCAAACTCATTCATGTGTTCATTTTCAAACATTAGTGCTCTATTCCTTTAGTTCAAAACCCCCAAATTCGGTATACATACCAAATTCTTCACTCCCAAGTCATCATGGAGTTAAGCCCTTAGTTTAGGGATGAGGTGCTTAACCAAAGAAAACCGTGTGTGAGCTTTCATTGGTTCCCTCTGTTCCAAGCCAAAAGTGCTTATTTAACACAACAATATTGTACGACTCTAATCTAAACACTTGCATAGAACATCATCCTAGTCTAAACTTGATCTGAACTTAAATAGGAACACAAGAAATTACAGATATAACTATAAATAGAGAAATGTAATAAAAATAACACTTCATTAAATTGATATCACAATACTAAAAGATTACAAACAGAATGGAAATAAACTAGCTCAAGTGATGGTAGCTTATCTATGAGAAGAGATGTGGCAGCTATATGCCTCTGAACTATGATACAATGAGGCTCCAAGATCTATTTACTATTGAGAAACAATGAAAAACCCAAATTGTCCAAAAGCCTTACCCTAGGATATGAAGCGGCACAATTGGAGGCCTTGTTTGGGTAAATTGGTACATTAATTTGATTGGGGTCGTAAGTTTGACATACGATCTCCTTTGTTCTATCATAATACCATATTTCAAAGATCTCAAAGAGGAGGCCACAAACAAATAATTCCCTATACTTTAAGTGTCATTTGGTTTCTTTGATTACCCTAGAAACATTGCTTAAGGCTTGAAAAAGGCTTTGAAAGTTGAGTACCCAAAAAACTCCCAAAGAGAGTAAATTCTGCTGCAATTAAGGAAACTAAAAAAATGAAAGAGAAATTTTTCGGGGTCCAAGTGGAATAGGTGGGTGGCCACTAATATCCACCTTCATTATCTGTCCCCTCTTAGGAAGAAATGGTCCCCATTGCATTGTGTGCCTCCATGAGATGGGGAAATTTTTGTTGAATTTCATCCCTAGTGAGTCCGTTTCCTTGGTGCAAGGGTTGGTTAACTTTGAGAACATGATACATTTGGAGCTTCTTGTGGCGAGTGTTCTTGACGTGTGTTTCCATGGTTCAATCACTTGTGGTATGTTCCATGCAATTTGGGTTTAGCTCTTTTGGTGTGAGTTGTTATGCAATGTTAGATGTGTCTAATAATGGTTGAAAGTGTGGCTTAAGGTAGTCTACATGGAACATTTGGTGCAGACCAAGGAACAGTGGAATGTTGAGCTCAAAATCTCTATCCCCTAAAATCAAATTATGGCCGATATTGGAGTGAGAGAAGCTTGTGAGAGGGTCGAGCAACACACTCCTTCTGAAAATGTAGCCAAACTTTGTCACCCACGTGGAAGTTAGGTGGCACCTACTCCTGATCACAACACTACTTTTACTTAGCATTGGATTTGTCCAATATATCATGGACCTACTCGAGGATGTGTTGAACATGCTCAATGAACTGTTGTCCATGCCAGCTTCAGACTTGACATGAGAAGAATATGCATGAGAAATTAAAAATGGTGTGGTCACATTAGTGGGACATAATGGCTAAAATCCCAGTCCTACGTGAAAGGGGTTTGGTCTGTTGAGTTGTGGAGAGCTTTCTTGTTGTTTTGATGGACATATGGGATGATTTCATCCCATGTGTGTGGATGCTTTGAGTTGTACATGCGCATATTATGTATGATCATCCTCTTGATGAATTCTATTTGGCCATTAGTTTGGGGATGGAAAGCCATGGAGTTATAGAGTTTGGTATCTAGCATCGACCAAATACTTGAACAAAATTCCCTTAGGAATCCGTTGTGACGATTAGAGAAAATGGAAGGTGGGATCCCAAAGTGTAACCACACTCCCTTAGAGAAGACCTTAGTAGTGGTTTGTGCTGTGATTCTCTTCTTTCAAGATGCCATAATGGCCATTTTAGAGAATCTATCAATGACCATGAAAATGAAGTCATTCATGTGTTTAGTAGAAGGAATCCCCACCATGTAATCCATGGATATGAACTCCCATGGTTGACAAGTAGTAGGAAGAGGAGTATGTAGGTCTTTCTTATTTATGGATAGTTTGGTAATGATGGAGGTAGTGGTGGATTTAATGTACCTCCCAACATCCTAACGAAAAATCTACCAATAAAAATACTTTTGTAGTACTACCACTATTTTCTCTAATCTGAAATGTCGAGGGACCTGACTATAGTGCACCTACCAAATCATCTTGTCATAGTTGCTTGAAGGAGCAAAGAAGTGTCCTAGGTGGCATAATAGGACATTGTGGAGTTCAAAATTTGGAACTTTCCTACCTTCAAGGAGTGTCTGGTGATCGACTGAGGCAATCTACAACATTATTGGTGTTTCCCTTCTTGTACTTAATGTTCAAATGGAATTGTTGGATGTATGTGGACCATTTATGATGGCAATCATCCTGCAACTTTCCTTGTGTCTATATGAGTTGTAGGGGTGAATGGTCTATGTGGATGACAGTTTCCTTACCCATAATGTAATGCTCCCATTGTGTTATGCCCCTATACCAATAGGTGTCATATATCATGATTGACATGTTGAGATTTATACTATGTTCACACCTTCACTTGTTTCAAAGGTTTTCCATATTTGTAAAAAATCAAAAAAGATTAAAAAATGTAAAGAGGGTATACCGTAAAAGAAAAATCAAAGGGTGAAAAGAATAAAAAGATGGTCAAAAAAATGAAAGAAAATAAACCCCAACAAAAACAAAGACCAGGAAAGTGTGCAAGTCTAAATGCCACTACTTTATTACTGTTGTAGAATAAACAATTGTGTATAGGTTGTCACTTATGCCACAATTTATGAATAGCCAAACACTTTAAGCTTGGCTAATTCATTTTTGTATTTCATGTTGTAGAAATAAAGAATAAATATCTCACCAAATAGTTTAACCTTGACAAATAAGTAGATAGGTAGAGTGAAAAAGGAGCTCAATAGTTTAATCTGAGCCCTTGGATGTAATAAGTGTACACTTAGATAGGCATTACCATGTAAATGAAAATAAAGTTTGATAAGGGTATGTCAGTCTAAGTGCACCCTAATAAAGAAGTAAAAATGCTAGGTTAAGTAGGTAGGGTAAGTAAATGATGGTTGCAGAAATAATATGATGAATGATATGTCTAAAATGTGCAAATATTTTTAATTTCATCATAAGGCAAATGACATGTATGACATGGAAGGCACATCAAGCAAGAAAAGTTAAAATAATTAACTCCCCTACTCATTTCCCCTAAATTTTCACTAATTTCCCCTATGTGCCAAGGTATCTATTAAATTAGAGGGGCTCAGAGCATTTCTCTGACTTCTGTAGGGACCAGACCCTTGGCCAAATGATTTATAAATGACTAAGTACTTAAGCCCATTTATCAATCATCATATCCCTTTATAAGTCATTCATCCGCTTCATAAATTTTTCCCTAAGTAAAATCCTATTTTACTTTGGGAAATTAAAATATTTTCACAAAAACCCTCATTATTCACTTAGCCTAAGTTTCAAATACACACATGAAAATGTTTTAGACTTAGCGCTTTTCCGTTCAATTTCATATTAACAACTAACATATGTTATTAAGTAATTCCCTTATTAAAATTCACCTCCTCCCATATTACTTTAATATGTAAAAACCCAAAAAACTTATATACCCCACCCCTTGGTTAAATATAACCATAATACACCATTAATAGGGATTATTTATTTAATGTGTAACTAATTAAGACCCCCGACCCCCACCATAATAAAAACAGGATTAATTAACCCCCACAGTTAATTAATAACTTTCGTGACCAATCCCATCACTCCTAATATAGTTATAAAAATATTTAATTACATCGGACCCTCATTAATCTCCACTCACAATCACCTTTCCGATAGTCGTCTGATCAAGCCCTCTAGATCCGACGACTATCATGCATATCGCACGACCCTCTGCGACTAAACGTTAGCGTGCGATCGTGAAGCGGTTGTGTGAACAGTGTCCCCGCCATGCATCGCTCATCGTATGGAATCACGTGGATGAGCTTGAATACTACCCCCCCTCCTTGAGTGGTGCGATAAAAACCACTTACCGCCTCCCACTAAATGACAAAACATCAAATCTTCCCGCTGACACCACCTGTCCAAAATACCGAAACTGCCCAAATCCTTGACTTTGTATATAAAAAAAAACAAATCATTTTGTCGTTCTATTCAGTGGACACATGCATGCAGCAAACTGAATGATGAAGGTCAAGCAACTTGTACTCCCAACTGCCAACCACCTTCAGAATTTGCAGTCGATGCTACTCAGAGTCCTCCATTCACACCAGTGTACCTGCCTTCCACTGCTCGTCCCCAAAAGCAGGTATTTACCCAAATTCTCGTCAAGAAACCCTCTCAGTTCTTGTTTTCACTACAAATGAATAGAAATGAATCACAATTCACCATAATTTAGTTACCACATTTAAAATTCAAGTTCCGAGACCTTCTGTTTCATCAATATCACTTAAAAAGCACGAGTTTCCTATCTAAATCCACAAGAACCGGAATGGAAACCTCGGTAGCCCTAAATATTGCACCCATTACCACCCCATATTATTATTTAGACTATCTGCCTCTGGTCGATAAGGATTTCCAAATAGAAGACCTAACCACTGATAAAGGCCATCTGAAAGTGTTTTTCCAGTGTCAAGATAATCATTTGAATGGCCATGATGCCATAGGACTGTGGGAATCCAACCTCCCAATGTACTTTCTCACTTTTGTGCACATTTTTCCTAATATAATCCATGAGTGCCATGCAAATTATGACCCCAAACTTAGAGCAGTGATGTCTCCCAATCAAACAGTCCTCTTCACAATAACTATTGACTCAATCAATGAAATGTTGCAATTTCATCCTAGTCAAGCCCTCACCCCCATTTCCCTTGGGGTTTTGCTTGAGAAATCAACTATGTTGTCCCAATCTTAACTCAATCACCTGTACGAGACCTTCATAGTAAAATAACATCAACCTAAAGATCCCCCTCCTTATATCTCAACTTTCTTCACAAATACAGGAAAAATCATAGTTGATATGATAGCTGCAGTCATGGGATTCAACACTAGTGAGTATGTAGATGAATTGGTCTTAGTTTTGTTGTCCATCTTTACCCCGAATCAGCCCCCTTCTGTTAGGTATAATTATGCTTCATATATTGATGATAAAATCCATGACCAATTCATGAGATTGGAAAATGAAAAGGTTTTCAAGTACTCCACCTTCATATATCACCTCATCCTCTACTACGAGTTTTGATTACAAGTGTATTGGGTGGTTTCGCATGGATGATCATCATCTTCTTTTTCTTCTTCTCTATTGACCACCTGTTTTACCTTTTTTAATTATGCAATCTCGGATCTCATAGTAGAGATTTCTGACTTAATATTGTGAATATCACGACTCACTTCTCCCAAGGTGAGTGATCTCACCCTGTCAGGTTTTTCTTGGTGGCTTTGAAAATATTTGGTGTTTCTTTCAAATGAAGCATCAATAGAGAAAGATTTCTTACCTGAGTTTTTAGAAGTGCTAGATTTGAAGCAAGTGGATCCATGACATGATTTATGAAAAAGCACAAAGAGATTCCGGAATTGCAGAAGTAGCTCTACAACAAAATTTCCATGACATTGCTGGCAGATGGTACAATGGAGGTCCTGACATTGGCATACATGAAAAATATTTTTGTATCTACAGAACAAGAAATCTGGCATGGAAAAGATCTAAACATTAGCCTACTCATCTGGCTCCTCTTTGGCCAAGAGGAGATCCAAAAATTATTTTCCCTGACACTGTGTATGATTTTACAGGCTATAAGCAATTATTGTGGGACTTCCTCAATGTTGATGATAAAGTAGAAACCCACTATACAAAGTTGAAGTTTAGTGCAACAAGCACTTTCCAGCGTAACCAGCAATGTGTCTGGTTCCAAGATTGGTGGTGTGACTATGGTGTGAATAGAACTGCAATGGATCGTATATACCATGAGTCATATTGTAGAAAACATTGTGATTTATGCTTTGAAGAGAATATTGGAGAATGTTTTCACCCCATTTATAAAACTGTCAAAGAAAAGATAGTTAGAGATTGGTCGCCATTCTATAACTAAAACTATTCACTCAAAGATTGCATGCAAGAACATCTAGAGGGGTTAGTTTTAACCAAAGTTAAACATCAGATTGTTTTGGGTAAACCTATGATCATTCAGAGGATATTCACCAAAGCCTCGGACGAATTATTGTACAAAAGGAATAGATTCCTAGAACTTACTGTGTTCTGACGGTTCACATGGGCTTTCCGTAAAAAGAATCCATAGTGTAATATTTTCCATTGCATTTCATCGCTTAGGATAGCACCAAAAAAATCATCAAACTTTAATGTAATAGAGCTCTTAGGAACATTTCGGTATGATTAGTCTACAAAATCCAACCTTGATGGTTTAGATGGTTGTAAATTTATAGGAGAGTGTGGTAGTTGAGGAATTATTATCCATTTATGAATCTCAGCTTGAGATACACCCTTGATGGGAGTATGAGCTAAGGGGGTAAGAGGTGAAATATCAGGGGTATGATTAGAATGGATTTCAATTTCTTATCCAAGGTAAATGGTTGAAAAAACTAATGGAATCTTCTATAGGAGGAAGCTTAGGGTTTATTTTTAATTTCCTGAATTTATACAATCAACTCATCCCCAACAAGCGACAACCTGTTGTTCATCAGCGCTAGTGCAAAACTTAGAAACCTATTGCTAAGCAGAGATTCCTAAATGGTTATGCTACGTTGGGCCTTAAAAGCATTTAATTGAGGAAGTTGGACACAGAAACTCACGGATATTTGAGAGTCATACTTGGGGATTTTTGTATGGATGATGAAAAGGTGTTCATGGATGTGGATTAATTCAGTTTGCGAGACTATTGACAAGATGTGACAAAATGGCGAGTAAAAAATTCCCCCCGAAAGCTCAAAGTTAGAAACATCAGCTCATGACTGAAGTGATTTATCTTGTGACAAGTTAACATTAAGGAGAACTAGTGGAGATCATCATTGGTTACAATACATTTACATCATGACATCTTTGCTGAGTAACACATACCCATTCTCAACACATAAGTTAAAATCACATGTAAAATGATCAAGAAGACATGTCCACTGATGAAAAAGTGTGAATCTATGATTAGATGACTATATGGTCATAGCCATCATGTTTCATAGTTTTGCATTGATACTGAAACTGCAACCAAGTTTGATGTAACTAGACCTGAGGTCTTCTATCTCATTCACTCGGTCATTCAATGTACGAGTCTAACCATGTGAATAAAGGAGTTAGAGTCAAACATGGTAGACACCATATAATTACCATCCAATGATGCAATTCATTAAGAGATGTGATAGAAACCATCATTGATCTTAATGCTTCTCAAGGTACAGTAGAACAATTTGTATGTTGTGAATGAATGAGTTTAACGTGAACACCACACATAAATTTTTAGTCGAAGGCCAATGATGAAAATCTATTGTTGAGAGTGAGGAAACTTTCCATATATGTACGTAAGCCCCAAGGTACTAAATAAAAAGTTTATAAGTCAACTTCCTCGATAATGAGATGATTTCAACAAGAAGCGACTCATTGTACAAGGCCCATCATGTATCCCTCATCAACGACATGAAACATGTATCATGATTTGACACAAAATGATATTGATGTAGAATTGGTTCAAGAATGAAAGAAATGGAATAAAGCCCTAAGAATATTGTAGAAGATATAAACTCACTGATTTCTCTTGAACACGTTGGTAACACTGAATGGACTTGCCAGCATTGACCCAAAAATGAAAAGGGAGGCTTTGAAATGGTGTTTTGGACCAAAATACAAGAAAATTTCCCAACCTAACAACCACAAAGATGAAGAGGAAGAGTGTCGTGTTCAAGACCGACTCGTTGCCATTAAGGTGGAGTACTATATTTTCCCAATGTCCGCAACCATTTCTGGTCAGTACCTCTTCATTTTTTAACAATCTTGAGGAGGATAACATATACTTGATCTATAAGTTCATCCTTGAGATGAATCCTTATGATTAATTTAACGAAGTAGGACTAGTTTTTTCCCATCATTGTCAATGATTCCATCATTGTTTGATGTTTTTACGAGTCCAACAAAGGTGAAACTTGACATTTCTTTCCTTATTTAGAGAGTTTGAAAAAAAGAAGAAAAGGAAAATTCCAAAGGTTTCTTTTCATAGATAGTCTGTTGTGTCTGAAAAGGTAGAAAATAATACTCATGAGAACCTCTTAGCCATGTTCTAATAAGGTATTCCTTTTTCGTAGATAGTCTAGTGTAGTACGGAAAAGGCTTAAAATTATACCAAGTAGATGTCTTTTCATTTACTTTAACAAGTTCAAAGAGACAAGTGCTCGATTTTTTTTTTCATATTTTGGGAGTCTAAAAATAGATAAAATGGTAGTCTAGGGGTTCCTTTTTGGCAAGTTTATAGAGTGTGAAAAAACTATAAAAGTATGTTATGTGGTTAAAATGATCTGCATTAATCGAGACATCATCAAATCCATTAAACAATTGTTAACATGCTCTAAAAACCACCAAAAGAGTAAAAATACATTTTTCATTATAAAATTGAATCACATTTAGGTCAAAATATTAATGTATTAATAAAATGCTAAGGAAAATGACAACAAAATAAGAAAAATGTAATTCATTTTTATAATTTCACATTTAACCTCTCCGAGAGTGAGTTTAGAGTGTTTTTTGCCCAAATATTTTGTAGCTAATTGTGATCAATCAAGTAGATCATTTTGAGTGTTGTCACTTCCACATTGGAGCTATAAACATTCTCTTTCATCTTCTGCATCCATTTTGTGATTTCATGCAATATATTTCAGTTTTTGAGGCACCTAGGGCTCTAATTTCTTTCCCTAGGACCAACGCACCCCCAACAAGTCAAAAAGAGAATTTGAAAGGATGAAAATACGCTTATGGGGTACAAAAATGCATTATCTACCGTTGGTATGGTGCGTTAAGCATAATTCCCTATCTTTTTTTTTTGCTTCCCCTAAAACTTTTCTAATTTTGTGTATGAAGCTTATCCTAATGATTCTTGTGATTTTTCAGGAATCTATTGGAACAAAATGGATTTCATATGGAGGGAAATAGAACATGACAAGTAATATTTAGCTATAGTTAATAAGCCTACCACTATCGACACTTTAAGAGATTGTGGACTCTTAAAATTGTTCTAGCTTCCTGGTATGAGGCAATAGATGGAATTGTTGAGGTACCTTTCTCCGTGCATAAGATGTTCAGGAACATGAATTTAGACTTGGTGAATTTATGCTTGAAATACATGTAGAAGATATATACTTCATGAATCGTCTATCTAGGTGAGGTTCCCCCATGCCTTTATCATGTTCTACGAGTTATGGAGTTACATTCAAGGATTGCGTGAGGGCACACTTTAGACCGAGATCCTAAATAACTAAATATGGGAAAATCGACATCAAGGATGTGGTCCATTTGCCTCTAAGAATGATCATGTTTATCATGTCTAGATTGATAAGTAATGCAACTCTACATGTGGCCAATAAGTATCATATGAAATATGCTTTAGAGTGTCTCGAGAAAATAGTATTCAACTTCAGCAAAGGTGTACCGATAAACGTGAAGTAGTAGCTCACCAATAAAAAACATGGAAATTTAAAGCACTGTGGCTCTTGTTTGATATTGATTCCTTTAACCATATATTAGATTTTGTTGCTAAGGCCACAACAAATCTCGCTTGATACCAAACATCTAAGAGTCCCACAGATGAGGAAGCGCATGGATCTCATGTCTAGACATGTAGGTGAGTCATTGATGAGTTTCACACTAGTCTAGGTGAGTAATGCATGAAACTCATTATGATATGGGCCTATCCATATGCAGGGATGGACTTTCATAAAGACTTGTAGGTTTTGCTTCCTAATGGAAAGAGATAGGGTGCCATAGTTAAAGTAAGAAGCATTTTGATAATTTTTATGTTTTAAAGTTTTACATTTTTTTGTGATTTTTGATGTATACGAGACTAAACTATTGATTTGTACACACGCAAATATTGGACTTGTTCCACATGTGGGTTCTTCTTATCTTCATCATGGAGAAGACCCACAATAGGCACCAACAATAGCATAGGTTGTTTTAGCAGGATGATAGGCACAGAAGGATCTCAATGTGGTTGAAACCCTTGCAGAGGTTGCACATCACATGGAGCATTGACCCATGGCATATCTAAGACTAGGGTCTACAAGCTACTCTAGTAGTCGGCTACTGTGCAATATGCCTCATGCAGTGTGATGCAGGAGCATCAACGACCCATGTCAAAATCAAATTTTGGAACCTTCCAAAGGAGAATGCGTGGCATGAGGATGAGATTTTCTCCAAATTTGATTGAGTTTGTTTGTAATTTGTTATTTTACATAGATTTTGAGGGATATGAATGAAGATAGCGATTGATCAGATCTCACTTGATCCGATCCATATTGTGTTACTCTATTTAACTGTAAGAGTGAGTGCGTAGAAGTGGGAGGATGATGCAATGTATTACCAGGGTGAGTGTGTGCCCATCGAGGCCACATAGTTGTAATCGAGCTCGAAATATTAAAGAAATCAATTTTTTTTTTTATGTATTCTCGTTCATGTATTATTTGTGTGCATTTTTTGGAATAACTTTTAGGTTTAAACATATATTTTGAGGGAGGATTTTTGTAACACATTAGCGTGGGGTGAGATCTTAGTGTGGTAGCTATCGTGAAGAATGGCCACCAATTTCTAGTTTCACTACATAATTGAAATTTCATCCAAACGTGGACCCATTACACAGAGGTGCGCGAGTTGTGTAGATATGTTGCTTTACTGCATCAAAGTGGTATCACAGCCAAAAAATATTCTGCATAGAGGTGAAAATATGTCGAAGATTGGTGAGTATGTTGTCTTTATATTGTTGTAGAGGAAGCGACAGAAGAAGGTGAGAAGATTACAACATTCTAGAGCTAGGAGTGCTCAAATGGTTCCAAGGAAGAGAGAACTCGAGAGATGTCGAAGGACTAAGCTCGGAGTAGAGAAGCTTGGTGAGGTATCACGTAGCGTTGAGGACTTGTTACTACAGAGGTTCTGTTGTAGCTCACAGAAAGATCATAAAGGCAATTCCACAAAGGAGGTGGGTATAATTTCTAAGGGATGAAGGAGGCATATGACGAGGAGGTCATAAAAAATTTTGTACCTAGGGATTTTTATGAAGGAGCATCAACGACCCAAGTTGAAATCGTATTTTGGAACCTTCCAAAGGAGAATGTGTGGCACGAGGAAGATATTTCTTCCAAATCTTATTGAGTGCGTTTGTAATTTGTTATTTTATGCATATTTTGAGGGATGCGAGGGAGGATAGGGATTGATTAGATCTCACTTGACCTGATCCGTATTGTGTTGCTCTATTTAACTATAAGAGTGATTGTGTAGAAGGGGGAGTTCGATGCAATGTAATACCAGGGTGAGTGTGTGCCCATCGATGCCACATAGTTGTAATCAAGCTTGAAATATTAATGAATTCGATGTGTTTTTTTTTTATGTATTCTAGTTCATGTATTATTTGTGTGCATTTATTGGAATAAGTTTTAGGTTTAAACATATATTCTGTGAGAGGATTTTGTAAGGTAGCAGCTTGGGATGACATCTTAGTGTAGTAGCTTTCATGAAGGGTGGCCACCCATTTCTAGTTTCACTGCATAATGGAAAATTTCATCCAAACGTAGACCCATAACCCATAGGTCCGTGAGTTTTGTAAAGATGTAACTTTGATACATCACAGTGGCATGATACCATGAGCACTATCATTAGTCTACCAGGAGGCTTATAACCATATTTTGATTGCATTTATATTTTATGGTGTGGCCATATGTGTGTGAGGAATTTTTTTGTGAAACAAAAATTGAATATATATATATATATATATAATGTTTCTTATGGTTCTATTGTCTCTTTCAATGTATGTGATGTGTATTAAAATTAATTTACATGTGTCACAAATGTCTATATAAAACATGATTAGAAAATGCATTTATAAACGTTAGTAGATTTTTATAAATATGTCGATATTGGTTGAAATCAAAATATCTTTCTATAAGGTGAACCCTAAAGAACATGTGAAGCATAGTTGGACTGCTAATTGAATAGACATTAGTCAATTGTAGTACAACAAGTTGTGAGTTGAGTCTCATAATTATATCACAAATATCCCGGGAAATATATTAACACAATTGTTCGATCACTATGTTATACTCAACGTTATTATTGGTAAAGAGACTCATGAAAATCACTTGTAAACTCATTAACTCGCCATTTATAGGATATGTAGCCCATGATGTAGAAGAAATGTTTCAGGTACTACAACTAGCACCATCAACGTAACCAATGTATGGTTCAAGGGATGTAAACATCTGCAAACAAAATTTAAGCATAATTAACAAAAACTATAGGAAAATTTGAAGGAGACACACTAAAAATACACTCAACACACCTATATAGAACATGTACACAATTCACTATGAAAAATATCAACCATAGTATTCATTAATGTATAACCCATTTCTAGGTTGCACAAAGGGAACTCCATGAAAAGCAACAAGCTCATAGGGCCCCTTTAACAAGAACACATTTAACATTATATAGACCTAGCCACATTGGCTCGAACATCCCCGAACTTAATTTATCAGAATCTTTATTGTATTATGAAATAATATTTGCTTCAAAGAAGACAGTAAACTTGACATTCTTGTCATATTGCACCTTGATACGTTTCTTATGGGCTTCATTAGCCATTGCAGCATCACGCCGGCTTTCATATAACTGTGGCATATGTAAGATATGCTCCTCTTCTGTGGAAGTGGGAGGAAGTAGTTCAACAACAAGTTTAAGAGATATAATTTCAAATTCGATTGCAAGGATTTCTTCCAAACCATAAAAAATTTGGAATGGTGTCAACTCAATAGTATTCCTAATGGAGGTTCGATACACACATAAGATCGTCTAAAGGAAAAGATGACAATGTGATTTATGGACCCCTATCATGCATTGAAGCATTGTTTTGAGAACTTTTTTGATTTCCTCAACTTGCCCATTCACTTGAGTAAAGTATGGAGTGGAACTTTCATGGGAGATTCCCACCTTGGTAGTCAATTCACACATCATCTAATTGTGTTAAAAATTTTCATGCTCCATAAATATAGCCTCTCGAACACTGAACCGTTTAGCGACATGGTTGAATAAAAAGAGAGGAGTTGTTTCGTTGGTATTATTTTATGTAGCCATCACATTGATCCACTTGGTAAAGTAGTCAAACGCTATAATGAAATCAATGCCCCATTTTTCAAACAACCCTACCACCATAAGAAGTTGCAAAGGAGTGGGAGGAGCATGGGTCTAATGATCTTATATCATGGAAACATTACACTTTTGGATGGCAAGGATGCAGTTGCGAAATATGGTAGACTAAAACTAACCAAGACACATGATCTTCTGTGCGGTGGCATAACCAAGGATATGACCACCACATGCCCCATAATGCCATTCATCTAAGACTTTTTTGGCCTCCCCATGAGTGAGACACCTTCGAAATACCATATGGATACCACAATGATAGAGGGTGCATCGATTATAATGTAATTTTTGGCTTTATATCGCATACGCGATTGACCATAGTGAGAGGAATCAAACCAAAATGTATAGGTTTTGAGATATATGATAATGTCTCCATCTCATGGGTCAAATGAAAAAATTAGGAACAAAAACTCATCCATAATATAATCATGAGACATTGTCTTAGTTTCAGAAGTGGGAAGGTCGAAAATTAGCTTAGCAAAAACTAAGGATTTCTTCGACTCGGATTTGATGAATTCCAAATCAAAATATTGTATGATGACAATCCACTTGGAGTACTTGACCCCCTATAATTGTCGGATTTTTAATATATATGCTTATATTACGTTAATGGTTATCTAATGAAGTAATTTATGTCTCCTTTAATTAACAATTATTTGGATGATTACTTAGTTGGCTTCAATTAGTGAACAAATAGATCTATCGTACAATAGTGAGAGTAAATACTTCAGAAAATCTTGTGGTACTCGCCTCTCCCTCATCTCCATTATGGGATCATGGTATGAGTGTCCCATTCTCACAATGAAAAAACAAATTTATTG
This sequence comes from Pinus tabuliformis, assembly GCA_031772625.1. Taxonomy (NCBI): domain Eukaryota; kingdom Viridiplantae; phylum Streptophyta; class Pinopsida; order Pinales; family Pinaceae; genus Pinus; species Pinus tabuliformis. The sequence goes on from CM062814.1 coordinate 243,291,132, forward strand.
TTTGATCACTGCATAGCATAGGATTTCTTCTTGAATAGATCACCGTTTCTAAATTCCTTAGAAGTTCCTGCATATTTCATTTTGGTTTCTTGAGTTTTATATGGTTTAGAAGCACTTCCATTGATAGACTTTGACATTAGCCATCAATAACTATGATTTTCCTAAATTAAACTCATCTTTTCCATATGTAAATGAAGCTGTGCATAAATGAAGAAAAGAATGTATGTTGTTGTAGGAGTTTATGATCTTCACGGAGATTCATCTCACTAGCCTCGTCCAAGTCTTATCCACCTATGCTGCTAATGTCCACCAAACCCTAATCTAAGTTTCTTTTCTGTAGCAAAGTGGACATCTTGCTTGACCAAGTTCAAACATATTAAAGACTTGGGCTCAACCTTGGGTAGTGTGCACCTCCTCTGTGGCTTATTGGCCCATCACACATCTTCCCCACACTTTATTCTACCTTTCCTACCTCCCTATGGATTTCAACCTATTTCCAGTATTAAAACAAGGCATCATGTAGTAGAACTCGGGCATCTTGTAGTACTGCACTAAACCTCTAGTTGAGTAGAAATGATCACATGAGCCTAGTTTATGCCTCCACTTGGATTCCATATCCTTAACACCGTTCTAGACCTTTTTCCTAGTATATCCCCTGCCCAAAAATAAAATTGGTTCAATTATCATTTACATTCATAAAATGGAAAACCAAAGACACTTTTCTACAATTTATAGTTAGTACACGGATGAAGCATTCACAATAGTTTTCGAATAATTTCCATGCTTATTAGAAGCAAGGTTAAGTTAGGTGGCTTTTGAAAGAAATATGTGTAGATTATGATTTCATGTCACTTGATAACACTTTCCAATTCAACATTTTCATTCCTTAGAGTACCCAAAATTTCCTTTCTAGTCAATACAAGAGTGGTTTGAAAAAACCTAATGGTCTATAGCCATAGCTTAAAAGTGATAAGAGTATATCATTGCATCTAATGTGTATACATAATTGTCACCTCCAAGTTTCTACAAACCCCTGGTTGATGAAGTAAAGATGGTATCCCTAGGAGTTCGGGCATCCTTGTAGCAATACTAGAGCTCATCATAATGCATACACAATAAACCAATATTTATTTAGTTTATCGAAATCACTAAGAGTGGGAAATATTAAATCACTAGTTTGGTTTATTCTACATAGCAAGTCCCTTCGAAGGTAATGATAGTGGGGATGCTTTGAGAGGTCAACTCAAAAAAATATTTGAATTAAAAAAACATAAATTGTGGTGCCCAATTTGTGTTATAAATATAGCAAAGGTTAGATTATCATCACCTAGTAGACAATGGCACACTTGGGAGGATGTGGATAACCAATCCTCTAAATTTTACAATCCATCTTTAATATGATTATTTTACTGTGGAACTTAGTTCATTTAACTACTAGACATTTAGAAGATTATTTGGCTCTTATGTGAAGACATGTGGTGACATTTGATAAATCTTAGATTCATTGAAGTACTTTAGCTGCTAAATATTTAGTTAGAATATAATTTTTTTGAGATGTAATGCATGCTATAGAGAACTATATTGGATGTTTTATATGACTATATTGTGAATATTTTTTCAAGATCCTTTGGATGTCCTATGTGGTTAAACTCTAATTTAGTGGAGAACTTTTACTTTTCATTTAGAGATCATAGTTCATTTCCCATATAGGGATAATAATGAAGGATCACATAAATGATAAAAAATATGTGATAAATGTAGTTCTCTTTAATGTTAAATGAAATTGTAAATAGTTTTTCATGAAAAAAAAGTGATGATGCCCCCTTAGTCCCCATATTTTGAACACATTATGAACTATTTTAAAATGCTAATATCATTAGTTCAAATATTGAGAATCCTAGAATACGTAATAATTCCATTACATGTAAAAGGATATTCTACATGTTAACTCAATGATTACAAGATTATGTTAAAATGGGGATGTAGAGTAATGATAAGCCTCACTTAGATTTAATAGCAAAAATCAATACCAAATTCTACTAAAAGTTTTCAACATTTCTCTTTAGAACTATTTCTCCACCCCATCTAATGGTTATCTTAGTGGCTCATAGGAAAATGGGAAAAGAATATTAACCCACAAATTTGTTATCTTGATATATAAAATGTATATGTTATTTTTATTTTATTTTATCTTTTACATATTACTAAATTTCAATTCTATATAGTAAATTTCACTTAGTATTTATTATATATGGTTAAAAGTGGAAACTAAGGCCAAATTCCACTTTGAAAGACTCCTCTGAGAAAGATAATTATGAGATTAAATTCCTCTTCTAGAGAAGACCAAAATAAACCTAAATATCATAACATTTCGTTAAAGAAAATTCTGATTTTGAATTTTTGTAAAAATTAACAAGATTGGCCTCGTATATGTCACCTCAATAAAACCAAAATCACCTCTCTTCAACACCATCGAATAGTATATATAGAGGAACCTTATCCCTCATTTTGGATATATCCACTTGCTAGAAAATATTTCTAAGGTAACCATGGTCTTCGAGGATGTTTGAGGATTGTTTGTTGGTGATATTCTTCACTAGTGTCCAGTCTCTTCAAGTAGGATATTCGCAACACATGAAGGCCAAGGATGAGGTTACAAAAGGTGTTTGGAAGTTTGTCCATGAGTCTAAAGTACACCAGAGGCAGGACGTGGCCTTCCAATCTAATCGATGGATGGTTTCGGTTGTGTCGATGGATGGTTTCGGTTGTGTTCTCCGTGTTTAGATAGGCCGCAATCCCTATATTTATGGGAGGACAACTGCAGGCCTCTTATGGGCTAGTTGAAAGGGAAGTTACGGCTTATTACTATAGCTAAAGTCAAGCTATAAGCAGAAGGGGCAGTAAAAAAGGAGGAGGTTAGCCCTAGTGAAGAAGGAGGTTAGCCGTAGTTATTTAAGGCAGTGTTGAAGGAAACTAGCCGTAGTTATTTAAGGCAGTGTTGAAGGAAACTGAATGGGCTGACATTGTCTACAATATGACCCTAATCAAGTTCGATATCGATTGTTATTTCATCATCATGTTAACATGATTGGACTTAGATAATTGGGCTTTTTATACTGAGTAAAGAAGGTTGTTCTATTTGGACTAGGATGGTGGTCCTCTTTAAATAATATTAGTTGTTTCTTTTCTTACTATGATCACTGGTTAGGATAGAATTTTCAAGCTATTGTATAGATAAAAGATTTTCCTGGGTTACATCTTTGCAATTTGTATATGTCGCTCTCTTCTTGTTGAATATTTAATATAAAAAACAAGAAGAATTGATCAAGCGTTTCGCATCTTGGAGTTGGTTATGGGCTTCTGTGCCATTTATACAGTGTTTTATGTGATTTCTTAAGGAAATGGATGTAATTAAAATCAAGCTAACATGAAGTAACTATTCTCATCAGGTATGTAGTTGGAGTGAGAGATAGCATAGGAAATATGTTCCTCTTACCTCCTTGCATTAACTATGGAAATTTTCAGTAGCCCTTGAAGTTTCACAGTGACATGATTTTGCATAAGACAATTTGAGTATAAGAGTCTAGCTGTAATTTATATGTCAAAATAATAGGCCTAATATTCACAAGGTTCTTATACTCTGAAAAATAGTAAGGAGTATTACTAGAATTGTTGTAATACCACTCTAAGAATGAAATATTAAACCTTCCTCACTGAACCTCAAGGAAAACTTTTTTTGGATTTCAAGTGGATATGCTCTCAAATAATTCTAGTGTGAAGAAGTAATAGTCCTATTAGGATATAAGATTTGTTACATACATGCAAGTGTATTAAAGACTCTAGGGGCTCTATCTACATACATTTCTTGACAACTATTTGACATCTACATGAGTCATGGCTATAAAATGAGGAGACTTCATGGTTGTCTAAGTTTCAAGAGTGACTTCACCTCAAACAAATCTCACTTTCAATCTCAACAGACACCAAAATTTATGAAGACTCGATTCTCTTGAAAATATTTTTTCATTTAACAAATATATATTTATACATGAATGTTGATCTAAAATTGTTTTAATAATCAAAATAATTTTAGCTAATTATATATAACATAAAATTCTTACATTACATTATTTTTAAAATCAAACCTATATTACTTTATAAAAATTACCTGTCTTACACCTTCGCACTTCCGAGCAATCAGCAATCGTATTGGGTCCTTGTGATCTCTTTATATATAGACCCTATATATGTTCCCTCTATGCTTATTTATATATATATAAAGTGTATGGAAGATTGGGTAGGGTTTAGAGGGCAGTAAAAGTACCTTTGAGGAAGGTTAGGTTTAACTTTGAAATAACTTCGAGTTAAAATTAAATAGTATTTTTAAAATATTAAATATTATAAAAGACTTTAAGTAGGGGTGTGAAATTGAAGCGAAATGAGAAGTTAAAACTGGTAAAATAAGAAAACCTTGTGTCGAATTTAAGAAAAGGAACATAAAATTTTTAAAATAACATAAAATTTTATTTAATTTTTAAAATACAGATATTATTAGAATAAACAAGTTTAAGAAATGATTAAAATTATTAGGGGAAATAAATTTTATAGTAGGAGTTAGAAATTTTTCCTGGTAGGTATAGAAAATTATATTGTAAACGATAGACTATAAATTTATTGTAAAATTAGTTAAAAACCTGTCTAAAATGATAATTTTTATTTGTATTTATATTTAGTAATAACTTGTTATTTTAAAATATGTGTCTAATAATTAATAATTGGATTGAGAGGTGCTATACCACTCAATAAAAGTTGTTTTTAATGAGCAATAATTGGAGTCTTCTATGGAGGAGGAGGAATTGTTACGCAAAAACATCCAAAAAAACCTTGTAGAGGCAATGTTTGAATCATGTTTTTATAGTGAAAATGGATTGAGGACACCAAAAAATTCTACTGCCCCTAAAATTATAAAGTTTTAGAGCTTTTTCTTGGATTTACAAAAGTAACCATGGTGTTTTTTCAAAATATAGCTTTAATTTCCATAACTTTAGGTAAAAAAGCATCCCTTAATAATTCTGTTGAGAGGTACTATACCATTTAATATAATGGTATAGTGGATATGTTTCCATATTGGTATTAAATAATATTATAATTCAAATTCAAATAAACTTTTAGAGAGGTGCTTATTGTAGATTATTGTTTTTGATGGATTTCAAAAGTCTCAGTGTTAGGATGAATTATTAGTTTATAATAGTTTTGGTTTGCATATATTTAGGGAGGTTGTTAGTTTGACATCAACCATTTATTTTGAAAATTAAAAAAAAAAGTCAAATTACATTAAAAATTATAATAAAAAAAATAATTTTAAGTGTGGACAACATTCTTTTAATAAGGCATAATGAGGGAGAGAAGAGTTATCAATATTTAGTATAACAGGGTAAACCCTCAACTAGAATTTAATATGGGTTAACCATATGATTTAAGGTTATATAGTTAGATTTTAAATATTTTAAAACAAGTCAATATATTTAGAGAATTAAAGTGAATATGTACATAGTGTCTTAAATGATCATTTGTCATTTGTGCCTAATAATTAATAATTTTTTTCATCTTAAGAGTTGTGCCTAATAATTAATAATTGGGTTGAGAGGTGTTATATGGCCCATAATATGGGTATAAGGGAGATATTTTCACACTAGCGTTAAGTAATATTATATTAAAAAATCCAAAAATATGGTAGGGTGTTAGTTTTCAGTTTGTGGGAAATAACCAAACTTCCAAAAAGGTTTTGACTAACATTCCATAGAAATTTTGGGAAATTTTTACACCAATTAAGGGTCACTATTTTGGGTGCCTTCACTTTTTTTTTATGGTTTTGAAACCATTACACCATCAAAAAATTATTTATATACTACCTTGGTTGGATATATATATATATATATATATATATATATATATATATATATATATATATATATATATCTTGGAAAATAGTCAAACTTCCAAAAAGATTTTGACTAGCGTTCCATAGAAATTTTGGGAAATTTTTACACCAATTAAGCATCACTAACTATTTTTCTTATGGTTATGAATCCATTAGACCATCAAAAACTGATTTATATACTACCTTGGTTGGATTTAAAAAAAAAATTGAATGGCTAAAAACCACTCTCTTGGCAAAATTGTGGTCTCCATGGAAAATACCTTAATAAATGTGGCTTTGAGGCTTTGAGGTTGTTTCATGTATCTAGGGAGGTTTTTTGTTCTCCATTAACCATTTATGTTTAAAAAATCAAACAACAATTAAAATACAATAAAAATAATAATAATAAAATTAAGCATGTTTACTTGTGGACATGATTCATTTAGTACATTATGATAAATGGCGAGTTAGAAATTGATTTGTGTTAACCATAAGATTTAAAGTTGTATACATAAATTTTAAATATTATAAAAGAAGTCAAAATATTTAGAGAAATTAACTGAATATATAGATTACATGTAGTCTAACTTTATGAAATGGTCTTTTTCATTACATATTTCTAGTTAATTTTATTGAAAATCAAATAAGGATTTTTAAAAATTTGAAATTAAATTGTTTAATATACAAAATATGAGAGCTTTTTAATAGATTATGCATTCAAAAATATATTTTAGACAACAAAAAATCATACTCATGCTTCAAATTTTATGCTTAGATTCGATGGTGAAAATAGTAATTTCATGGATAAGTTAGACTAAACCAGTGATATTTTATCATTTGAGTCTAATAATTAACAATTAATTTTCATCTTAAAATTTTCCCCTAATAATTAATAATTGGGTTGAGAAGTGGGCATAAGGAAGATGTTGCTACATCATCATTAAATAATATTATATTAAAAATTCAAATGAAATATATGGAGGGAGTGACTTCTGAGTCTTGTTTGAGGTGGTATTTAGAAATTTGAGTCTTGGGATGAACTATTGGTCTCTAAGAGATGTGGCTTGGAGGCCTTTGAATATATCTAGGAAGGTCACTAGTTCCCCATCCATCATTTATTTTGAAAAAAAACTATATTAGAAATAATAGTAAAATATTTAGTTTTATGTTTTGACATTATTTCTTTAATAAAACCTAATCACACTAAGAAGATTTAAAAATCAAATTTCCCTAACCATAGGATTTAAAATTATATAGATAAATGGTCCACATGGTCTATACAAGTTTGAAATTCATTTGAGAAAAATCTATCCATGTTATTGTGGCCTAAGGGAGGTGTTATCCCTTAGTGATTTTCATGACTTAAATGGACCTAGACCTCTATGAATCAAGCCACAATTTTGAGTTTCAAGTCATCTTAGGACTCATGTTAGCAAACCAAAAAACAGGTGATATATATAAATGAAAAAAGATTGTTAAATCTAGCCGGTTCCACAATAATATGAACAATATATCTTATAGCCTTTATGGAAGATATCCTAGGAATTTATGAGATAGAAAGACTCAAGACTCCATGATGGTGGGGAACCTACTCTTAGAGCCTTGTCATAGTAGACCAAAGATAACACCTTGTCATATTCAAAACGAGGTGAATGGGCTGACATGCCATTGTACCAATCACACGACCATTTCACAATCAGACTTATCTAACATTTGAGCACGATTACCAAGGACATATGGATTTGTAGGGTGATACTATGTAAAACCTCTTTGAATTTCATTGGATTTTTTCCTTAGTTCTAAGGGATGTCCCTAACCTTCTCCTACTTATGAAACTTCTCAAGTATGAGTTTGTGTACATGTTATTGTTTCTTGGATGCTCCTTTTGATCAATATGAAAATGAACATTTTTTGTGGTTTCAATCATGTTTTAACATTTTGGTATAACGACCTTCTAATGTCAATACCTTAAAATATTTTTCACATCAAGATCCTCATATTGAAGGAACATACCTAGGGAAATTTTCCATTTCTTTCTCTTGGAGGAAGCCCAAGAAGCCTCACCTTCGATATTTCTTCATTGAAAAAAGATTTATGTGACTAATTTATTAAATTCAAATTATCTTTAATCGGGGAGAAAGAATATTTCAATTTATTAGCATCTCGATTGAGTTATGAATCTAATGGAATATTATTAAATATTTGTAAGGACTAACCTTATAATTTTTTATTTTTTTTTAAATACTAAAAATACAATGATAAGATAATACCATTGGGAACTCAAAAATTATTAAGCACTATATAAATCTTTTCTTATTTCCACTTCATTGAACATATCAAATAATTTACATGTTAATAAATAAACCATAATGAACTCATACAATATAATATTATAACAACATAGGTACCATTCACAAGGAGATGAGCTTCAACTTGACTTGTTGCTAATTGCCCTCCTTTGTTGTGAGTCACCTCCAAGTGTGAATGTAGACGTGCTTAATCCGAATGCAATGACCCACCGTTTACCTCCCAACCTACTCCTTGGGTACTCTCCTTCCCCGTGGACCCTCAAGCTGCAATGGGGTTGTACAGAGGAGAAATGTAATAGTTGGTAGAGGAGAGCACTCTTTGGCTCAAGAGTCCCATCTTTAAAGTCCTCTTCCTCACCAAAATCACTATAGCTCGTAGTCACTACTCTAACATAGTCTCATCCATCCAAAAATAGGGTAAAACGTCCCTTGTCCCAGGGTCGGCCCCTTCTTTTAAAGGAGTCCTCATAGGTGACACTTGGCCTTTCATGCATAATTGATTATTTTTTATAATCCAATAGTTTGATTATTCACCCACACATGTGTCACTCTCTCATCAAGGCTCTCCAAAATTATTTACTTAAATTTTAATTTAAAAATAATATTTTTCCTGACCTCAATAAGATTCAATTTTCTTCTCCTAGTTGTCTCTTGATCCCCCTTTTTACTACTTAATTTATATTCATTACTAAAGTCAATTTATAAGTCAAGATTTGATCCCCTATATACTCACTAATTTAACTCAGGTTATCTCTTAGATGGATATTCTTATGTTGGTTTTTGCCACATGGAGGTTCTCTAAATTTCTCTAAAATTTAATTTATTAATATTATTTTGCATCACCAACCCATTCTCTTAATTACGTTTAACTATTTTAGGATTAGTAATTATCCATACATTTATGTCCCTCTTTCCCCTTTTTACCTAATTAAATTACATTATCGACCTAAAATTTTTTAACATGGGAAGGGTAGAGTTTCTAAGGTAAAATATTTTATTTCTTCCTATGATCCCCTTAACCCAAGTTTTATTATTGATTTAATTACTTCGGTTCTAATCATCATTTACCACTTGATGTGAATTTACATGGTTTTCATATCCTCATTATATTTATTAATATATTTATTTTTAATGATTCCAAGGGTGCCAAGTTTGGTCATGCCCTTCAATAACATCCCTTGAAGTTCCAAGGGTGTCATGCCTAACAGATTATTTGTGATGCCAAGGGTTCCAAGTTGGTCGTGCCATTGAAGAAATTCCCTTGAAGTTCTAAGGGTGCCACACCACTTGCCCTTCAAGCATTCAATGGTTACGAGGGGAAAGTATATGTGCAATGATAGAGACCAATATCATCTCTTATGTTACATGCTATAGAGAGACTAATCGTGGCGGGGATCAAGGAATCCACCTTGATACGTGCCCCGAGGTAAAATCCTCATGAGCGATCCTACTTTGGGACCTGCACTCATGATATCGTGATCTTCAAGGCAAAGGTGTTTCAACCTTTCCAGCCCAAGTCACGACGGGAGTGGTAGTGGGTGAGATTAGGGACAGTGTCCCACCCCTCCCATGCAGTTCCATCCAATTGTACAACCCCATCACCCATATGTGAGTCACTCGGTCAAAAAACTAATTTGTGCCTCGAACCACTAACATATCATCAAAATATAGATAAACCTATATAGAAAGTTTCAAAATTGACTTAGAATTTCAAAGACAAAATATAAACTTTCATAAAACAAGGTGTCGAGAGCTCGTCATATGCGAGTGCCTCTCGTGGTTTCCTACCATACTCAATAATCATCAGTAATAAGGTTTCTTGTTGTTAGTCATTGTCATAATAGCATCATCAACATCACCTAGTCATTTGCATCATTGATCATTGTTAACGAGAACTAATGCAATTAGGTAACATAGTGGACACATCCATCATGGATATCATCATCATAAAATCAATGGAAACATACATATCCATCAAATCTATCAACATCGTAACATAAATAGAAAACATACCTACACATCAAAGCTATCATCATCATGATATTAATAGAAAGCATACATATTCTTTACTACTATCATCATCATAAATTCAATAGAGAACATACATAAACATGACAACCACTAATATCAAAACCACCAATAATAGAGTCATGTGTATGGACCCGCAACTTGAGGTCCTTAAAGAATAAAGTGTGGGACTTACGGCTAAATAAATGTTAATGTCATATCACTATCAATCAACTCGAGCAGGGCACAACAATGTTTAATATCACCTTTCTTGGAGGTACATTCATCTTAGGACTCACATTATCTAACAAACCAAAATACAAGTGATATATATAAATGAAAAAAGATTAAAATTTTTAGTCATAAAGAAAATCTATTTAATACAATTAAGTTAAAAAATTATTACAATAATAATTAAAAGTGAAAAAGTCAAGTCTCACTAGTACATGTGGTTGAGGATGGGCCTTCTTAGAAGGGTGACCCACGATCAAATGTCATAAGGGGAACTAGACTATGCCTTTTCAAAATTTGTAATTTGTGAGTTTACATATATATAAATTAACTCATTTATACATTTCATCTATTGTTTAATTTTTGTATTTCATGACGAATTATTAATTAGGTAGATTGATCTAGTCTAGGCCTAATATTAAATCTAGTGGGTTCCATAATAAGACGAACAATATATATCATAGCCTTTATGGAAGATATCCTAGGAATTTATGAGTTAGAAAGACTCAAGACTCCATGATGGTGGGGAACCTACTCCTTGATCCTTGTCATAGTAGATGAAAGATAACACCTTGTCATATTTGAAACGAGGTGGATGGGCTAACATCCCATTATACCAATCACATGACCATTTCACAATCAGACTTATCTAACATTTGAACATGATTACCAAGGACATATGGATTTGTAGTGTGAGACTATATAAAACTTCTTTGAATTTCGTTGGAGTTTTTCCTTAGTTCTGAGGGATGTCCCTAACCTTCTCCTTCTTATGAAACTTCTCAAGTATGAGTTTGTGTACATGTTATTGCTTCTTGGATGCTCCTTTTGATCAATATGAAAATGAACATTTTTTGTGGTCTCCATCGCATTTTAACATTTTGGGATAAGGACATTCTAATGTGAGTACCTTAGAATATATTTCGCATCAAGATCCTCATATTGAAGGAACATATCTAGGGAAATTTTCCCCTTCTTTCTATGGGAAGAAGCCCAATAAACCTCACTTCAGATATTTCTTCATTGAAAAATATTTATGTGACTAAATTATTAAATTCAAACTATCTTTAAGCGAGGAGAAAGAATATTTCTCTTTCTTGGCATGTGGATTGAGTTATGAATCTAATGGAATATTATTAAATATTTAATATCACTTTTCTTGGATTTACAATCAATTGGGTTTTTTCTTATAGATAACATTATGGTTATCTATCCTTGAATGAAACAAATTTAAGCCATAAAATTTAGCTTTAGGCTCAATTTATCTTTACATCAATATTTCTAATTTACACATGGAGTTAATGGAGTTCATGAAGAAATCAAAACCACTCTTTATTGTGTGTATATTCTCTATCTTCATTTTCTACATGGGTGATATTTCTCATCCTACCTTTTTAATTCTTACATGCAAGACGAGAAGCATCAATATGTAACCAACACACCCACTCAACTAACAAAATGCTCTTAAAAATTTGATTATTCTTATATAGAATGTAGGAGTGATATTTTTAATTATTGAACTTGCACTTAATTTCCAATATGAGAGGTTTTGATCTCATTAACTTCTTGTTTCTATATTTCTAGAATGTCGTATTGATGTGTAGAATAAGTCTTAAATCTCTAATTTGATGTCTCTATAAGAAAATATGAGGTAAACTATTGTTTTCCTCCATTCTTACATTCTAAAATGTTTAGGAGTTTAATTTTTCTAGTTTTGGTAGACTCCAAATTTATTGAATTTGCTAAACATTCCTATAACTTATCCATTCCACCATCTGAGTTGGAAACTCATTCATGTGTTCATTTTCAAACATTAGTGCTCCGTTCCTTTAGTTAAAAACCCTCAAATTCGGTATACGTACCAAATTCTTCACTCCCAAGTCATCATGGAGTTAAGCCCTTACTTTAGGGATGAGGGGCTTAACCAAAGAAAACTGTGTGTAAGCTTTCATTGGGTCCTTTTGTTCCAAGCTAAAAGCGCTTATTTTACACAACAATATTCTACGACTCTAATATAAACACTTGCATAAAACGTCATCCTAGTCTAGACTTGATCTGAACTTAAACAGGAACAGAAGAAATTATAGATATAACAATAAATAGAGAAACGCAACAAAAATAGCACTTCATTTAATTAATATCACAATAAGAAAATATGCTTACAAAAGGAATGGAAATAAATTAGCTCAAGTGATGGTAGCTTATCTTAGAGAAAAGATATGGCGGCTATATGCCTCTTAACTATGTTACAATGAGGCTCCAAGGTCTATTTACTATTGAGAAACAATGAAAAACCCAAATTGGCCAAAAACCTTACCCTAGGATATGAAGCGCCAATGTTGGAGGCCTCGTTTGGGTAAATTGCTACATTAATTTGATTGGGGTCTTAATTTTGACATACGATCTCCTCTGTTATATCATAATACCGTATTCCAAAGATCTCAAAGAGGAGGCCACAAAAAAATAAGGCCCTTTACTCTAAGTGTCATTCGATTTCTTGGATTACCTTAGAAATGTTACTTAGCTCGTGAAAATGCCTTCGAAAGTTCAAGACCCAAAAAACTCCCAAAGATAGTAAATTGTGCTGCAATTAAGGAAACTAAAAAAATGAAAGTGACAGTGTTCGAGGTCCAAGTGGAATAGGCGGGTAGCCACTAATATGATCCACCTTCATTATCTGTCCCCTCTTAAGAAGAAATAGTCCCCATTGCGTTGAGTGCCTCCATGAGATGGGGAAACTTGTGTTGAACTTCGTCCCTAGTGAGCCACTTGCCTTGGTGCAAGGGTTGGTTGACTTTGACAACATGATACATTTGGAGCTTCTAGCAGCGAGTGTTCTTGATCTGTGTTTCCATGGTTCGATCACTTGTGGCATGTTCCATGCAATTTGAGTTTAGCTCTTTTGGTGTGAGTTGTTCTACAATGTGAGATGTGTCTAATAATGGTTGAAAGTGTGGCTTAAGGTAGTCTAAATTGAACATTTGGTACACACCAAGGAACGGTGGAATGTTGAGCTCAAAAGCACCATCCCCTACAACCTTGGTGATGAATTATGACCGATATTGGAGTGAGAGAAGCTTGTGACGAGCTCCAGCGACACACTCTTTCTACAAATGTAGCCAAACTTTGTCACCAACGTGGAAGTTGTGTGGCACCCACTACTGATCACGACACTACTTTTACTTAGCATTAGATTTGTCCAATATATCATGGACCATTTATGATGGCAATCATCCTACAACTTACCTTGTGTCTGTGTGAGTAGTAGGGGTCAATTGTCTATGTGGATGACAATTTCCTTCCCCATAATGTAATGCTTCCATTGTGTATGCCCCTATACCAATAGGTGTCATATATCATGATTGACTTGTTGAGATTTATAATATGTTCATACCTTCACTTGTTTCAAAGGTTTTCCATATTTGTAGAAAATAAAAAATAAAAATAAAAAAATGTAAAGAGGGTATACCGTAAAAGAAAAATCAAAGGGTGAAAAGAATAAAAAGGTGGTCAAAAAAATGAAAGAAAATGAACCCCAACAAAAACAAAGACCACGAAAGTGTGCAAGTCTAAATGCCACTACTTTTTACTGTTGTAGAATAAACAATTGTGTACAGTTTGTCACTTATGCCACAATTTATGAATAGCCAAGCAGTTTAAGCTTGGCTAATTCATTTTTCAATTTCATGTTGTAGAAATGGAGAATAAAGATATGACCAAATAGTTTAATCTTGACAAATAAGGAGATAGGTAGAGTGAAAAAGGAACTCAACAGTTTAATCTTAGCCCTTGGATGTAATAAGTGTAGACTTAGATAGGCATTACCATGTAAAAGGAAAGAAAGTTTGATAAGGGTATGCGAGTCTAAGTGCACCCTAATAAAGAAGTAAAAATGCTAGGTTAAGTACGTAAGGTAAGTAGATGATGGTTGCAGAAATAATTTGATGAATGATATGTCTAAAATGTGAAAATCTTCTTACTTTCATTATAAGGCAAATGGCATGTATCACATGGAAGGCACATCAAGCAAGAAAAGTTAAAATAATTAACTCCCCTACTCATTTCCCTAAATTTTCATTAATTTCCCCTACATGCCAAGGTATCTACTAAATTAGAGGGGCTGAGAGTGTTTCTCTGACTTCTGGAGGGATCGGACCCTCGGCGCAATGACTTATAAATTCCTATGTACTTAAGCCCATTTATCAATCATCATATCCCTTTATAAGTCATTCATCCCCTTCATAACGTTTTCCCTAAGTAAAATCCTATTTTACTTAGGGAAATTAAAATATTTTCACAAAAACCCTCATTATTCACTTAGCAGAAGTTTCAAATACACACATGAAAATGTTTTAAACTTAGCACTTTTCCGTTCAATTTCATATTAACAACTAACATATCTTATTAAGTAATTCCCTTATAAAAATTCTCCCGCTCCCTTATTATTTTAATATGTAAAAACCCCAAAAACTTATATACCCCACCCCTTGGTTAAATGTAACTATAATACACCATTAATATGGATTAATTAGTTAATCATTAACTAACTAAGAGCCCCAACACCCGCCATAATAAAAAGAGGATTAATTAACCCCCACGGTTAATTAATAACTTTCCTGACCAATCCCATCGCTCCTGATATAATTATAAAAATATTTAACTACATTGGGCTCGCCCTCATTAAAATCCAGTCACCATCACCTCCTTGATAGTCATCCGATCAAGCCCTCCAAATTCGACAACTGTCATGCATATTGCACGATGCTCTGTGACCGAACGTTAGCATGCAATTGCGAAGCGGTTGTGTGAACAGTGGCCGTGTCACACATCGCTCATCGTATGGAATCGCGTGGATGAGCCTGAATACCGCCTGCCCCCAATGAGCGGTGTGATAAAAACCGCTTACCGCCTCCCACTAAATGACAAAACATCAAATATTCTCGTTGACACCACTTATCCAAAATACCGAAACCCACCAAATCCTTGACTTTTTATATAAAACAAAACAAATCATTTTTTTGTTCTATTCTAAGAATACATGCATGCAGCAAACTAAATGATGAAGGTCAACCAGCTTGAACTCCCAACCACCAAACACCTTCATAATTTGCAGTCGATGCCACTCAGATTCCTCCATTCACACCAGTGTACGTACCTTTCGTTGCCCATCCCTAAAAGCAAGTATTTACTGAAATTCCTATCAAGAAACCCTCTGAGTACTTGTTTTCGTTGCAAATTAATACAAAAGAATTCCAATTCACCATAATTCAATTACCACATTTAAAATTCAAGTTCTGAGACCTTCTGTTTCGCCAATCTCACTCAAAAAATCTCGAGTTTCCTATCTGAATCCAGAGGAACCAGAATGGAAACCCCGATAGCCATAAATATTGCACCCATTATCACCCCACACTGTGATTTAGACTATCTCCCTCTCGCGGATAAGGATTTCCAAATAAAATACCTAACCACTCATCAAGACAATCTAAAAGTGTTTTTCCAGTGTCGAGATAATCATTCGAATGGCCATGATGCCATAGGACTATGGGAATCCAACCTCCCAATGTACTTTCTCTCTTCTGTGCACATTTTTCCTGATATAATCCATTAGTACCATGAAAAATTATGACCCCAAACTCAGAGCAGTGATGTCTCCCAATCAAACAGTCCTCTTCACAATAATTGTTGACTCAATCAATGAAATGCGGCAATTTCATCCTAGTCAAGCCCTCATCCCTTGAGGATTTGCTTGAGAAATCAGCTAAGTTATCCCAATCTGAACTCAATCGCCTCTACGAGACCTTCATAGTAAAAAAACATCAATATAAAGATCTCCCTCCTTATATGTCAGCTTTCTTCATAGATACAGGCAAAATCATAGTTGATATGATAGTTGCAGTCATGGGATTCAACACTAGTGAGTATGTAGATGAGTTGGTCTTAGTTTTGTTGTCCATCTTTACCCCCAATCAGCCCCCTGCTCTCAGGTATAATTATGCTTCATATATTACTGAGAAAATCCATGACGAGTTCTGAGACTGGAAAATGAAAAGGTTTTCAGGTACTCCACCTTCATATATCTCCTCATCCTCTACTATGACTTTTGATTACTGTTGTATTGGGTGGTTTCCCATGGATGAGCATCATATTATTTTTCTTATTCTCTATCGACCACCTATTTTCCCTTTTTTAATTCTGCAATTTGGGATCTCATAGGAGAGATTTCTGACTTAATATTGTGAATCTCGCGATTCACTTCTCCCAAGGTGAGTGATCTCACCCTGTCAGGTTTTTCTTGGTGCCTTTGAAAAGATTTGGTGTTTCTTTCAAATGAAGCATCAATAAACAAAGATTTCTTACCTGAGTTTTTAGAAGCGTTGGATTTGAAGCAAGTGGATCCATGACATGATTTTTGAAAAAGCACAAAGAGATGCCAGAATTGCAGAAGTAGCTCTACAACAAAATTTCCATGACATTGCTTGCATATGGTACAATGGAGGTCCTAGCACTAGCATACATGAAAAATATTTTTGTATCTACAGAACAAGAAATCTGGCATGGACACGATCTAAACATTGGCCTACTCATCTGGCTACTTTCTGGCCAAAAGGAGATCCAAAAACTATTTTCCCTCACACTGTGTATGATTTTGCAAGTTATAAGCAATTATGGTGGGACTTGCTCAATGTTCATGATAAAGTAGAAACCCATTATACAAAGTCAAAGTTTAGTGCAACAACACTCTCCAGCATAACTAGCAATGGTTCCGAGATTGGTGGCGTGACCATGATGTGAATAGAACTGCAATGGATCCTATATACCATAAGTCATTCTGTAGAAAACATTGTGATTTATGCTTCGAACAGAATATTGGAGAATGTTTTCACCCCATTTATAAAACTGTCAAAGAAATGACAGTTAGAGAATGTTCACCATTCTATGAAGAAAACTATTCACTCAAAGAGTACATGAAAGAACATCTAGAGTGGTTAGTTTTATCCAAAGTTAAACATCAAGTTGTTTTGGGTAAACCTATGATGGTTCGCAGGATATTAACCAAAGCCTCGGATGAATTATTGTACAAAAGGAATAGATTCTGAGAACTTACTGTGTTCACATGCTTCAAATGGGCTTTCCATAAAATGCATCCATAGTTTAATATTTTCCATTGCATTTCATCACTAAGGATAGCACCAAACAAATCATCAAACTTTAATGTAATAGATCTCTTAGGAACATTCCGGTATGATTAGTCTACAAAATCCAGCCTTGATGGTTTAGATGGTTGTAAATTTATAGGAAAGTGTGGTAGTTGAGGAATTATTATCCATTTATCAATCTCAGCTTGAGATACACCCTTGATGGAAGGATGAGCTGAGGGGGTAAGAGGTGAAATATCCAAGGTAGGATCACACTGGATTCGAAGTTCTTATCCAAGGTAAATGGTTGAAAAAAATAATGGAATCTTCTATGAAAGGAAGCTTAGGGTTTATTTTTAATTTCATGAATTTATACAATCAACTCATCCCCAACAAGGGACAACCTGTTGTTCATGAGCGCTAGTGCAGAACTTAGAAACCTATTGCTGAACACAGATCCCTAAATGGTCATGCTATGTTGGGCCTTAAAAGCAATGATTTGAGGCAGTTGGACATAGAAGCTCACGGATTTTGGATAGTCATACTCGGGGATTTTTGTATGGATGATGAAAAGGTGTTGAGGGATGTGGATTAATTGGGTTTGCGGTATTGACAAGATGTGACAAAATGGCGAGTAAAAAGTTCCCTAATGACTAAAGTGATTTATCTTGTGACAAGTTAACATTAAGAAGAACTGGTGATCATCATCGGTTACAATACATTTACATCATGACATCTTTGCTGAGTGAAGCATACCCATTCTCAGCACATAAGTTAACATCACATGTAAAATCATCAAGAAGACATGTCCACTGATGAAAATGTGTGAATCTATTATTATATGACTATCTCGTCATAGCCATCATGTTTCATAGTTTTGCATTGATCCTGTAACTACAACCAAGTTTGATATAACTAGACCTGAGGTCTTCTATCTCATTCACTTTGTCATTCAATGTACAAGTCTAACCATGTCAATAAAGGAGTTAGAGTGAAACATGGTATACACCATATAATTACCATCCAATGATGCAATTCATTAAGAGATGTGATAGAAACCACCATGATCTTAATGATTCTCAAGGTATTGTCGTACAATTCATATGGTGTGAATGAATGAGTTTAACGTGAACAACACACTTAATTTTTTAGTCGAAGGCCAATGATGAAAACTTATCCTATCAAGGGTTTCCCATCTTGGAGTTGGTTATGGGCTTTGCTTGTCTCATTCATTTATGGTTCATGTTCCTTCTCAATTTCATGTGATAATGTTTTATGTGATTTCTTAAGGAAATGGATGTAATTAAAATCAAGCTAACATGAAGTAACTATTCTCATCACTTATGTAGTTGGAGTGAGAGATAGCATAGGAAATATGTTCCTCTCACCTCCTTGCATTAACTATGGAAATTTTCAGTAGCCCTTGAAGTTTCATAGTGACATGATTTTGCATAAGAAAATTTGAGTATAAGAGTCTAGCTGTAATTTATATGTCAAAATAATAGGCCTAGTATTCACAAGGTTCTTATACTCTGAAAAATAGTAAGGAGTATTACTAGAATTGTTGTAATACCACTGTAAGAATGAAATAATAAACCTTCCTCACTAGAACCTCAAGGAAAAACTTTTTTTTGGATTTCAAGTGGATATGCTCTAAAATAATTCAACCTGTGAAGAAGTAATAGTCCTATTACCCTATAAGATTTGTTGCATACATGAAAGTGTATTAAAGACTCTAGGGGCTCTATCTACATACATTTCTTGATAACTATTTGACATCTACATGAGTCATGGCTATAAAAGGAGGAGACTTCATTCTTGTCTAAGTTTCAAGAGTGACTTCAGCTCAAACAAATCTCACTTTCAAAATTCCAATCCATTTCTATATGGGGATTTTCAAGAAGATTACAAACCTAGGTATAGAAGCTCTTATGTAGGAGTTTCAGGACTCATTCAATCACATTCTTCTACCCTAGAATAGAACTAAGTGTAGTGATAATTTCACTTGAATCAAACTCAAGACACCAAAATTTATGAGGACTAGATTCTCTTGAATATGAAAATATTTTTTCATTTAACAAGTATATATTTATACATGAATGTTCATATAAAATTGTTTTAATAATCAAAATAATTTTAGCTAATCATATATAACATAAAATTCTCACATTAGATTATTTTTAAAATCAAACCTATATTACTTTATATTCTTGAAATTTACTATTTCAAAAAATAATGTAACATTTTATTATTTCTCTCAAACAAATTAATTAAAATAAATCAAAACTTTTAAAATAAAACATAAACTAAGAATAATAATAACATAAACTAAGAATAATAATAATGGAAATCATATTATTTTAAATTCTTAACTCAACATAGTTATATCACAATATATTAAATGCATAACAACATTCTAATAAAAAAATAATTTAAAATAAAACCTAAACAGAAAATAATAATAATATAAATTACATATTATTTTGAATCAATGCTTAACTGATTACATATTAATACATAACAATAAATATAATTATCTAAACATCCAAACATTAACATGCTTTATATATTTTCTCATAATAAAAATTAAAATACCTGTATGAAATATCAGTCTCAATGAGTTTAAAAAACGCACATATATGAAGAAGGTTCAAACCAACCCCATACAACAAAATAAGGTAGACTATAGTCCATTCCTAAATTCACTTGTGTGTATCGATCCATCGGAACCATCCCCAAACATAGAAACTAATATTTCTTTGCGGATTTGCACATAAGAGACTTGTGAATGTAAGGGATCACACCTCCACTTGAGATGGTACCTTTGATCAAGGTATCAAGTTCTTCATCTCCTCTTATGGCCAGCTGCAGATGCCTTGGGATGATATGTTTCACCTTGAGATCTTTAGTAGCATTTCCTGCCAATTCTAAAATCTCTGAAGTAAGATACTGCAGCATATACGGCTGCAGTACCTCCCACCCTTTGATTTTGAGATGCTCGCGGCTTCACTGGAAATAAGAAAAACATTTCAATCCACATATTACAGGAGCCTTTTGTGAGAGTATTTGAATTGTGACAAAGCTTCAAAGAAGATATTTCTCTCAAACGAAAAATGTTGCTAGCATTAATTCATTAGAATCAAGATTTAGACCCGAAAGTTTAAAGAAAATAAATGGATAGAAATGCAAGCCAAAAAATGAAAACGGCTTGGACAGAGTTCAACATATTAGAGGAATTTTTCACACAATGCTTCATAGTATTTGATAAATGATATAGCTTCATTGATGATGTCTTTTTTCATAATAAAAAATAAAAATCAATGGAATTGTTATAAATCTATTTCTCTATATTAAAAATTGGGTTAGTTTGTATTATAGTTTATTGTTATTGGAGTATACTAACATGAGGAAACTAATTCAACAGTTTAGTGTATGTATTAATAGATACACATTATACACAACTGATTGACATCATATAATTTACATTTGATTTAATTTCCATTTTGAGTGTTCTACATTGGCACAAGGTAGTTCATCTACCCTTTTGATTGAAGTGAGCCACCTGTTTTGTGGTTAGCTAAAGCTAGTTTGCATAGATGGCAAGCAGATGTGATCTTGTAGAAAAAAAATTCTTAAGAATGTCTATGGGTTGAAGGAATGGTATCCACAGTGGCATGAAGAAAATATAATTTGGTAGGTGCATTGGAAAATTAATATGGCCCCAAACACTGAATAACTTAAGTTGAATCAAGATTTTGATAGTCAAATTTGTAGAAAAATGACAAATTCAAATGCAAGTAAAAGAACTAAAAACATGCTCCACAAATTAAGAGAGGCCAGTATTTTAGAGGTAGAAGGTGTACATGATCAATACATGGACAGCAAGGTATAGCATGTCTAAGTAGGACAGTTGCAAGCATGATGACAATGGGATAGTAATGAAACTTGGTGGAGCAAGCAAATAGGACAACTGCAAGCATGATGACACTGGGGCAACAATAAAGCTTGGTGCAGCAAGAAGATAGGACTGCTGCAAGCATGATGACACATTGGACAGCTGCAAGCAGGCTGAAGCATGGACAGTAACAACATGGTTAAGCATGTACAGCACCAGCATAGTGCTGCAAGTAAATTGGAGCAGCAGTATAGTACTTGGTCTAGCAAGTACACAAAGCAGCAATGGTGTAGCAAGCACATGAGTGACTTAGTATCACAATTTAGGACATTGCCAAACAATGGGACAATGGGACAGTAGTGCAACATGGCATGGTGCAGCAAGGGTGCATCATGATGACAACAAGCAGCTTGTCTTCAATTGATCTCATGTATCATATTCTTAGAGATTATTTATGCTTTTATTTAGACAAGTCAAAGTATTATCTACCCTCTTTGACTTCTATTGTAAATCTACTATCTCTCTATCTATCCACTGATGTATTGAAGAACATATAAGAAGAATAAGAAAAATTGATCAAGGATTTCCCCATATTGGGATTTGTAGCTCTCCACATCTTGTGTCCTCTTGTCCTGGATTGTCTTATGCTATTTATGTTTATGTTCTATGTCCTGTTTAATTTAAGGTGGATGTGATTGCTAATCTTGAAAATATATTGAGCTAACTCTGAAAATTGAATTAAATTGCTCTAAACATACAACATACATAAACTTAACAAACTTAACACTATTGCAATGAGAACAAAATTTAGCAAGAAGGATTGACTAGCATTTGATTGAACATTGTATAGCAGGCTTGTGTTCTTTTACAAACTATTCCCTTTAACAAGCACACCCTTCTTGCTTCAAGATACCTTCTCTTTTTAATCTAAGCTTTGATACTATTAGCACTCTATATTTTTGGAGGCTCAAGAGGAAAATTGGAGAGGTAACCACAAACCTCTTCTCTACCATAAGGAGGGCTCTCTTTGTTTGAATTTTCAATCACATTCTTAGGGTTTAGGTTAGTTATGAACATCAAAAGCTAGGTTTTAAAATTTTGGTTGGGTGATGAAAGAGAGGTCCATTGGGCATGGATTCATAAAAGTTTTTAGCAATCAATCACAAATATACAGAGCATCTTAAAAGAGGGCCATGTGGGAAAATTCCTTGATCTTACAAATTTGTTGTGATAAGGATGATATGAATAAGAATGATGATGTATTAAATACAAAAGGTTGCAAAAATGAGTTTTATATTTAATTTCAAAAGGGAAACATTTATATTTATTAACAAGGCAGATAAAAAATAGTATGACTAAATTATACTCAAAATCTTCTTGTAAACAAATAACATGGTGCATCCATGTACAAACTAGAATGAAAGACAAATTTACAAATAGAGAGACATCATCATCTATCTTCCACAAGAATCTTGAAATAAACTGCGTTTGTATGGTTGAATTGATTACTTCAATTGAACTCCAGAACTTACAATCAAATGAATGATGTTCTCTTTTCTCTGCAATCAATCCTTTCCACTTTTTTTTTACAAATTGTTTATAGTATGTCTCAAAAGTATTCAGACTTGAAATAAAATTTATTACAAAAACAATATCTACTAAAATGATCTAGATATTTCAAAAACAAAACTAAATAGTATCAATTATGGATTGATTTAGATGTTTTTCACACCCTTATAAGATTTTTGTTGATGATTGTAGCTATAATTTTCCTCTAATGTTGAATGCTGGTCATATTTAGGATTTTCTTTCCCTCTTTTTTGTCACTCAACTAGAATTCTACTTGATTTACTAGATGAGCTCCAATATTTTATCCCATATGTTTTCTCTAGGAATAAGGAAGCCTACCATGCTTCTAAATCTTTCATCCACTTATGTATATGTCTCAAAAGTTGGTTTATTAAGAAATATGTGATGAATATCATGCTAGATAAAAATTTCATGTTGTAAACCTTCAATTAAAGCTTATCCACTTATTATCCCTCTTAATCTAGCAAATTTAGATCTATCCCTAGCTACATTACATAGGTTATCATCTTAAGTTTCTAATGGAATAAATTTTCCATTAGAAGCTCTTAAAGGTGGAAACCCTTTCTGGTGCAATAGACTGAGTTTTATGTTGTGGTTATTTTAGTTCAACACCTTGATGGTTTTGTGTGTTTCTGTTGGCCTGTGTTCAATCTCAACTTTTGTTTGTTCAACTGTTGTCTTAACATCCTCTACCAAATTTTCTTGTTGAAATATAATTTTAAAGGATTAGAATAATTCAGGGATATTGGCATTAATATTATACTGCATGTTTTGCTTATCTTCCACAAATATTATATTTGCTAATAATGATTGGTCTTCATACTTTTCAAGATGTTGATTGAGCTTTCTTTTATACACTTCTGATATATATGCATTGTGAGCTTTAATTTTATTGTCTTCAAATATTTTCAATGCTCCTAAATTTTTTTATTTTCTTTGTTGGTCAATGATAAATCTGTGATTTTTTAATGTACTTGTGGCTTCTATTCAATGCTGCTAGAAATATTTTATTCTATTTGTTGCTCAATGATAAATCTATGAGGGATTTCACTATTTTTTCAAGGAATTTGGAGTGGTTGACTCTATTCTTTCTATTGAGGTTGTTGTCATTGTTTGATTTTCTAATGCTTCTATTGTTCCTTTTCTTTCAGTGTTGAGGTTGTTGTCATCCTTTGATTTGCTAATGTACTAGTGGCTTCTAATTGTTCCTTTTATTTCAAAGGTATCTCCATATCTGACTTAATATTCTCAATTTGAACATTTTGTTCAACTATCAACTTGAAAAAAAATTATTTCTTTACATGGAGCTCAGTAATTTATTTGGTGATGAGTGGGTGCTTTATAGTTACAATGTTGAGTTTTTTTGTGAGTTTTTTTTGTTTTGTATCATTTGAGCAGGACCATATCTTAGTTTAATCACTAAATCTTCAAGAGCTTTAGTTCTGGTGTCTTTGGCCAAGGATGACATTCTTTCCATCTTAAGAAGTGAATAAATATTGTATGCTTCTATGACTGAACTTGTTAATTTTTAATATGTCATCTCCCCATCTTGTTTTATGCAAGTCAGTCTAATCAATTGCATGAACATTCTAGGTTTCAAAAGCAAAGACACATGTTTTGTAAGATTCTGCACTTTCACCCACTAGAACTATAGGTTCCAAGAAAGATAATTGGAAATGGCTCTTCTATGTGTCAAATGAAGACAACAGTGTATGTTGGGTAGTAGAAGACAGTTTCCAAAATTCTAAATAAGTTGTGATCTTCAATGCTTCACTCTTCCTCTTAATCTGTGTACCTAACAAAATATTTTTCTAGTTAGAAAGGATATAGTTTTCTAGTGTGAACCCTTTTCTGTGAGGATTCCTCTTGAGTGTTTTTTCCTTTCTTCTCTTGAAAACTAAAAAGTCTGCAACTTGAGATGTATGTAGGAGACATACCTTCCCTTGACCTTCAATTGTATTATGTTTCCACTCTTGATTTGCATATTGCTTTATTTATGGTATAGGTGTATGTACATAAGGTGGGGTCCTCTCCTCCACACTTAATTTTGAAGTTATCCCTAAAGGATCATAAGACCATGTGAAACCCAATTTTAATTTCATTTGCTTCAGTAAAACATATTCCTCCTTTGTTTTTGCTGTGCTATTGAGGAAGAAAGGGCAAATCTATGCCTTCAGCTTAAAATGTGCAATTTTCTACCATGATACAAAATGCATATCATCCATATTCATCATTTTTCTCATGTATGCATGTCATCCATATTCATCATTTTTCTCATGTATTTTAATGCAATGATTCTTCTTGGCACAAAAAGGGCAATGATTCTTTTTGGCAGAAAAAATAGTAACATGTAAGCATGGAGTTCAAATCCATATGTCCTAAGTTCTATATAGTTTTGGTAAAGACATCAGTGTCCAACCTTGGGTTACCATGTAAAATTTAAAACTCTCTTGATTTATGTTGAAATCCTTGGATAACATTTGTTAAAATTGGTAACTAAAGCCAAACTCCTTGCAAATGAACTTAGCTCTTACAGGGATCTCTCATTCAATTATAAAGTTGACATTATATATATTTCAATTCAAAAAACTACCAACATAGGAAAAATCAGAGGGAAATTACATTTCTATGAACACATGAAAAGACCCAAAATGCTATAATCATGTAAAGTAACTATTCAATGCAAAAGAAATATTGGAAAACAGACCAAGATAAGATTTATGTTGAAACCCTTGGATAACATTTGTTAAAATTGACAACTAAAAGCAAACTCCTTGGAAATGAAACTAGCTCTTACCAGGATCTCTAGTTAAATAGTAAAGTTCCCCTACAATATATATATTTCAATTCGAAATGGTTACCAACATAAACGATGGAAAACAGACCGGGAATGCTATAATCATGTAACGTAACTATTCAATGCAATATAAATCTGGGAAACACTAGAACCTGTAGGTCAGCACGAGAGGAGCGAGAAACCGGATTTTTCCTCTCATTTTTATCCTTAGCGGCAGCCGTGGATTTCCCTTTCCGTGAGAGCTTCGCACCTTGGCCGAATTTATTGCCTTTCACTTGCGGTAGGCCCTTGGCACCTTTGCCAATTTGATTCTCTCGAACAACTATTGTGCCTGGTATATACTTCTCGAAGATGGCGTCTTCTTCCCAGATCCTCCTCTCACGCACCTAGACAAGAAGAACCCACTTTACATGTCAATAATTTTCGGCTGTCCAGAAAGCATGGATTATTCAGCTAAATAGAGCAGTGCAAAAGTGCAGGAGGACTATTTGTATTTGAGCATCAAAGGCAGTTAATGGAAGACATGACCTAGTTGATAATAAGTACTTGATGATGCCAAAGTCTGTATTACTAGAATACCTGGACACTTGAGAAAAGGTTGATGAGCACTTGTCTTACACCTTCGCGCTTCGAGCAATCAGCAATGGTATTGGGCGCTTGTGATCTCTTTATATATAGATCATATATATGTTCCCTCTGTGCTTATTTATATATATATATATAAAGTTTATGGAAGATTGGGTAGGGTTTAGAGGGGGGTAAAAGTACTTTTGAGGAAGGTTAGGTTCAACTTTGAAATAAACTTTGAGTTAAAATTAAATAGTATTTTTAAAATATTAAATATTATAAAAGATTTTAAATAGGGGTGTGAAATTGAAGGGACAGGAGAAATTAAAAGTGGTAAAATAAGAAAACCTTGTGTCAAATTTAAGCAAGGGAAGATAAAATTTTTAAAATATTTTAAAATTTTATTTAAAATATGGATATTGTTAAACAACTTTAAGAAATGATTAAAATTATTAGAGGAAATAAATTTTATAGTAGGAGTTAGAAATTTTTCCTAGTAGGTATAGAAAATTGTATTGTAAAATAAAATTAATTAAAAACCTATGTCTAAAATGATAATTTTTATTTGTATTTATAATTAGTAATTATTTGTTATTTTAAAAGATGTGTCTAATAATAAAAAATTGGGTTGAGAGGTGCTATACCACTCAATATAAGGGTTATTAAGAATTATTTGTGTTTTAAAAGTTGTTTTTAATGATTAATAATTGGAGTCTTCTATGGAGGAGGAGGAATTGCTAGCAGCGTCAAAAGTGGACGGAATGAGGGCAAAAACATTCAAAAAAGCCTTGTAGAGGGAGTGTTTGAATCATGTTTTTAATAGTGAAAGTGCATTGAGGACATCAAAAACTTCTAATGCCCCTAAAATTATAAAGTTTTGGAGATTTTACTTGGATTTACAAAAGTAGCTATGGTGTTTTTTCAAAATATAGCATGAATTTCCATAACTTTAGGCAAAAAAGCATCCCTTAATAATTCTGTTGAGAGGTACTATACCATTAAATATAAGCCTATAGCTGATATGTTTCCATATTGGTATTAAATA
Source organism: Pinus tabuliformis (assembly GCA_031772625.1). Lineage (NCBI taxonomy): Eukaryota > Viridiplantae > Streptophyta > Pinopsida > Pinales > Pinaceae > Pinus > Pinus tabuliformis. The sequence goes on from CM062814.1 coordinate 243,318,632, forward strand.
ATATTATATTTAAAATTCAAATAAAATTTTAGGGAGGTGCTTATTGTAGATTATTGTTTTTGATGGTTTTCAAAAGTTTAGGTGTTAGGATGAATTATTAGTTTATAATAGTTGTGGTTTGCATATATTTAGGGAGGTTGTTAGTTTGGCATCAACCATTTATTTTGAAAATTTCAAACAAAAATCAAATTACATTAAAAATTACAATTAAAAAATTTAATTTTATGTGTGGCCAACATTCTTCTAATAAGAAATAATGAGGGAGAGAAGAGTTATCTATATTTAGTATAAGAGGATAAACCCTCAACTAGAATTTAATATGGGTTAACCATATGATTTAAGGTTATATAGTTAGATTTTAAATATTTTAAAACAAGTATATATATTTAGAGAATTAAAGTGAATATGTACAGAGTGTCTTAAATGATCATTTGTCATTTGTGCCTAATAATTAATACTTTTTTTCATTTTAAGAGTTGTGCCTAATAATTAATAATTGGGTTGAGAGGTGTTATATCGCCCATAATATGGGTATAATGGAGATATTGTTACACTAGCATTAAATAATATTATATTAAAAAAATCCAAAAATATGGTAGGTTCTTAGTTTTCAGTTTGTGGAAAATAACGGAACTTCCAAAAAGATTTTGACTAACATTTAGTAGAAATTTTGGGAAATTTTTACACCAATTAAGCGTCACTATTTTGGGTGCCTTAACTTTTTTTTTCTTATGGTTTTCAAACCATTACACCATCAAAAAATGATTTATATACTCCCTTGGTTGGATATATATATATATATATATATATATATATATATATATATATATATATATATATATATATATATATATATATATATATATAGGAAAATAGTCAAACTTCCAAAAAGATATTGACTAGTATTCCATAGAAATTTTGGTAAATTTTTACACCAATTAAGGGTCACTATTTTGGGTGCCTTAACTGTTTTTCTTATGGTTATGAATCCATTACACCATCAAAAACTAATTTATGTACTCCGTTGATTGGATTTTAAAAAAAAAAATTGAATGGCTAAAAACCACTCTCTTGGTAAAATTGTGGTCTCCATGGAAAATACCTTAATAGATGTGGCTTTGAGGTCATGTATCTAGGGAGGTTTTTTGTTCTCCATCAACCATTTATCTTTAAATAAATCAAACAACAATTAAACTACAATAAAAAAAATAATAATAAAATTAAGCATGTTTACTTGTGGACATGATTCATTTAGTACATTATGATAAATAGTCAGTTACAAATTAATTTGTGTTAACCATAGGATTTAAAGTTGTATACATGAATTTTAAATATTATAAAAGAAGTCAGAATATTTAGAGAAATTAAGTGAATATATAGATTACATGTAGTCTAAGATTATGAAATGGTCATTTTAATTACATATTTCTAGTTAATTTTAATCAAAATCAAAAAAATATTTTTAAGAATTTGAATTTAAATTGTTTAATATGCAAAATATGAGAGCTTTTTAATTGATTATGCATTCGAAAATATATTTTAGACGACAAAAAAAATACTAGTGCTTCAAAATGTGTGCTTAGATTCTATGGTGAAAAGCGTAATTTCATGGATAAGTTAGACTAAACCAATGATATTTTATCATTTGAGTCTAATAATTAATAATTAATTTTCATCTTAAAATTTTCCCCTAGTAACTAATAATTGGGTTGAGAAGTGGGCATAAGGGAGATGTTGCCACATCACCATTAAATAATATTATATTAAAAATTCAAATGAAAATATAGGGAGGTAGTGACTTCTGAGTCTTGTTTGGGGTGGTATTTAGACATTTGATTCTTTGGATGAACTATGGGTCTCTAAGACATGTGTCTTGGAGGGCTTTGAATATATTTAGGAAGGTCACTAGTTCCCCATCCACCATTTATTTTGAAAAAAAAAAATATATTAGAAATAATAGTAAAATAATTAGTTTTATGTTTTGACATTATTCCTTTAATAAAACCTAATCACACTAAGAAGATTTAAAAATCAAATTTCCCTAACCATAGGATTTAAAATTATATAGATAAATGGTCCACATGGTCTATACGAGTTTGAAATTCATTTGAGAAAAATCTAGCCAAGTTATTGTGGCCTAAGCGACGTGTTATCCCTTAGTGATTTTCATGACTTGAATGGACCTAGACCTCTATGAATCAAGCCACAATTTGGAGTTACAAGTCATCTTAGGACACACCTTAGCAAACCAAAAAACAAGTGATATATATAAATGAAAAAAGAAAATCTATTTAATACAATTAAGTTAAAAAAATATTACAATAATAAGTAAAAGTGAAAAAGTCAAGTCTCACTAGTACATCAAATGTCATAAGGGGAATTAGACTATGCCTTTTCAAAATTTGTAATTCGTGAGTTTATATATATTAACTCATTTATACATTTCATCTATTGTTTAATTTTTGTATATCATGGTGAATTATTAATTAGGTAAATTTATCTAGTGTAGGCCTAATATTAAATCTAGAGGGTTCCACAATACCATGAACAATATATCTTATAGCTATTATGGAAGATATCCTAGGAATTTATGAGTTAGAAAGACTCAAGACTCCATGATGGTGGGGAACCTACTCTTAGAGCCTTGTCATAGTAGACCAAAGATAACACCTTGTCATATTTGAAACAAGGTGGATGGACTAACATCCCATTGTACCAATCACACAACCATTTCATAATCAGACTTATCTAACATTTGAACATGATTACCAAGGGCATATGGATTTGTAGGGTGATACTATATAAAACTTGTTTTAATTTTGTTGGAGTTTTGTCTTAGTTCTGAGGGATGTCCCTAACCTTTTCCTACTTATGAAACTTCTCAAGTATGAGTTTGTGTAGATGTTATTGTTTCTTGGATGCTCCTTTTGATCAATATGAAAATGAACATTGTTTGTGGTTTCCATCACGTTTTAACATTTTGGGATAAGGACCTTCTAATGTCAAAACCTTACAATATCTTTCGGATCAAGATGTTCATATTGAAGGAACATACCTAGGGAAATTTTCCATTTCTTTCTCTTGGAAGAAGCCCAAGAACCCTCACTTCCAATATTTCTTCATTCAAAAGATTTATGTGACTCTATTATTAAATTCAAACTATCTTTAATCGGGGAGAAAGAATATTTCCATTTCTTGGCATCTCGATTGAGTTATGAATCTAATGGAATATCATTAAATCTTTGTAAGGACTAACCATATAATTTTTTATTTTTTTTTAAATACTAAAAATACAATGATAAGAAAATACCATTCGAAACTCAAAAATTATTAAGAATTATATAAATCTTTCCTTAATTCCACTTCATTGAACATATCATATAATTTACATGTTATTAACTAAACCATAATGAGCTCATACAAAATAATATTATAACAACATAGGTAAAGTTCACAAGGAGATGAGCTTCAACTTGACTTGCTGTTAATTGCCCTCCTTTGTTGTGAATCACCTCCAAGTGTGAATTTCGACATGCTTAATCCGAATGCAATGATCCACTCTTGACCTCCCAACCTACTCCTTGGGTACTCTCCTTCCCCATGGAACCCCGAGCTGCAATGGGGTTGTGCAAAGGAGGAATGTAATAGGTGGTAGAGGAGAGCACTCTTTGGCTCAAGAGTCCCCTCTTTAAAGTCCTCTTCCTCCCAAAAATAACTATAGCTCGTAGTCACTCCTTTGACATAGTCTCATCCATCCAACAATAGGGTAAAACGTCCCTTATCCCATGGTTTTCCCCTTGTTTTATAGGAGTCCTCATAGTGACACTTGGCCTTTCATGCATAATTGATTATTTTTTATAATCCAATAGTTTGATTACTCACCCACCCATGTGTCACTCTCTCATTCGATCCCCTATCTACTCACTAATTTAACTCAAGTTATCTCTTAGATGGATATTCTTAAGTTGGTTGTTGCCACATGGAGGTTCTCTAAATTTCCCTAAAATTTAATTTATTAATATTATTTTGAATCACCATTCTATTCTCTTAATTAGGTTTTAACTATTTTGGGATTAATAATTATCCATACATTTATGTCCCTCTTTCCCCTTTTTACCTAATTAAATTACATTATCTACCTAAAATTTTTGAACATGGGAAGGGTAGAGATTTTAAGGTAAAATATTTTATTTCTTCCTCTAATCTCCTTAACCCAAGTTTTATTATTGATTTAATTACCTCAGTTCTAATCATCATTTACCACTTGATGTGAATTTACATGGTTTTCATATCCTCATTATATTTATTAATTTAATTATTTTTAATGATTCCAAGGGTGCCAAGTTTGATCATGCCCTTCAAGAACATCCCTTGAAGTTCCAAGGGTGTCACACCTAACAGATTATTTGTGATGCCAAGGGTGCCAAGTTGGTCGTGCCATTCAAGAAATTCCCTTGAAGTTCTAAGGGTGCCATGCCACTTGCCCTTCAAGCATTCAGTGGCTACGAGGGGAAGGTATAGGTGCAACGATGAAGACCACTATCATCTCTTATGTTGCCTGCTATAGTGAGACCAATGGTGGCAGGGATCAAGGAATTCACCTTCATATTTGTCGCCGAGTAAAATCCTCATGAACGACCCTACTTTGGGACCTGCCCTCATGACACTGTGATCTTCAAGGTGAAGGTGTTTCAACCTTTCCAGCCCAAGTCACGATGGGAGTGCTAGTGGGTGAGATTAGGTTAATTGTCCCACCCCTCCCATGTAGTTCCATCCAATTGTACAACCCCATCACCGATATGTGAGTCATTCGGCCGAGCAACTAATCTGTGCCTCGAACCACTAACATATCATCAAAATAGAGATAAACATATATAGCACGTTTCAAAGTTGACTTAGAATTCCAAAAACAAAATATAAATTTTCATCAAACAAGGTATTGGGAGTTTGTCATATGCAAGTGCCTCTCATGGTTTCCTACCATACTAAATAACCATCAGTAATAAGGTTTCGCGTTGTTAGTCAATGTGATAATAGCATCATCAACATGACCTAGTCATTTGCATCATTATTCATTGTGAACCAAAACTAATGCAAGTAGGTAACATAGTGGACACATCCATCATGGATATTCGCATCATAACATCAATGGGAACATGCATATCCATCAAATCTATCAACATCGTAACATAAATAGAAAACATACCTACACATCAAATCTATGAGCATCATGATATCAATAGAAAGCATACATTATCCTTTATTGCTATCATCATCATAAATTCAATAGAGAACATGCATAAAAGTTAATGTTACGATCATCATAATACTAATAGATAACATACATAATCGTTGATTCTATATTCATCATAATATCAATGGAGAACATACATAAACATGACAACCACTAATATCACAACCACCAATAATAGAGTCATGTGTTTGGACCCTCAACTTGAGGTCCTCAAAGAATAAAGTGTGGGCCTTAGGGCTAAATAAATGTTAATGTCATATCACTGTCAATCAACTTGAGGAGGGCACTACAATATTTAATATCACTTTTCTTGGAGGTACAATTCATCTTAGGACTCACATTATCTAGCAAACCAAAAAACAAGTGATATATATAAATGGAAAAAGATTCAAATTTTTAGTCATAAAAAAATCTATTTAATACAATTAAGTTTAAAAATATATTACAATAATAATTAAAAGTGAAAAAGTCAAGTCTCACTAGTACATGTGGTTGAGGATGGGCCTTCTTAGCAAGGTGACCCATGATCAAATGTCATAAGGGGAACTAGGCTAAGCCTTTTCAAAATTTGTAATTCATGAGTTTATATATATTAACTCATTTATACATTTCATCTATTGTTTAATTTTTGTATATCATGATGAATTATTAATTAGGTAGATTGATCTAGTCTAGGCCTAATATTAAATCTAGCGGGTTCCACAATAAGACAAACAATATATCTCATAGCTTTTATGGAAGATATCCTAGGAATTTATGACTTAGAAAGACTAAAGACTCCATGATGGTGGGGAACCTACTCCTTGAGCCTTGTCATAGTAGACCAAAGATAACATCTTGTCATATTTGAAACGAGGTGGATGGGCTAACATCCCATTGTACTAATCACACGACCATTTCACAATCAGACTTATCTAACATTTGAACATGATTACCAAGGACATATGGATTTGTAGGGTGAGACTAAATAAAACTACTTTGAATTTCGTTGGAGTTTTGCCTTAGTTCTGAGGGATGTCCCTAACCTTCTCCTACTTATGAAACTTCTCAAGTATGAGTTTGTGTACATGTTATTGTTTCTTGGATGCTCCTTTTGATCAATATGAAAATGAAAATTGTTTGTGGTCTCCATCACTTTTTAACATTTTGGGATAATGAACTTCTAATGTCAATACCTTAGAATTGGGTTTTTTCTATAGATAACACTATCGTTATCTATCCTTGAATGAAAGAAATTTCAGTCATAAAATTTAGCTTTAGGCTCAATTTATCTTTATATCAATATTTCTAATTTACACATGGAGTTAATGGAGTTCATGAAGAAATCAAAACCACTCTTTATTGTGTATATATTCTCTATCTTCATTTTCTACATGGGTGATATTTCCCATCCTAACGTTTTAATTCTTAGATGCAAAATCTATGAAAGAATTGCATAATGCACTCGGTACCTTTATTGTTTTTACTCTAGAGATACTAGATTCACTAACATCTACCTCTCTCTTAGTCTACCTTTGTTGTTAATTTTAGTAAGGTTATTCAAAAGAATCGTCATGGAATGTGATGATTGTAGTTGGATGAGATTATTGCAAAATAGTTTCCCTCCATTATAGGGTTTAAATTAAGAATGATCACCTCATTTCTTCTTATATTAACCAAAATGCTTAATATGAAAAAAAGAATGAAACTGCAAGCCCTCCATGACTATCGCTAACAAGGCATATTTGATTTCATAGGAAAGTATACCTAAGAAAGGTATCTTAACTCACACTCACCTTTAGATATAACCAACAAAACTCTCGTTCTAGTGATTAATAGGGTGAAGGAGATGTGTTAGAAACCAGGAAAATACTGAGAGGGGAGGTTAATGAGTATTGTAGGAATTTTAAAATTTTCTTTTATTTAGTAAAGATATTAGGGAACCAATAAATACTTCAAAAACTATATATATTAGCATCACAAGAATCAAACATTAGAAGAAAAATTATCACACACAGATTCTTAAAAATTTCCTCAATTTACTTGATAAAGGAGAGATTCTACTTACTATTACAAAGTTCTCTAGCTACAACGAGAAGGAATATATTATTCCCCAATTCATCAATTACAACTCAAAGGAGCTACAACACCTAGTTTATCATCTATCATTGAATGGATATCCAACCCTTAACTATTTAACAACCACTACTTGAAAGAGCTAAAACCTCTCAACAACAAGCTACCACTTTCTTGCCTTGAATGATTCATCTTTCATAGAATTTTCACACTAAAATCATGAAGGCTACTTCTTTACATAAAAAAATTAAATTTCTAATTTCAAACAGTTAACATAGACAACATATTATAACTTTAGCAACCTATAATCATTGATCAATTAATAATGCACACGAGAAGCATCACTATGTAACCAACAAACCCACTCAAGTAACAAAATGCTCTTAAAAATTTTATTATTCTTATATAGAAAGTAGGAGTGATATTTTTAATTATTGAACTTGCACTTGATTTCCAATATCAGAGGTTTTGATCTCATTAAATTTTTGTTTGTATATTTCTAGAATGCTTTATTGATGTGTAGAATAAGTCTTAAATCTCTCGTTTGATGTCTCTATAATAAAATATGAGGTAAACTATTGTTTTCCTCCATTCTTACATTTGAAAATGTTTAGGAGTTTTTTTTTCTAATTTTGGTAGACTCCAAATTTATTGAATTTGCTAAACTTTCCTATAAGTTATCCATTCCACCATCTCAGTCGGAAACTCTTTCATGTGTTCATTTTCAAACATTAGTGCTCTCTTCCTTTAGTTCAAAACCGCCAAATTCGGTATACATACCAAATTATTCACTCCAAAGTCATCATGGAGTTAAGCCCTTAGTTTAGGGATGAGGTGCTTAACCAAAGAAAACCGTGTCTAAGCTTTCGTTGGCTCCTTCTGTTCCAAGCCAAAAGCGCTTATTTAACACAACAATATTGTACGACTCTAATCTAAACACTTGCATAGAACGTCATTATAGCCTAAACTTGATCTGAACCTAAATAAGAACACAAGAAATTACAGATATAACAATAAAATAGAAATGAAACAAAAATAACACTTCATTTAATTAATATCACAATACTAAAATATGCTTACAAACATAATGGAAATAAACTAGCTCAAGTGATGGTAGCTTATCTATGAGAAGAGATGTGGCGACTATATGCCTCTCAACTATGTTACAATGAGGCTCCAAGGTCTATTTACTATTGAGAAACAATGAAAACCCCAAATTATCCAAAAACCTTACCCTAGGATATGAAGCGCCAAAGTTGAAGGCCTCGTTTGGGTAAATTAGTAGATTAATTTGATTGGGGTCGTAAGTTTGACATAAGATCTCCTTTGTTCTATCATAATAACATATTTCAAAGATCTCAAAGAGGAGGCCACAAAAAAATAAGGCCCTGTACTTTAAGTGTCATTCGATTTCTTGGATTACCCTAGAAACGTTGCTTAGGGCCTAAAAAAGGCTTCAAAAGTTTAGGACCCAAAAAACTCCCAAAGATAGTAAATTGTGGTGCAATTAAGGAAACTAAAAAGGTGAAAGAGACAATGTTCGGGGTCCAAGTGGAATAGGTGGTTGGCCACTTTCCTTGGTGCAAGGGTTGGTTAACTTTGAAAACATGATACATTTGGAGCTTCTGGTGGCGAGCGTTCTTGATCTGTGTTTCCATGGTTCAATCACTTGTGGCATGTTCCATGCAATCTGGGTTTAGATCTTCTAGTGTGAGTTGTTCTGCAATGTGAGATGTGTCTAATAATGGTTGAAAGTGTGGATTAATGTAGTCTACATTGAACATTTGGTGCAGACCAAGGAACAGTGGAATGTTGAGCTCAAAAGCACTATCCCCTACAACCTTGGTGATGAATTATGGCCGATATTGGAGTGAGAGAAGCTTGTGACGGGCTCGAGCAACACACTCCTTCTACAAATGTAGCCAAACTTTGTCACCAACGTGGAAGTTGTGTGGCACCCACTGCTGATCACGACACTACTTTTACTTAGCATTAGATTTGTCCAATATATCGTGGACCTACTCGCGGATGTGTTGAACATGCTTAATGAATTGTTATCCATGCCAACTTCGGACTCGACATGAGATGAATATGCATGAGAAATTGAAAATGGTATGGCCACATTAGTGGGACATAATGGCTAAAATCCGAGCCCTACCTGAAAGGGGTTTGGTCTATTGAGTTGTGGAGAGCTTTCTTGTTGTTGTGATCGACATATGGGAGGATTTCATCCATTGTGTGTGGATTCTTTGAGTTGTACATGCACATATTATGTATGATCATCCTCTTGATGACTCCCATTTGGCCATTAGTTTGGGGATGGAAAGCCATGCACTTAGAGAGTTTGGTATCTAGCATCGACAAAACACTTGACCAAAATTCCCTTAGGAATCCATTGTCATGATTAGAGACAATGGAATGTGGGATCCCAAAGTGTAACCACACTCCCTTAGAGAAGACCTTATTAGTGGTTTGTGCTGTTATTCTCTTCTTGCAAGACAACATAATGGCCATTTTAGAGAATCTATCGATGACCATGAAAATGAAGTCATTCATGTGTTTAGTAGAAGGAAGCCCCGACATGTAATCCATGGATATGAACTCCCATGGTCGACAAGTAGTAGGAAGAGGAGTATGCTTATTTATGGATGGTTTGGTAATGTTGGAGGTAGCAGAGTATTTAATGTAACTCCCAACATCCCAACGAAGAATCTGCCAGTAAAAATACTTTTGTAGTGCAGCTACTATTTTCTCTACTCTGAAATGTCGAGGGACCTAACTATAGTGCACCTACCAAATCATCTTGTCACAGTTGCTTGAAGGAGAAAAGATGTGTCCTAGGTGGCATAATAGCACATTTTGGAGTTCAAAATTTGGAACTTTCCTACCTTCAAGGAGTGTCTCGTGATCGACTGAGGCAATCTACAACATTATTGGTGTTTCCCTTCTTATACTTAACGTTCAAATGGAATTTTTGCATATATGTGGACCATTTATGATGGCAATCATCCTGCAACTTCCCTGTGTCTGTATGAGTTGTATGGGTTAATGGTATATGTGGATGATAGTTTCCTTCCCCATAATGTAATGGTTCCATTGTGTTATGCCCCTATACCAATGGGTGTCATATATCATGATTGAATTGTTGAGCTTTATAATATGTTCATACCTTTACTTGTTGTAAAGGTTTTCCATATTTGTAAAGAATAAAAAAAAATAAAAAATGAAAATAGGGTATACCCTAAAAGAAAAATCAAAGGGCGAAAAGAATAAAAAGATGGTCAAAAAAATGAAAGAAAATGAACCCCAACAAAAACAAAGACCACGAAAGTGTGCAAGTCTAAATGCCACTACTTTATTACTATTGTAGAATAAACAATTGTGTACAGTTTATCACTTATGCCACAATTTATAAATAGCCAAACAGATTAATCTTGGCTAATTTATTTTTCAATTTCATGTTGTAGAAATAGAGAATAAATATCTCACCAAATAGTTTAATCTTGATAGATAAGTAGATAGGTAGAGACAAAAAGGAGCTCAACAGTTTAATCTGAGCCCTTGGATGTAATAATTGTAGACATAGATAGGCATTACCATGTAAAAGAAAAGAAAGTTTGATAAGGGTATGCCCGTCTAAGTGCACCCTAATAAAGAAGTAAAAATGCTAGGTTAAGTAGGTAGGGTAAGTAGATGATGGTTGCAGAAATAATATGATGAATGATATGTCTAAAATGTGCAAATATTTTTACTTTCATCATAAGGCAAACGACATGTATCACATGGAAGGCACATCAAGAAAGAAAAGTTAAAATAATTAATTCCCATACTCATTTCCCGTAAATTTTCACTAATTTCCCCTATGTGCCAAGGTATCTATTAAATTAGAGGGGCTCGAGCATTTCTCTAACTTCTGGAGGGACCGGACCCTCGGCCCATTTATTTATAAATGCCTAATTACTTAAGCCCATTTATCAATCATCATATCCCTTTATAAGTCATTCATCCCCTTCATAAAGTTTTCCTTAAGTAAAATCCTATTTTACTTAGGGAAATTAAAATATTTTCACAAAATCCCTCATTATTCACTTAGCCTAAGTTTCAAATACACACACGAAAATATTTTAAACATAGTGCTTTTCTCTTCAATTTCATATTAACAACTAACATATGTTATTAAGTAATTCCATTATAAAAATTCACCCGCTCCCGGGTTATTTTAATATGTAAAAATCCCAAAAACTTATATACCCCGCCCATTGGTTAAATATAACCATAATACACCATTAATAGGGATTAATTAGTTAATCTATAACTAATTAACATCCCCGACCCCCAACATAATAAAAAGAGGATTAGTTAACCCCCACAGTTAATTAATAACTTTCCTGACCAATCCCATCGCTCCTGATATAATTATAAAAATATTTAATTACATCGGGCCCACCCTCATTAATCTCCAGTCACCATCACCTCCCCGATAGCCATCCGATCAAGCCCTCCAGATCCGATGACTGTCATGCATATCGCACAACCCTGTGCGACTGAACGTTAGCGTGCAATCGCGAAGTGGTTGTGTGAGCAGTGCCCCTGCCATGCATTGCTCATCGTATGGAATCGCGCGGATGAGCTTAAATTCCGCCCCCCCTCCATCAGCGATGCGATAAAAACTGCTTACCTCCTCCCACTAAATGGCAAAACATCAAATCTTCCCGCTGACACCACCTCTCCAAAATCCCAAAACCCGCCAAATCCTTGACTTTGCATATAAAACAAAACAAATCATTTTGTCATTCTATTCTGCGAACACATGCATGAAACAAACTGAACAATGAAGGTCAACCAACTTGTACTCCCAACTGCGAACCACCTTCATAATTTGTAGTGGATGCCGCTCAGAGTCCTCCATTCACACCAGTGTACCTACCTTCTGTTGCCCATCCCCAAAAGCAGGTATTTACCCAAATTCCCGTCAACAAACACTTTGAGTACTTGTTTTCACTGCAAATTAATAGAAAAGAATCCCAATTTACCATAATTCAGTTACCAAACTTGAAATTCAACTTCCTGGACCTTCTGTTTCATCAATCTCACTTAAAAAACCACAAGTTTCCTATCTGAATCCACAAGAACTAGAATGGAAACCCCGGTAGCCCTAAATATTGCACACGTTACCACTCCACACCGCAATTTAGACTATCTCCCTTTGGTCGATAAGGATTTCCAAATAAAAGACCTAACCACTGATAAAGACCATCTAAAAGTGTTTTTCCAGTGCCGAGATAATCATTTGAATGGCCATGATGCCATAGGATTGTGGGAATCCAACCTCCCAAAGTACTTTCTCTCTTCTGTGCACATTTTTGCTAATATAATGCATCAGTGCCATGCAAATTATGACCCAAAACCTAGAGCAATGATGTTTCCCAATCAAATAGTCCTCTTCACAATAATTGTTGGCTCAATCAATGAAATTCTATAATTTCATCCTAGTCAAGCCCTCACCCCAATTTCCCTTGGGGATTTTCTTGAGAAATCAACTAAGTTGTCCCAATCTAAACTCAATCGCATCTATGAGACCTTCATAGTAAAAGAACATCACCCTAAAGATCCCCCTCCTTATATGTCAACTTTCTTCACACATACAGGTAAAATCATAGTTGATATGATAGTTGCAGTCATGGGATTCAACACTAGTGAGTATGTAGCTGAGTTTTTCTTAGTTTTGTTGTCCATATTTACCCCCAATCAGCCCCCTACTGTCAGGTATAATTATGCTTCATATATTGCTGAGAAAATCCATGACCTGTTCATGAGACTGGAAAATGAAAAGGTTTTCAAGGACTCCACCTTCATGTATCACCTCATCCTCTACTATCAGTTTTGATTACTGTTGTATTTTGTGGTTTCCCATGGATGATCATCATCTTATTTTTCTTCTTCTCTATTGACCACCTGTTTTCCCTTTTTTAATTCTGCAATCTGGGATCTCATAGTAGAGATTTCTGACTTGATATTGTGAATCTCACGACTCATTTCTCCCAAGGTGAGTGATCTCACCCTGTCAGGTTTTTCTTGGTGCCTTTGAAAAGATTCGGTGTTTCTTTCAAATGAAGCATCAATTAAAAAAGATTTCTTACCTGAGTTTTTAGAAGTGTTGGATTTGAAGCAAGTGAATCCACAAAATGATTTATGAAAAAGCACAAAGAGATTCCAGAATTGCAGAAGTAGCTCTGCAACAAAATTTCCATGAAATTTCTAGAATATGGCACAATGGAGGTCCTCGCACTGTCACACATGAAAAATATTTTTGTATCTACAGAACAAGAAATCTGGCATGGATAGGATCTAAAGATTGACCTACTCATCTAGCTGCTCTATGGCCAAAAGGAGATTCAAAAATTATTTTCCCTGACACTATGTATGATTTTGCAGGTTATAAGCAATTATGGTTGGACTTCCTCAATGTTGATGATAAAGTAGAAACCCACTATACAAAGTTGAAGTTTAGTGCAACAAGCACTTTCGAGTGTAACCAGCAATGTGACTAGTTCCAAGATTGGTTGTGTGAATATGGTGTGAATAGAACTGCAATGGATCCTATATACCATGAGTCATATTGTCGAAAACATTGTGATTTATGCTTTGAACAGGATATTGGAGAATGTTTTCACCCCATTTATAAAATTGTCAAAGAAATGACAGTTAGAGTACATGTCAAAGAGTACATGAAAGAACATCTAGAGTGGTTAGTTTTAACCAAATTTAAACATCAGATTGTTTTGGGTAAACCTATGATCGTTCGCAGGATATTCACCAAATCCTGGGACGAATTATTGTACAAAAGGAGTAGATTCCCATAACATACTCTGTTCTGACGGTTCACATGGGCTTTCTGGAAAAAGCATTCATAGTGTAATATTTTCCATTGCATTTCATCACTAAGGATAGCACGAAACAAATCATCAAACTTTAATGTAATAGAACTCTTAGGAACATTCCGATATGATTAGTCTACAAAATCCAACCTTGATGGTTTAGATGGTTGTAAATTTATAGCAGAGTGTGGTAGTTGAGGAATTATTATCCATTTATCAATCTTAGCTTGAGATACACCCTTGATGGGAGGATGAGTTGAGGGGGTAATAAGTGAAATATCCAAGGTAGGATTGGATTGGATTTCAAGTTCTTATCCAAGGTGAATGGTTGAAAAAACTAATGGAATCTTCTATAAGAGGATGCTTAGGGTTTATTTTTAATTTCTTGAATTTATACAATCAACTCATCCCCAACAAGGTACAACGTGTTGCTCATCAGCGCTGGTGCAAAACTTAGAAACCTATTGCTAAACATAGATCCCTAAATGGTCATGCTACGTTGGGCCTTAAAAGCATTGATTTGAGGCAGTTGGACAAAAAAACTCACGGATTTTTTAGAGTCATACTTGGGGATTTTTTTATGGATGGTGAAAATGCGTTGGATGTGCATTAATTCGGTTTGTGGGACTATTGACAAGATGTGACAAAATGGCTAGTAAAAAATTCCCCCCTATAGCACAAAGTTAGAAACATCAGCTGATGACTGAAGTGATTTGTCTTGTGACAAGTTAACACTAAGAAGAACTGGTGGAGATCATCATTGGTTACAATACATTTACATCATGACATCTTTGCTGAGTGACGCATACCCATTCTCAGCATGTAAGTTAACATCACATGTAAAATGATCAAGAAGACATGTCCACTAATGAAAAAGTCTGAATCTATGATTAGATGACTATATGGTCATAGCCATCATGTTTCATAGTTTTGCATCGATCCTGAAAATACAACCAAGTTTGATGTAACTAGACTCGAGATCTTCTATCTCATTCACTTGGTCATTCAATGTACGAGTCTAACCATGTGAATAAAGGAGTTAGAGTTAAACATGGTAGACACCATATAATTACCATCCAATGATGCAATCCATTAAGAGATGTGATAGAAACCAACATTGATCTTAATTCTTCTCAAGGTACAGTAGTACAATTTGTATGGTGTGAATGAATGAGTTTAACGTGAACACCACACATAATTTTTAAGTCGAAATCCAATGAGAAAAACTTGTCGTTGAGAGTAAGGAAACTTTCCATATATGTACGTAAGCCCCAAGGTACTAAATAAAAAGTTTCTAAGTCAAATTCCTTGATAATGATATGATTTCAATAGGAAGCGACTCGTTTTATGAGGCCCATGACGTATCCCTCATCAACAACATGAAACATGTATCGTGATTTGACACAAAATGATATTGATGTAGAATTGATTCAAGAACGAAAGAAATGGAATTAAGGCCTAGCAATATTGTAGAAGATATAAACTCAATGATTTCTCTTGAACACATTGGTAACACTGAACGAACTTGCAGCATTGACCCAAAAATGAAAAGGGAGGTTTTGAAATGGTGTTATAGAACAAAATACAAGAAAATTTTCCAACCTAACAACCACAAAGATGAAGAGGAAGAGTGTCGTGTTCAAGACCAACTCATTGCCATTAAGGTGGAGTACTATATTTTCCCAATGTCCGCAACCATTTCTGGTCAGTACCTCTTCATTTTTTAACAAGATTGAGGAGGATAACATACACTTGATCTATAATTTCATCCTTCAGATGAATCCTTCTGATTAATTTAACGAACCATGAGTAGGACTAGTTTTTTCTCAACATTGTCAATGATTCTATCATTGTTTTATGTTTTTACGAGTCCAACAAAGGTGAAACTCGACATTTTTTTTCCTATTTAGAGAGTTTGAAAAAAAGGAGAAAAGGAAAATTCCAAAGGTTTCTTTTCATAGATAGTTTGTTGTGTCTGAAAAGGTAGAAAATAATACTCATGAGAACCTCTTAGTCATGTTCTAATAAGGTATTCCTTTTTCGTAGATAGTCTAGATTAGTCCAGAAAAAGCTTAAACTTATACCAAGTAGATGTCTTTTCATTTAGTTTAACAAGTTCAAAGAGACAATTACTCAATTATTTTTTGATATTTTGGGAGTCTAAAAATAGATAAAATGGTAGTCTAGGGGTTCCTTTTTGGTAAGTTTATAGAGTGTGAAAGAACTATAAAAGTACGCTATGTGGTCAAAATGATCTGCTTTAATCGAGACATCATCAAATCCATTAAACAATTGTTAACATGCTCTAAAAATAACCAAAAGAGTAAAAATACATTTTTCATTATAAAATTGAATCACATTTAGGTCAAAATATCAAAGTATTAATAAAATGCTCAGGAAAATGACAAGAAAATAGGAAAAATGTAATTCATTTTTATAATTTCACATTTAGCCTCTTCGAGAGCGAGTCTAGAGTGTTTTTTTGCCCAAATATTTTGTAGCTAATTATGATCAATCGAGTAGATCATTTTGAGTTTTGTCACTTCCACGTTGGAGCTATAAACATTCTCTTTCCTCTTCTGCATCCATTTTATAATTTCATGCAATATATTTCAGTTTTTGAGGCACCTAGGGCTCTAATTTCTTGCCCTAGGACCAACGCACCCCCAACAAGTCGAAAAGAGAATTTGAAAGGAAGAAAATACACTTATGGGGTACGAAAATGCATTATCTACCCTTAGTATGGTGCATTAAGCATAATTCCCTATCTTTTTTTCTGCTTCCCTTAAAACATTTCTGATTTTCTGTATGAAGCTTATCCTAATGATTCTTGTGATTTTTCAGGAAACTATTGGAACAAAATGGCTTTCATATGGAGGGATATAGAACATGAGGAGTAATATTTATCTACATTTAATAAGCCTACCACTATCGACACTTTAAGAGATTGTGGGCTCTTAAAATTGTTCTGGCTTCCTCGTATGAGGCAATAGATGGAATTGTTGAGGTACCTTTCTCTGTGCATAAGATGTTCAGGAACATGAATTTAGACTTGGTGAATGTATGCTTGAAATACATGTAGAAGATATATACTTCATGACTCGTCTATATAGGTTTGGTTCCCCCATGCCTTTATCGTGTTCTACGAGTTATGGAGTTAAATTCAAGGATTATGTGAGTGCACACTTTAGACCGAGACCCTAAATAACTAAATATGGGAAAATCAACATCAAGGATGTGGTCCATTTGCCTCTAAGAATGATCATGTTTATCATGTCTAGATTGATAAGTAATGCAACTCTACATGTGGCCAATGAGTCTCATATGAAATATGCTTTAGAGTGTCTCGAGAAAATAGTATTTAACTGGAGAAAAGGGGTACCGATAAACATGAAGGAGTAGCTGACCACAAAAAATCATGGAAATTTAATGCACTATGGCTGTTGTTTGATATTGATTCCTTTCACCTTAGATTAGATTTTGTTGCTTAGGCCACAACATATCTCGCTTGATACCAAACATCTAAGAGTCCCACTCATGAGGAGTCTCGTGCATCTCATGTGTAGACATGTAGGTGAGTCATTGATGAGTTTCGCACTAGTGTAGGTGAGTAACGCATGAAACTCATTATGATAAGGGGCTATCCATATGCAGGGATGGAATTTCGTAAGGACTTGTAGCTTTTGCTTCCTAATGGAAAGAGATGGGGTGCCATAGTTAAAGCAAGAAACATTTTGATAATTTTATATTTTAAAGTTGTAAACTTTTTTTGTGACTTTTGATGTATACGAGACTAAACTATTGATTTGTACGCACGGAGATATTGCACCTGTTCCACACGTGGGATCTTCTTATCTTCATCATGGAGAAGACCCACAATAGGCACCAACAATAGCATAGGTTTTTTTAGCAGGACGATAGGCAAAAAATGATCTCAATGTGGTTGAGACCCTTGCAGAGGTTTAACATCACATGGAGGATTGACACATGGAATATCTAAGACTAGGGTCTACAAGCTACTCTAGCAGTCGGCTACTGTGCAATACGGCTCATGTAGTGTGATGCAGGAGCATCAACGACCCATGTCAAAATCAAATTTTGGAACCTTCCAAAGGAGAATGCGTGGCATGAGGACGAGATTTTCTCCAAATTTGATTGAGTTTGTTTGTAATTTGTTATTTTACGCAGATTTTGAAGGATGTGAGTGAAGATAGGGATTGATTGGATCTCACTTGATCTGATCCATATTGTGTTACTGTATTTAATTGTAAGAGTGAGTGCATAGAAGTGGGAGGTTGATGCAATGTAATACCAGTTTGAGTGTGTGCCCATCGAGGCCAATAGTTGTAATCAAGCTCAAAATATTAAAGAAATGAATGTTTTTTTATGTATTCTCGTTCATGTATTATTTGTGTGCATTTATTGGAATACGTTTCAGGTTTAAACATATATTTTTCGAGATGATTTTTGTAACGCAACAATGTGGGGTGAGATCTTAGTGTGGTAGATATCATGAAGCATGGCCACCAATTTCCGGTTTCACTGCATAACGGAAAATTTCATCCAAACGTGGACCCATTACACATACGTCCGCGAGTTGTGTAGATATGTAGCTTTACTGCATCAAAGTGGTATAAGACCCAAAAAATATTCTGCGTAGAGGTGAAAATATGTTGAAGTTTGGTGAGTATGTGGTCTTTATATTGTTGTACAGGAAGCGACAAAAGAAAGTGAGAAGATTGCAGCATCCTAGAGCTAGGAGTGCTCAAATGGTTCCAAAGAAGAGAGAACCTGAGAGATGTCGAAAGACTGAGGTCGGAGGAGAGAAGCTTGGTGAGGTATGAGGTAGCAGTGAGGACTTGTTACTACAGAGGTTCTGTTGTAGCTCACAGAAAGATTGTAAAGGCAATTCCACAAAGGAGGTGGGTAGAATTTCTAAGGGATGAAGGAGGCATATGACGAGGAGGTCATAAAAAATTTTTACCTAAGGATTTTTATGAAGGAGCATCAATGACCCAAGTCAAAATCATATTTTGGACCCTTCCAAAGGAGAATTTGTGGCACGAGGAAGAGATTTCCTCCAAATTTTATTGAGTGTGTTTGTAATTTGTTATTTTATGCATATTTTGAGGGATGCGAGTGAAGATAGGGATTGATTGGATCTCACTTGATCTGATCTGTATTGTGTTACTCTATTTAACTGTAAGAGTGATTGTGTAGAAGGGGGAGGTCGATGCAATGTAATACCAGGGTGAGTGTGTGCCCATTAAGGCCACATTGTTGTAATCAAGCTCGAAATATTAATGAAATCGATGTGTTTTTTGATGTATTATAGTTCATGTATTATTTGTGTGCATTTATTGCAATAAGTTTCAGGTTTAAACATATATTCTGCGAGAGGATTTTTGTAAGGTAGCAGCTTGGGGTGAGATCTTAATGTGGTAGTTTTCATGAAGGGCGGCCACCCATTTCTAGTTTCCCTGCATAATGGAAAATTTCGTCCAAACGTGCACCCATAACCCACAGGTCCGAGAGTCTTGTAAGGATGTAACTTTGTTGCATCACAGTGGCATGATACCATGAGCACTATCATTAGTCTACAAGGAGGCTTATAACCATATTTTGATTGCATGTATATTTTATGTTGTGTAGCCATATATGTCTCACGAATTTTTTTGTGAAACAAAAATTTGATATATGTGTGTATATATATATATATAATGTTTCTTATGGTTCTATTGTTTCTTTCAATGCACGTGATGTGTAAATAAATCATTTAAATAATAATTGAATAATAATAAATCATTTAATATATATTACATAATGACCATTATAATTAAAATATGAGTATCATACTATAGATTCTCTTAATATTTGAAACAATATTAATAATATATCTATTTATCTTTAAACTAACATTTTAATAGTATATCTATTATTATTAATATTAAATAATAATTATTTAATAATATAATTGAATAGTAATATATCA
The DNA here is from genome assembly GCA_031772625.1 of Pinus tabuliformis. Taxonomy (NCBI): domain Eukaryota; kingdom Viridiplantae; phylum Streptophyta; class Pinopsida; order Pinales; family Pinaceae; genus Pinus; species Pinus tabuliformis. The sequence continues at coordinate 243,338,811 of CM062814.1, forward strand.
TTATATAATGACCATTATAATTAAAATATTAAAATTATACTAGAGATTTGAAATAATATTAAAAATATATCTATTTTTAAATTAATTTAGTATTATTCAATTATTTAAATAATAAATAATAATAAATCATTCAACATATAATAACCATTTATACTATAGATTCTATTAATAGAAATAATATTAATAATATATCTATTTATTTTAAATTAACAAATGAATTCCTTTTTACCAATTTTAACTATTTCTAGAAAAATATTAATTAACTATTTTAGTGATTTGACCAGGTTCATTAGGTCAAATTAGCCGTTAGAATTTTAGCCGTTGGAGTCTCTGCACACTATATTTAATCGAGCTAAGCCAGATTGGTTCTTCAACTTGTCCTGACGATGAACCACACTGGTTGGTTCGAAACGCGTCGACAAAAGATTGGTTATGTGATTTTGCCGAAGACTATCTTAACAATGTTATGGATCACAGAAGTCTAAATTCCTAAATAAATTAATAAATAAATAAAATCAATGGAATTGTTATAAATCTGTTTTTCTATATTAAAAATTGGGTTAGTTTGTATTATGCTTTATTGTTATTGGAGTACACGAACATCAGGAAACTAATTCAACAGTTTACTGTATGTATTAATAGATACACATTGTACATAACTGATTGACATCATATAATATGCATTTGATTTAGTTTCCATTTAGTGTCTTCTACATCGGCAGAAGGTAGTTCATCTACCCTTTTGATTGAAGTGAGCCAGGAGTTTTGTGGTTAGCTAAAGCTAGTTTGCATAGATGGCAAGCAGATGTGATCTTGTAGCAAAATTTTTCTTAAGAATGTCTATGGATTGAAGGAATGGTAACCACAGTGGCATGCAGAAAATGTAATTTGGTAGGCCCATTGGAAAATTAATATGGCCTCAAACACTGAATAACTTAAGTTGAATCAATATTTTGATAGTCAAATTTGTAGAAAAATGACAAATCCAAATGCAAGTAAAAGAACTAAAAACATGCTCCACAAATTAAGAGAGGCCAATATTTTAGAGGTAGAAGGTGTACATGATCAATACATGGACAGCAAGGTATAGCATGTCTAAGTAGGACAATTGCAAGCATGTTGACAATGGGACAACAATGAAGATTGGTAGAGCAAGCAAATAGGAAAACTGCAAGCATGATGACAATGGGGCAACAATGAAGCTTGCAAGCATGATGACAATGGGGCAACAATGAAGCTTGGTGCAGCAAGAAGATAGGACCACTCCAAGCATGATGACACATTGTACACATGCAAGCATGGTGAAGCATGGACATAACAACATGGTTAAGCTTGTACAACACTAGCAAGTGAATTGGACAGTAGTATAGTACTTGGTGTAGCATGTACACGAAGCAGCAATGGTGTAGCAAGCACATGGGTGAGGCAGTATCACAACTTAGGATATTCCCAAACACTGGGACAATAGTGCAACATGGCATGGTGCATCATGATGACAAGAACCATCTTGTCTTCAATTGATCTCATGTATCATCTTCTTAGGGATTATTTATGCTCTTATTTAGACAAGTCAAAGTATTATTTACTTATTCTCTTATTTAGACAAGTCAAAGTATTATTAACGCTCTTTGTCCCTGGCTAGGGCCACATCTTGTGTCCTCTTGTATTGGATTATCTTCTTCTATTTATGTTTATGTTCTATGTCCACTTTAATTTAAGGCTGATGTGATTGCTAATCTTGAAAATATATTGACCTAACTCTGAAAATTGAATTAAATTTCTCTAAACATAGAACATACATAAACTTAACACTATTGCAATGAGAACAAAATTTAGCAAGGAGGATTGACTAGCATTTGATTGAGCATTGGATAGGAGGCTTGTGTTCTTTTACAAACTATTCCCTTTAACAAGCACACCCTTCTTGCTTCAAGATAAGTTCTCTTTTTAATCTAAGCTTTGATACTATTAGCACTCTATATTTTTGGAGGCTCAAGAGGAAAATTGGAGAGGTAACCAAAAACATCTTCTCTACCATAAGGAGGGCTCTCTTTATGTGAATTTTCAATCACATTCTTACGGTTTAGGTTAGTTATGAACATAAGCTGGTTTTAAAATTCTCCTTGGGTGATGAAAGAGAGGTCCATTGGGCATGGATTCATAAGAGTTTTTAGCAATCAATCACAAATATACAGAGCATCTTAAAAGAGAGCGAGGTAGGAAAATTCCTTGATCTTACAAAGTTGTTGTGATAAGGATGATATGAATAAGAATGATGATGTATTAAATATAGAAGGTTGCAAAGATGAATTTTATATTTAATTTCAAAAGCTAAACATTTACATTTATTAACAAGGCAGATAAAAAATAGTATGACTAAATTATACTCAAAATCTTCTTGTAAAAAATTAACATGGTGCATCCATGTATAATCTAGAAGGAAAGAAAAATTTACAAATAGGTAGACATCATCATTTATCTTCCACAAGAATCTTCAAACAAACTGCCTTTGTATGGTTGAATTGATTACTTCAATTGAACTCCACAACTTACAATCAAATGAATGATGTTCTCTTTTCTGGGCAATCAATCCTTTCCACTTTTTTTACAAAATGTTTATAGTATGTGTCAAAAGTATTCAGACTTGAAATAAATTTATTACAAAAATAATATCTACTAAAATGATCTAGATATTTCAAAACCAAAACTAAATAGTATGAATTATGGATTGATTTAGATGTTTTCCACAACCTTCTAAGATTTTTGTTGATGATTGTAGCTATAATTTTCCTCTTATGTTGAATGCTCTTCATATTTATGATTTTCTTTCCCTTTTATTTTGTCACTCAACTAGAATTCTGATTGATTTACTGGATGAGCTCCAATATTTTATCCCATATCTTTTCTCTAGGAATAAGGAAGCTTACCATGCTTCTAAATCTTTCAACGGATTATGTATATGTTTCAAAAGTTGGTTTATTAAGAAATATGTGATGAATATGGTGCTAGATAAAAATTTCATGTTGTAAACCTTCAATTAAAGCTTATCCACTTATTATCCCTCTTAATCTAGCAAATTTAGATCTATCCCTAGCTACACTACATAGGTTATCATCTTAAGTTTCTAATGGAATAAATTTCCCATTAGAAGCTCTTAAAGGTGGAAACCCTTTTTGGTGCAATAGACTAAATTTTATGTTGTACTTATTCCAACTTATTGCTGGCTTTTGAATTCAACACCTTGATGGTTTTGTGTGTTTCTGTTGGCCTATGTTCAATCTCAACATTTATTTGTTCAATTGTTGTCTTAACATCCTCTATCAAATCTTCTTGTTGAAATATAATTTTAAAGAATTAGAATAATTTAGGGATATTGGCATTAATATTATACTTGATGGTTTTGTGTGTTTCTGTTGGCCTATGTTCAATCTCAACATTTATTTGTTCAATTGTTGTCTTAACATCCTCTACCAAATCTTCTTGTTGAAATATAATTTTAAAGAATTAGAATAATTTAGGGATATTGGCATTAATATTATACTGTTTTTCTTATCTTCTGCCAATATTATATTTGCTAATAATGATTGGTCTTCACACTTTTCAAGATGCTGATTGAGCTTGTTTTTATACACTTCCGATATATATGCATTGTGAGCTTTAATTTTATTGTCTTCAAATATTTTCAATGCTGCTAACAATATTTTATTTTCATTGTTGGTTAATGATAAATCTATTATTTTTTAATGTACTTGTTGACTCTATTCTTTATGTTGAAGTTGTTGTCATTATTTGATTTTCTAATGTACTTGTGGCTTCTATTCAATACTGCTAACAATATTTTATTCTATTTGTTGGTCAATGATAAATCTATGAGGGATTTCAGTAATTTTTCAGAGAAATTTAGAGTGGTTGACTCTATTCTTTCTATTGAGGTTGTTGTCATTGTTTGATTTTCTAAGGTACTTGTGGCTTCTAATGTTCCTTTTCTTTCACTGTTGAGGTTGCTTTCATTGTTTGATTTTCTAATGTACTCATGGCTTCTAATTGTTCCTTTTATTTCAAAGTTATCTCCATATCTCCCTTAATATTCTCAATTTGAACATTTTGTTCGACTATCAACTTGAAAAAAAAATATTTCTGTAGTCAGTAATTTATTTGGTGATGAGTGGGTGCTTTATAGTTACAATCTTGAGTTTTTTGTGAGTTTTTTCTATTTTGTATCATTTCCTCAACTTGTCAGTAGGATCATATCTTAGTTTAATCACTAAACCTTCAAGAGCTTTAGTTCTGGTGTCTTTGGCCAAGGATGACATTCTTTCCATCTTAAGATGTGAATAAATATTGTATGCTTCCATGACTGAACTTGTTAATGTTGAATATGTCATCTCACCATCTTGTTTTATGCAACTCAATCTAATCAATTGCATGAACATTCTAGGTGTCAAAAGCAAAGACACATGTTTTGTAAGATTCTGCACTTTCACCCACTAGAACTATAAGTTCCAAGAAAGATAATTGGAAATGTCCCTTCTATGTTTCAAATGAAGACAACAGTGTATGTTGGGTAGTAGAAGATAGTTTCCAGAATTCTAAATAAGTTATGATCTTCAATGCTTCATTATTCCTCTTAATCTCTGTGTACCTAACAAAATATTTTTCTAGTTAGAAAGGATATAGTTTTCTAGTGTGAACCCCTTTCTGTGAGGATTCCTCTTGAGTGTTTTTTTCTTTCTTCTCTTGAAAACTAAAAAGTTTGCAACTTGAGATCTCTGTAGGAGACATACCTTCCCTTGACCTCTTAGTTTTTTTTTGATATAGGAGTTTGTAGGGATGTCTCACTCACAATTTTCTCTTCAACGTAATGCAATGTATTATGTTTCCCCTCTTGATTTGCATATTGCTTTATTTATGGTATAGGTGTATGTACATAAGGTGGGGTCCTCTCCTCCACACTTAGTTTTGAAGTTATCCCTAAAGGATCATAAGACCATGTGAAACCCAATTTTAATTTCATTTGCTTTAGTAAAACATATTCCTCCTTTGTTTTTGTTGTGCTATTGAGGAAGAAAGGGCAAATCTATGCCTTCAGCTTAAAATGTGCATTTTTCTACCTTGATACAAAATGCATGTCATCCATATTCATCATTTTTCTCATGTATTGTAAGGCAATGATTCTTCTTGGCAGAAAAAGGGCAATGATTCTTTTTGGCAGAAAAAATTAGTAACCTGTAAGCATGGAGTTCAAATCCATATGCCCTAAGTTCTATATAGTTATGGTAAAAGACATCAGTGTCCAACCTTGTATTACCCTGTAAAATTTAAAACTCTCTTGATTTATGTTGAAATCCTTAGATAACATTTGCTAAAATTGGCAACTAAAGTCCAACTCCTTGCAAATGAACTTAGCTCTTAGAAGGATCTTTCATTCAATTGTAAAGTTGACATTATATATATTTCAATTCAAAAATTTACCAAACACAGGAAAAATCAGAAGGAAATTACATTTTTATAAACACATTGAAAGACCCAAAATTCTATAATCATCTAAAGTAACTATTCAATGCAAAAGCAATATTGGAAAACAGACCAAGATAGTAAAGTTCAAATAGTAAAGTTCCCCTACAATATATATATTTCAATTCGAAACGGTTACCAACATAAACCTTGGAAAACAGACCGGGAATGCTATAATCATGTAACGTAACTATTCAATGCAACATAAATCTGAGAAACACTAGAACCTGTAGGTCAGCACAAGAGGAGCGAGAAACCGGATTTTTTGTCTCATTTTTATCGTTAGGGGCAGCGGTGGATTTCCCGTTCCCTGAGAGCTTCCTACCTTGGCCGAATTTATTGCCTTTCACTTGCAGTAGGCCCTTGGCACCTTTGCCAATTTGATTCTCTCCAACAACCATTGTGTCTGCCTGGTATATACTTCTGGATACTCTAGTCAAGTAGATCTCTCTTATAGACCTGAAGATGGCATCTTCTTCTCAGATCCTCCTCTCACGCACCTAGACAAGAAGAACCCACTTTACATGTCAATAATTTTCGGCTGTCCAGAAAGTATGGATTATTCAGCTAAAAAAACAGCTAAATAGAGTAGTGCAAAAGTGCAGGAGGACTATTTGTATTTGAGCATCAAAGGCCGTTGATGGAAGACATGACCTAGTTGATAATAAGTACTTGATGATGCGGAAGTCAGTATTAGTAGAATACCTGGACAATGCTTTTCAGTTTTGAGAAAAGGTTGATGAGCACCTGTCTTACACCTTCGCGCTTCCGAGCAATCAACAATGGTATTGGGCCCTTGTGATCTCTTTATATATAGATCATATATATGTTCCCTCTGTGCTTATTTATATATATAAAAAGTGTAAGGAAGATTGGGTAGGGTTTAGAGGGCCGTGTAAAATAACCTTTGAGGAAGGTTAAGTTCAACTTTGAAATAACTTTGAGTTAAAATTAAATAGTATTCTTAAAATATTAAATATTATAAAAGATTTTAAATAGGGGTGCGAAATTGAAGGGAAAGGAGAAGTTAAAAGTGGTAAAATAAGAAAACCTTGTGTCAAATTTAATCAAGGGAAGATAAATTTTTTAAAATAACTCAAAATTTTATTTAAGTTTTAAAGTATGGGTATTGTTAAACAAGTTTAAGAAATGATTAAAAATATTAGAGGAAATAAATTTTATAGTAGGAGTTAGAAATTTTTCTTACTAGGTATAGAAAATTATATTATAAATGATAGACCATAAATTTATTGTAAAATTAGTTAAAAACCTAGGTCTAAAATGATAATTTTTATTTGTATTTATAATTAGTAATTACTTGTTATTTTAAAAGATGTGTCTAGTAATTAATAATTGGGTTGAGAGGTGCTATACCACTCAATATAAGGGTTATTAAGAATTATTTGTGTTTTAAAAGTTTTTTTAATGATTAATAATTGGAGTCTTCTAAGGAGGAGGAATTGTTAGGAGTGTCAAAATTGGTCTGAATGAGGGCAAAAACATTCAAAAAAAAGCCATGTAGAGGCAGTGTCTAAATCATGTTTTTGATAGTGAAAATGGATTGAGGACATCAAAAACTTATAAAGTTTTAGAGCTTTTACTTGGTTTAACAAAAGTACCAATGGTGTTTTTTCAAAATATAGCTTGAATTTCCATAACTTTATGCAAAAAAGCATCCCTTAATAATTCTGTTGAGAGGTACTATACCATTTAATATAAGGGTATAGTGGATATGTTTCCATATTGGTATCAAATAATATTATATTTAAAATTCAAATAAAATTTTAGGAAGGTGCTTATTGTAGATTATTGTTTTTGATGGTTTTCAAATGTCTCCTTGTTAGGATGAATTATTAATTTATAATAGTTGTGGTTTGCATATATTTAGGGAGGTTGTTAGTTTGGCATCAACCATTTATTTTGAAAATTTCAAACAAAAATCAAATTACATTGAAAATTATAATAAAACAATTTAATTTTATGTGTGGACAACATTCTTTTAATAAGACATAATGAGGGAGAGAAGAGTTATCTATATTTAGTATATCAGGATAAACCCTCAACTAGAATTTAATATGGGTTAACCATATGATTTAAGGTTATATAGTTAGGTTTTAAATATTTTAAAACTAGTGAATATACTTAGAGAATTAAAGTGAATATGTACAAAGTGTCTTAAATGATCATTTGTAATTTGTGCCTAATAATTAATAATTTTTTTTCATCTTAAGAGTTGTGCTTAATAATTAATAATTGGGTTGGGAGGTGTTATATTTCCCATAATATGGGTATAAGGGAGATATTGTCACACTAGCATTAAATAATATTATATTAAAAAATCCAAAAATATGGTAGGTTGTTAGTTTTCAGTTTGTGGAAAATAACCAAACTTCCAAAAACATTTTGACTAACATTCCATAGAAATTTTGAGAAATTTTTACACCAATTAAGCTTCACTATTTTGGGTGCCTTAACTTCTTCTATTTTTTATGGTTTTGAAACCATTAGACCATAAAAAAAAATGATTTATATATGGTTATATATATATATATATATATATATATATATATATATATCTTGGAAAATAGTCAAACTTCCAAAAGGATTTTGACTAGCATTCCATAGAAATTTTGGGAAATTTTTACACCAATTAAGCGTCCTTGCTTTAACTGTTTTTCTTATGGTTATGAATCCATTACACCATCAAAAACTAATTTATATACTCCCCTGATTGGGTTTTTAAAAAAAATAAATAAAATAATTGAATGGCTAAAAACCACTCTCTTGGCAAAATTTTGGTCTCCATAGAAAATACCTTAATAGATGTGGCTTTGAGGTTGTTTAGTGTATCTAGGGAGGTTTTTGTTCTCCATCAACCGTTTATGTTTAAAAAATCAAACGAAATTTAAACTACAATAAAAATAATAATAATAAAATTAAGCATGTTTACTTGTGGACATGATTCATTTAGTATATTATGATAAATGGCGAGTTAGAAATTGATTTGTGTTAACCATAGGATTTAAAGTTGTATACATAAATTTTAAATATTATAAAAGAAGTCAAAATATTTAGAGAAATTAAGTGAATATATAGATTACATGTAATCTAACTTTATGAAATGGTCATTTTCATTACATATTTCTAGTTAATATTAATCAAAATCAAATAAGGATTTTTAAGAATTTGAATTTAAAATGTTTAATATACAAGATATGAGAGCTTTTTAATGGATTATGCATTCAAAAATATATTTTAGACAAAAAAAAAATCATACTCATGCTTCAAATTGTATGCTTAGATTCCATGGTGAAAAGGTGATCTGAATTTGAAACTACTTGAAATTTTTTTGCAAGGTATTCAATTCAGAAATAAACATGTTTAAAAGACTTCCATGTCTTGCAGAAAGAGAACACATGAAATTTACAACTGTTTATGACCCATCTAATCATAGCAGAATTATTTCCTTTTACTGTTTAACTCATTAAAACGAATTTGTTCTGTAAAATAAACCAACCAAATATGAAAAAGAAGTTGATAAAGCAGCTGACCCCCTGGGTCCAAAGCCCCCAAATGGGCTTGTCCTTGTTTTTATAAAATGCTCAAATTGAAAATACAGCTGAATAGAAGCATCTACAGGAGAAATAGACGGTAGAAATGGATTCAGAACACTTTAATCCTTCAAGATTGACTATTGGATCACCTCCAATGGATACCTGCAACCCTGTACAGTCTTCCCAATACTGGCCACTCATGGCTCCTAGAACTTTCACGGCTTCAAAACATATGAAAATTACCTCTGATGGCTGTAAGACCTGCACCAATGGCTTCAGAAGGTTGAAAATATCCAAAAACAAAAAAAAATTCGTCCAAAACCGACTTTCTGGGCCAAAGTTATGGCCATTTACTCTTGACTGCCAGTTTGGCCTAACAAAACCCCAGTTACATTTAGTGACGGCCAGTTAATCCCGCCAAATATGGCGGGACGGCCAAATTTGGCGCTCTGCCAAATAATCCGCCAACTGACTGCTGTTACAATAAATGTTGCATGTGACCAGCTGGCGGGTTTGCTTTGGATTCCGTGCCCGGCGGTTAGTGGGTTGGCTCCTCGTTCTCGGGCCGAGGTCACATGGAGGGCAGGCTGGCCCTTAGGGGCTGGCCCCCTTTGCTTTTCCCGCTCAAACACAGTTTAAAATTAAATAAATTTTTTTCCGCCCTTTGAACAATGAATTGCAGCGTGGGCTAACAGTAGGCCTTTGTGCTGTTTCGGTGGGGGTCGCGGGTTCAAACTCGGCCATCCCAACAATTTTTAAAATGCGCCCAACAAATTTCGTTGATGTCATCTAGGGCCACGTGGCGCCCTCCGGGCCTGCCACGTGGCAGCCTCTGATTGACTGCTGAAAAGGGAATATTCCCTGGAATATTCCAAGGAATATTCTGTGGAATATTCCTTTTTTAATTTTTTTTAAAAAATTCAAATTTTCTAATGTTTTGGGCAAAATATTCTTTTGGCCATATCTTCCTCATACGACGACCGCTTTTCGAACCGTTTGCAGCACCGGAATCAGGAGGACGAGCACTTTTCAATAGTTTAGCTTTGAACCAGTTCTGAGCACTTTGAATTTTGAGCATTTTTACGACACTTAGGACATGAGCACCTGATCACGCCTCCCCATTGGGAAGCTTTTGGACCCCAAAAGCCTTCAACTACCTGTTAAAGAGGTGAGGGTACAGCTCCCTCACTCTATCCACCTCCATCCACTTTGCCTTGTTTGGTTTGCTGCCTTTGAAACCAACCCGAACATAATCTACACTGCCCCTCCTTGAAGTGCGTGTCCTTCTGTCAAGGATTGTATCTTCTTTCAGCTCTTCTAAGAATTCTGGCGAGAAATCTTCTATAGATGGCGGCTGAACAACACTTTCATGATCAGCAATCAAAGGAGGTTCATACAAACGTAAGTTCTCCACATTGACAACAGAATACATTTGCATGTAGGAAGGAAGATCTAATTGAAAAGCATTATTTCCAACCTTCTTGAGGATTTTGAATGGACCATAACGAATAGGCTTCAGCGTTTTACCTTCTCCTTGCATCCTTTCCTTACTAATGTACAGCGATACCTCATCCCCTTCTTGAAACTTATGATCGACTCTATGCTTGTCGTGTCTTTCCTTGTACTTGCCTTGACTCTTCTCAAGCTGTTCTTGAATTTGCTGATGTATTTGCTGAATTCTTTCAATGAATGAACGAGCTTTGTCAATATCACTATGTCCCTCAATGGCAACATCTTTCTCAAGAATGAAATCAAGAGGTGATTTTGGCAAGTAACCAAAACAAGCTTCAAACGGTGAGGTGTTTGTGGAAGAGTGCTTGGCACAGTTGTAAGCATGTTGTATGTAGTGCAAATGTTCATCCCAAAGCTTGGGATGCTTGCTGCAATAACCTCTCAAGAGGTGCACAATGGTTCTGTTCACAACTTCGGTTTTTCCATCTGTTTGTGGATGGAAAGCAGTGCTTTTCTTCAACTTGGTGTCCATCATCTCCCATAGGTTGGACCAAAAATTCCCCACAAATCTGGAATCCCTGTCACTAATAATGGAAGTAGGCAAACCAAAGTGAATCCATACATGATGAAAAAATAATTCAGCAGTTTGTTCAGCAGTTATAGTTTTCTTACAAGGCATAAGTATACACATTTTGCTGAAACGATCAACTACTACATATAAATAATCATGTTGCTTTCTAGATTTTGGCAAACCTCCTACAAAATCCATAGAGATGCTTTCCCATGGTCTAGAAGGGACCGGCAAAGGAGTATACAAACCAAGCTTCCTATTGCTAGGCTTTCTTGTAGCACATAAGGAACAACCTCTTATGAACCTTGAAATAGAATCTACCATGCGAGGCCAATAGCAATACCTCTGTAGATGTGCAACTGTTTTGCTCACACCAAAAATGGCCAGCAATAAGAGAAGAATGAGCTTCTCTTATGACATTTATCCTCTCCCCCTGTGGTATACACAACTTGCCCAAATGAAACAACAAATTGTTATGCATGTGATAATCATTTTCCTCTACATGATTCCCTTTACTCAAGTTAGCATACACATCTTTAAAGTCATCATCAGATGCATATTGTTCTATGTAACTATCATGTACAATGGAATCATTCTTAAGTAAAGTAACAGCACCAATAATAGGCCTTGAAAGCATATCAGCAACCTTATTCAAAGTACCTTTGTTGTACCTTATTACCAAATGGAACTGTTGCAAGAAGCCCATCCATCTGAAGTGTCGTGACTGTTGTAACTTGCTTTGTGATTGCAAGTACTGTAAGGGCTGATGGTCGGTATGTATAACAGTTTCTTTGCCCATCAAATAGTGTTTCCACTTTTTGACGCTTTGTACCAACGCATACAACTCCTTGTCATATGTAGGATAATTTACAACAACACCATTAAAAGTTTCAGAATGAAAAGCAATAGGCTTACCATGCTGTAGAAGAACTACACCCATAGCATAATCACTAGCATCAGTTTGTATCTCAAATGGCTGTCTCAAATCCGGTAATGCAAGGACTGGAGCTGAACTAATCTTCTCTTTCAAAGATTCGAAAGCTTTTTGCTGCTTGCCTCCCCATTGGAAAGCATGCTTCACACTTGTCACTGCATGCATAGGAGCTGCTATAGAAGAGAAGTTAGAGATGAACTTCCTCCAATATTGAGATGCACCCAAAAAACGTCTTACCTCTGTTATGGATTTGGGAGTAGGCCACTTCACAATAGCTTCAATCTTAGCAGGATCAATTCTCAAAGCACCTCCTCCTACTATGTGTCCCAAATAAACCAAAGAAGTCTTTCCAAATTCACACTTTGACATTTTAAGAAATAATTGATTCTTCTTCAAAACATCAAGTACTTTTCTAACATGCATGACATGATCTTCTCTAGACTTGCTGAAAATTAAGATGTCATCCAAGTAGACAATAACGAAATCATCAAGAAAAGGACGCAAGACATCATCCATTACCCGCATGAAAGTTGCAGGTGCATTGCACAAACCAAACGGCATCACAAGCCACTCAAAGAGTCCTTGTTTGGTTTTAAAGGCTGTCTTCCAAATGTCACTTTCTTCAATTCTTACTTGATGATATCCACTACGCAAGTCTAACTTAGTGAAATATCGAGCATCTTTCAACTGGTCTAGCAAATCATCTATCCTTGGGAGTGGGTAACGATTCTTTACTGTTATCTTGTTCAAGGCCCTGAAATCAACACACATACGCCAAGTGCCATCTTTCTTTGGAATCAATACAATCAGTGACCCACATGGCGAAGTACTTGGCCTTATGAAACCCTTGTCCAACAAGTCCTTGATTTGCTTCTTTATTTCAGCATTCTCCATAATAGACATGCGGTACATGCCTATGTTTGGAAGAGGACAATCTGGATGCAAATGGATTTCATGCTGAATCTCCCTCTTAGGAGGCAAACCTGTTGGCTCCTGAAACATCTCATGATATGCATCAACTACATCATACAGATCTGATTTAAGTTTTGGATCACAATTGTCAAATAACTCATGATTCACATCAACCTTGGGCTTAATCATAAGAAGAACAAAATTCTTACTTGAATTGACCAGCCTTTTTACCTGTCCTGCATTCACCATCGCTATATTTGTCTTCTTGCGATGAGCTCTAACAATGAACTCCTTGCCATCTTTAAAAAGATGATATTTGTTTTCATGGCGATGAAAGATAGCTTTCCTGTCAAACAAATAAGGACTTCCCAAAACAATTCCTGCTATATCAAAAGGTACCACATCAAGTTCAACTGTGTCAATAAAATGTGCAGTAATTGCAAAGCGCAATGTGCATTTTCTTGAAACTTGTAAATTTGCATCCTTGCAAATCCATCCAAGTGGATATGGCTTCAGATGTGGAACGGTCTCAAGTTTAAGCTGCTTGACCAAGTCCTTTGATATAAGGTTTGCTTGTGACCCACTATCAAAAAGTGTGTCAATCTTAGTATGTTTTGAAATCACCCTCACATGAAACAGTTCAATTCTTTCTTCCTCATTAGGAGCTTGTACATGGCAGTTTGAGGTACTAGTGCTGGCTTGAGTTTCAATTTCTTTTCCCTTCAAGTTTTTCAAACCCATGGCTATAATTTTGGTTTCATCACCTGAATCTTCCCCTAAATCTTGTGGTGTAGATGTAGTAGCAGCAGTTTTCTATTTCCCTTTGGATTTGTTAGATTGAGGTCTTTTTTGAGGATGTAATTTCCAACAGTTTTTCTCCTCATGGCCTAGTTTAGAACAATGTTTACATATCACTTTCTCACTCTCCTATTTGACAGATGCATTCTTTTTTCCCTTTCCCTTGGAGGTTTTCTCTTTGCTTTTCCCCTTGGGGGGCTTGTTTCTACCCTCTTCAAATGTGTTTTTTCCCCTTGCCTCTAAATGGGTAGCTTGGAAACAAACCTCGTCCAGGCTAGTAGGGTTAAACATCAAGATGGTGTGTCTAAGGTAGCTATGCAAGCCACCAATGTATTTGAGCAAGGTGTCTTGGGTCTGTAAATCTACCCCTAACAAGAGAGCTCTTCTCCTGAATTCTTGGGTGTAGTCTTGGACACTCTGACCCTTAAGTTGTCTGACATTTTGCCAGTTCATAATGGCTTTCTACATGTGAGCCAGAGGATAAAACTGTTTTTTAATGGCTAACAGAAATTCAGGCCATGTTAAGGTAACCTTACCAAATTTCTTGATCTCCTCTTTAGTATTGGCCTCCCACGAGACCAAGGCTGCTCCATCCATTCTCAAAGAAGCCAACTGAATCTTTGTGGCATCATCATGCATATTCTGGATCCTCAAGTAAACTTCCAACTGCCTAATCCAGTTGTCAAGCTTTTCTGCATTCACTTCACCATTAAACATAGGTAATTCGAATTTTACATCAAGCTTCAAAAAAGGACTTTTTCCAGAGGATCTATGCTTATGAACAGAAGAAGACGAGGATGAAGAGGAAGAAGGTGAAGATGGGGGTGGTGGATCACCATTTCCTCCATGTCCTTTCATGGAATGATCATCATCCTTCTTACCTCCTGAAGAGCCCTCTCCTTCATGTGGATGTTTGGACCCTTCTCCAGCCAATTTCTCATTTCTTTCTTGGTACAATATCCTCACCATTTCAGTGAGATCTAAGAAAGCCTTTCTGAAGACTCTTTCTTCTTCTCTTGGATCTGTCTCTATAGGAATTTCTCCTTCATATTCAGACATCCTTGAAGCTTCTGCTGAGACTCTTGAGGGTGAAATTGAAGGTGGAGGTGATGGCTCTTTGGCCTTCCTTGACTGAGGATTCTATCGTTCTCTAGTCAACTGTCCTTCCCCTCTTTTAAGTTTCAACCTGGTAAGCATCAATACTTGCAAGACAATTAGAAGATCTTTGCACAAAAAAAATCAAAAGACAACTACACCAGAGATTGACTGAAAAGAGCATTTATCTACTTTGCAATTGTATAACAAGAGCATTTCGAAGGTTTCCTGGCTCATTTCAGGCTCTGTCTATAGCTTATTTGACTCATTTTGATACAAAGAAGCAACAATCTAGCTCTGATACCAACTTGATCTGAATTTGAAACTACTTGAAATTTGTTTGCAAGGTATTCAATTCAGAAATAAACATGTTTAAAAGACTTCCATGTCTTGCAGAAAGAGAACACATGAAATTTACAGCTGTTTATGACCCATCTAAGCATAGCAGAATTATTTCCTTTTACTGTTTAACACATTAAAATGAATTTGTTCTGCAAAATAAACCAACCACATATGCAAAACAAGTTGATAAAGCAGTTCACCCCCTCCAGGGCTACGTCTACTGGGTCCAAAGCCCCCAAATGGGCTTGTCCTTGTTTTTATAAAATGATCAAATTGAAAATACAGCTGAATAGAAGCATCTACAGGAGAAATAGATGGTAGAAATGGATTCAGAACACTTGAATCCTTCAGGATTGACTATTGAATCACCTCCAATGGATACCAACAACCCTGTACAGTCTTCCCAATACTGGCCCCTCGTGGCTCCTAGAACTTTCACGGCTTCACAACATATGCAAATGACCTCTTATGGCTATAAGACCTGCACCAATGGCTTCAAAAGGTCGAAAATACCCCAAAAAAAAAAAAAAAATCGTCCAAAACCGACTTTCTGGGCCAAAGTTATGGCCATTTACTCCTGACTGCCAGTTTGGCCTAACAAAACCCCAGTTACATTTAGTGACGGCCAGTTAAGCCCACCAAATATGGCGGGACCACCAAATTTGGCGCTCCACCAAATAATCCGCCAACTGGCTGCTGTTACAATAAATGTTGCATGTGACCAGCTGGCGGGTTTGCTTTGGATTCCGTGCCCGGCGGTCAGTGGGCTGGCTCCTGGTTCCCAGGCTGAGGTCACATGGAGGGCAGGCTGGCCCCCTTTGCTTTTCCCGCTCAAACAAAGTTTAAAATTAAATAAAAATTTTTCCGCCCTTTGAACAACGAATTGCACCGTGGGCTAACGGTAGGCCATTGTGCTATTTCGGTGTGGGTCGCGGGTTCAAACCTGGCCATCCTAACAATTTTTAAAATGCGCCCAACAAATTTCGCTGATGTCATCTGGGGCCACGTGGTGCCCTCCGGGCCTGCCACGTGGTGGCCTCTGATTGGCTGCTGAAAGGGAATATTCCCTGGAATATTCCAAGGAATATTCTGCGGAATATTCCTTTTTAATTTTTTTTTTAAAATTCAAATTTTCTAATGTTTTGGGCAAAATATTCTTTTGGCAATATCTTCCTCATACGGCGACCATTTTTCGAATCGTTTGTAGCGCCGGAATCGGGAGGATGAGCACTTTCCAATCGTTAGCTTTGAAGCAGTTTTGAGCACTTTGAATTTTGAGCATTTTTACGACACTTAGGACATGAGCACCTGATCAAAAGGGTAATTTAGTGGATAAGTTAGACTAAACCAATGATATTTTATCATTTGAGTCTAGTAATTAATAATTAATTTTCATCTTAAAATTTTCACCTAATAATTAATAATTGGGTTGAGAAGTGGGCATAGGGGAGATGTTGCCACATCACCATTAAATAATATTATATTAAAAATTCAGATGAAAATATAGGGAGGTAGTGACTTCTCAGTCTTGTTTGAGGTGGTATTTAGACATTTGAGTCTTGGTATGAACTATGGGTCTCTAAGAGATGTGGCTTGGAGGCCTTTGAATATATCTAGGAAGGTCACTAGTTCCCCATCCACCATTTATTTTGAAAAAAAAAAATATTTTAGAAATAATAGTAAAATAATTAGTTTTATGTTTTGACATTATTCCTTTAATAAAACCTAATCACACTAAGAAGATTTAAAAATCAAATTTTCCTAACAATAGGATTTAAAAATATGTAGATAAATGGTCCACATGGTCTATACGAGTTTGAAATTCATTTGAGAAAAATCTAGCCAGGTTATTGTGGCCTAAGGGAGTTGTTATCCCTTAGTGATTTTCATGACTTAAATGGACCTAGACCTCTATGAATCAAGCCACAATTTGGAGTTACAATTCATCTTAGGACTCACGTTAGCAAACCAAAAACAAGTGATATATATAAATGAAAAAAGATTCAAATCTTTATTCATAAAGAAAATCTATTTAATACAATTAAGTTAAAAAATATTACAATAATAATTAAAAGTGAAAAAGTCAAGTCTCACTAGTACATGTGGTTGAAGATGGGCTTTCTTAGCAAGGTGACCGGCGATCAAATGTCATAAGGGGAACTAGACTATGCCTTTTCAAAATTTGTAATTCTTTTTTTTTTTTCTCGTTAAAACTATTCTATTATTTACAGGATCAAGAAAAAGAGTTACAATCACAGAGTCATTTTACCAAAGGCCAACTGTGGCACTTTGGAATAGGAGTAATCAAAAAGAGCAGCCCTCGCAAGGGCACCACGTCTGAGCAAAACAACCCATGCAGGGGCACTAAACCACAATAGTGCAGCGAGACCAAACTAGACATCCTGCGCAGGGGCGCTGGACCAAAAGTGTTCATCCCTCGCAGGGGCATCAAAACACCTTCAACAATATCCCTTTCGGGCAGTACAGACATAGCAAGAACAGACTTTAAGCCAACATGACATAAACAAAAAACCAAAACAAGACGTGAGCAACGATGGAGGATATGATTCTGAACAGATGGACGGCTATTCGTCCGACTCCTCCTCGACCACCCTGCACCAGCCATACTTCTCCATTTCCTCTGCAGTGGGAAAGGAGTCCATGTTGACATTGTCCCCCTTGGATGTCGACACCTCCTGAGTTTGAGGAAGGTTAGAAACATGCTCTCGAGCATCCGTTGGCATTTCCTTGACGTCCTCTGAGCTCCCGCCCGAGTGCTTCCCTTTGCTGTGATGACCATCGCCACCATCCTCAGATTCCTCAAGGAAGAGAACCGATACGTGGGCATTGATACAGGGTTTGTCCAAAGAGCTACTAAAGGTGAAAATGGCAGAACCGAAGGGAGGCATAGGTGCCGGATCAGAATCTGGGCTACTGGAGTCCATGAATTGGCTTGTTTGGAGGGGGTTGGCCTGAGCAATTCGATGGCAATGGCAACGGCAACAGTGGGATTGGGACGCATCGACTGGAGGACGTGAAGACCCTCCCCGGGCAGAACCTCGATGGCTGAGCAATCGCTGTCGAGGCCTAACCATCTTTGCAAGAGCACCGGGGGTATGGAGCAATGCGGAATAGGATAGCTTTTCAGACTTGAGACGACACCCAACAGACTTGAGACGGCACCCAACAGGCTTTTCAGACTTGAGACGGCACCCAACAGACAGGAAGATGGCTTTGACAACAAGCGTTGTTGCATGGAGAACCATAGACTAGGCAAGAGCCTGAACTCCGAAAACCAAATACTGAGCGTGAACCACCGCATGGAGAGCCGACCCACCACCTTTTTTAACCTCTTCATCACCACCTCGAGTCCTGTTTGCCATAACTGCTAACTGCAGTCGCACCAGTAAACCGGACAGAGCATTGAATTGCTTGTGTTCCTCATCCATGCTTTTATTCCTTGACGACGATCCTCGTATTAATTGCCAGCCCTAAGCTTGAGGCAGCACATGGCTAGCATGTGGCTCCTCATTACCACGCGTCTTGTCACCCGCATCCGGGGAAGCAGCATCGCTCTGAACCAGGCTAGCGCATTCCTGAGCCTGGACATTATTTGGTATAATAGTCGTGTTTCCTGTGAGAAGGGTATTCTCGTTTTCCACCCCTATGTTGGCCAGAAGGTCAGAAACCTTGTTGCCTTCCCTTTTTATATGATTGAAGGAAATGACCCTGTTGCTGCGGAGTGCTTGTTCGATGGCCTCCAGCCTTGCTTCGAGCCTCCAGCTGGCGGCGATTTTCCTTGCTTGAGATCCATTCTGGAGGTGCTTGGCCATGTTTATAAGGATCTGGGAGTCTCCTTCCATAACCAGGGGTTGAAGGTTGAGATTCCAAGGGAGAAGGAGCCCTTGCCAAAGTCCCTCTAGCTCAGCTGAGTTGTTGGTATCCCACCCTATGTTTCCAAAGTATATCTGCAGGGGAGTGCCTTCATGATTTCTGAGAATTCCTCCAAAGCCGGCCATTCCAGGATTGCCTTTGGAGGCACCATCGAAGTTGAGCTTATAGGAATGCTTAGGGGGAGCGGTCCATGTGCCCTTGTTTATGATGCTGCTTTTGGAAGGGCCGTTCTTGTGTAGTCCCTGAGGTAGATGCAATTGCGAGTTGTCTAGAATGCCTTTCTCATTGTTTAGAGTAGGAAGATCCTCCTGTGTCTAGGATCGGAGCATCAATGTTTCTTTGAGATTCCCACAAAGCCTATTCCATATATCTTCGATCGGAGTGCATTGGTTTTTGAATATGCATTTGTTCCTTTCCTTCCAAATGCTCCAGAGGATGAGCCCTGGGATTATGTTCAACGAACAGTTGAGAAGCTCACTTTTATAAGGATTCAGTGGCCAGTGCCTTAAGGAGTTGGTTATGTCGTTCTCCATTCTACATCTTCTTTGACATCTAAAGCTCGCCTTTTCCCATAGTTGATTGGCTAGGGGGCAGGTGTCCAGGAGGTGTTGGAGAGTTTCCTCATTATGATTGCAGTTATGACAAATGGATGGACCATGAAAGTTTCTGCTCCTTAGTTTGTCCCAAGTGAGGATTCTTTTATGTCCTACCAACCATAGGAAATAAGAGACTTTGGGCTAGGATCTGAGACCCCAGATTTTGCTCCAGATTGGGTCAGAAGCGGTAGTGGTATTGCATATGATCTTGTAAGCCTCTGATGTGGTAAAGGCACCTTTTGGTTGTTATCCCCATCGAAGAATGTCACTGCCTTCGTCATGTCTAATGATTCTTTTCTGTAACTCCTTCTCCAGCTCCTCAGCATCCCGAAGGTTTGTGTTATTGATTAACTAATTACCCTGTTTCCATTTCCTGAATCCGTGCTCTGTTTCCTGCATCCAAAACTGTCGGATCTTTTCTTGCTGCTGCTCCTGCCTATTGAATTCCGGAGATGGATGAAGAACACGGCTGAGCTTTGGCATCTGGTTCCATGCATCTGTCCAGGATCTTGCCATTCTGTCGTCCCTCACTTCCCAGAAACTGTGCTGCTGAATTAACTGGAAGTGTTGTTTGGCTGCATTCGAGATTAGCGAGCCTTTGTCATTGGGAGTGAACCTGATGAGCTCTTCCTGAGGTCTGTTATTCGCATACTTGGCTGTCCAGATTTTGACCCAAAGTTTTTCTGGGTTAGTGACCCATTGCCACCAAATTTTGGTGCTCATAATGGAGTTGCTATACTCTGGGTCTCTCAGCCCAATGCCCCCTTTATCTTTGGGCATGCAAACAGTGGTCCATTTTACAAGAGCCCATTTACGGTTAGTTTCCGAGCTGCCCCATAGGAAGCCACGCTGAAGATTCCTGATTCTTTTTAAAACCCATTTCGGCACTGCTAGGATTGAGAACAGATAATGTGGCATTGCCTGAAGGACTGACTTAATGAGCACCACATGACTGGCCAAATTCAAAGTTCTGTACGTCCAAAGGTTAAGACGGGATTTGAGCTTCTCAATGAGAGTTCGCCAAGAGGAATGCTTTATGGCTGAAGCAGTGAGGGGGGCTCCAAGGTATTTGGAGGGGAGGGTAGCAGTGGGAAATCCTAGGATACGAGCAACCACTGTCTTGATAGATGGAGGAGTGTGAAAGAAAAAGATCTGCGATTTGGAGCTATTGACACTGGTGCCTGAAGCTTCAGAGAAATCATTGAGCAGGGTTTTGAAGCAGGAGGCTTCCTGGAGAGAAGGGTAGCCAAATAGCATGGTGTCATCAACAAACTACTGATGAGAGGTTGCAGGGGTGTTGTGAACAGAGAGGCCTTTGAGCTGATGAGAGTGGAGGGCGTGTTTGATGTGACGACCTAGACCTTCAGCCATTAGAACAAAGAGGAAGGGGGATAGGGGGTCACCTTGCCTGATTCCTCGGGATGGTTTCAAGGGGCGGGAGGGGATTCCGTTCACTAGGATGGAGAAGTGTGTGGAAGTAATTAGACTCATGATCCAACGGATCCACATAGAACAAAATCCAAAGGCCCTTAGCATTTGCTGAATGTAAGTCCAGCTGAGTTTATCAAAAGCCTTAGAGAGATCCAGTTTGAGAATCATACCTGCCTGCTTTGATTGCTTGAGGGAGTGTATTATCTCGTGCATGAGGAGAATGCCATCCATGATCTATCTCCCTTCCACGTACCCCGACTGTTCCGGAGAGATGAGTAGAGGCAAGAGGGGCTTTAACCGGTTTGCAATAACTTTAGATATGACTTTGTAAATGACGTTGCAGAGAGAAATCAACCTATATTTGTTAGGGGTGATTGAATCCTCCTCTTTAGGGATAAGGGCAATGAAGGTAGAATTGGGAGAGGGAAGCAGCCAATGGAGAGCTCTTGATTCTTCTACAATTTGCCAGACCTCCAGTTTTACCAGCGCCCAGAAGGTGTGAAAGAACGTATTGGTGAATCCATCCGGGCCAGGGGCTTTTCCTTCCTTAAGCTGGGACATTGCCTCATCCACCTCCTGAGACAGAATAGGGTGAAGGAGAAGCTCATTATGTTCCTCCGTGATGAGCTTTGGCACATTGTTGGTTATTCTTTCAATTGCAGGTCGCCTGTCTCCTTCAGGCTCTTGATGGACATGATTGAAGTGATTAAGGAATTCCTCCTCAATTTCCTCATGCTTTTCTACTTTTTCCCCCCCTTATTTTTGAATGAAAGGGATGCTGTTGTGCATTCTTAGTTGAATTATGGTTCTGTGGAAGAATTTGGTATTTCGCTCACCTTCCTTCAGCCATCTGATTATGGATTTTTGCTTCCAATATATTTCCTCCTGCTTCCTCCTTTCCTCAAGTTGGATGTGGATGCGTCGTTCCTGTTCCAGAGTCACCTCAGTGTGCCCCTCTGTGGTTATCTTTTGATGGAGTTCCGTCAGTTCCTTGTTTAGTTCTTGTTGCGCTTTAAAGATGTTTCCAAAGGTCTCCCTATTCCAACGCTTTGGGTGATTTTTTAAAAACCCGAGCTTCTGTTGGAACTGATACATCTTGGACCCTTCTGGCGGGATGAAGGATGTCCATGTAGTTTTGACAAAGTCTTTAAACGAGGGATGCGAGAGCCAGAACTCTTCGAAGTGGAAGGGTCTTCTCGTCAAGTCACCTAGTCTTTGCCATTGGAGGGCAATCGGCCAGTGGTCCGAACCTGTATGCGGAAGTATAGCAGCTGAAATGTCTCCTCCGAGATGAACCAAGTTATGTGATATGAGGAAGCGATCCAGTTTGGATGCAATTTGATGCTTACCTGCCCTGCGATTGCTCCATGTAAAAGTGCCATTACAAAAAGGCATATCTATGAGAGAGGTATTCTGAATGAAGTCCTTGAAATGGGCATTTTCTTGTTCCATTCTATTTCTCCCCCCGATCTTCTCTTCTAGCTTGGTAATCATGTTAAAATCCCCTCCAATAATCCAGAGCGGGTGCCTCCTGTTGTTGTTCAAAACTTCTATGGTATCGAGAAGTGCAATTTTGCTTCCTGTATCCTACGGGAAATATACATTTGATAGGTTTCCATGAATATTCGTGCCTAGAATGTGGAAGGCTGCCTCGATGAGGTGATGAGAAGCGTGAAAATCTGAAAGAGTTAACGCTTGTGTGTTCCATGCTATAGCAAGCCCTCCTGAAGCTCCAGAGGCATCTACCGCTACCGATCGACAACCTGGCCATGCTTTGGAGAGAATGCTGCCTAATGTAGAGCTGTTACATTTGGTTTCCTGGAGAAAGCATAGTTGTGGCTTTTCCATTTTAATCATGTTTTTTAACATTCTGAGTTTTCCTCGGCTATTGAGCCCTCTTAGGTTCCATGATACTAGCTTCATGGTTCAACTATTAATAGAGGGTTTATAGTACTTCGTCAATTTAGCATACCTACCTGAGTCTACCAGGATTTTCCCAATCTCAATCGTTCGCTGAAGATCCATTCTTCTTCGTCTCTTTTTGGTGTCTTTTGGGGGAAGGCTTCCATCCCAATGGCTTCTTGGCTGTATACCTAGTTGTTGCTATTGATAAGCCCTTGAAATGACCACTTCGAGCTTTTTGAGTTGAGTCTCTGGTATATTGTCGTATGCTTTCTTTTTGCATGCTAGTTCAAGTTCTAGAATGTCTAGGCCGTTCAGATCTATGCTTTCCGGTTCTTCTTCCATCTGTTGCACTTGGCTGCTTCCTTCCATATTAATCTCTGAGCTTTGAAGGGGGTCTAGCTTTCCATCGACTTCCATATCCTTGTATTTCCCTACCGACTCTTTTTGTCCTACTGTGAGGTTTGCTGGAATGAAAATGGGGGTTTGGAGTTTGGAGGGGGAAGCTGTAGCAGGGGGATGGGAGGAGGAAGAAGGAGGAGCAAGGCTAGTCTCGGAGATCGGGGGTTGCTCATCAGAGGTCTGAGCAAGAATTTCAAAACTGTTCTTTGTAGCTGGGCCATGGGTATTATTTTGCTTGGGCTTAATCCCATTTGTGGGTTTTTTGTGTGCTCGCTTTAGGCTAGGGGCTTTGGTGAAGCCGTCCTGGGTTAGGGTTTCTGAGGGATCAGGAGTATTGGCTTTGGCATTCAGAGGATAGTCCCGGAATAGATGCCCAAGAGCATGGAATTTTCTGCAATGAAAGGGGACATGCTCATAGTCCAGAGGTTGAATCCATTCTTTGTCACGGTGAGAGAGACTTACCGATTCTGGCAAAGCTTCGTTCAGACGCATGAAGACGCAGATTCAGGCATAAGAAGTGTATGTGCGGATTTTTTTTTCTTCTGCCACCCTGATGTATTCCCCCAATCCATTTCCTATATCTTTGAGAATGTCCTCGTCCCAATATTCATCTCGAAGTGAGTACATTCTGATCCAGACTGGTGCCCATGTGAGATCTTCCTTATCCGGGTTAAATCTTGGTATCCATTCCCTCAAATACAGACCCGTTGATTTAAAAAAGTAGGGCCCTGCTCCCAAAGATCTGTATTTGTCCTCAAGACAGAAGAAAATCGCAGTAAAGAAGCCTTTCGGCCCTAGTTGCAGAGTAACATCTCCTTTGGGTTTCCACTTCGCCGCAATCCATCCGTATAAGGCTTTTTTTGTCGACCAAAACCCTATAAACTTCCCAATAAGGGCATTATCCCTCATGTATTCGATTCGCTTGTCAATCTTGTGTCTCGGCAGCTCTATTCTGGGCCGTTCTTTAGCTATAGGCTTGCATGTTGTCGAGGAGACTTTCAGAACTTCTTCTGGTTTTTCCTCTCTATCTTGTGTGATGCTGGCTTTTTCCTTCCGACCGCTGATCTCCTTGTTTCCGTGTTGTTGCCTGTTCTCTTTGTTCAATACCTCCTTATCGACAGATCCAAAGACAAATGCCTGCTCAGGACCGTGCTGCGAGGTATTTGCTCTGGGGGAGGGCTCTGACGCCCTCCCCTGAGGAGATTCCATTGTGCTACTCTAGTACCCTGCAATGTTGTTACAAAACAGGTGTTTTGGTCAGGCCTGTGAATGGATCGAGTACTGTGCAGTCTGCATCGTCGAAGCTTTTCTCAGAACCCTAATCGTCGCCCCTTCCGCTCGCATCCTCGCAAAATTTGTAATTCTTGAGTTTATATATATTAACTCATTTATACATTTCATCTATTGTTTAATTTTTGTATATCATGGTGAATTATTAATTAGGTAAATTTATCTAGTCTAGGCCTAATATTAAATCTAGCGGGCTTGACAATAAGATGAACAATATATCTTATAACTTTTATGGAAGATATCCTAGGAATTTATGAGTTAGAAAGACTCAAGACTCCATGATGGTGGGGAACCTACTCTTAGAGCCTTGTCATAGTAGACCAAAGATAACACCTTATCATATTTGAAACGAGTTGGATGGGCTAACATCCCATTGTACCAATCACACAACCATTTCATAATCAGACTTATCTAACATTTGAACATGATTACCAAGGACATATGGATTTGTAGGGTGATAATATATAAAACCTCTTTGAATTTCGTTGGAGTTTTGCCTTAGTTCTGAGGGATGTCACTAACCTTTTCCTACTTATGAAACTTCTCAAGTATGAGTTTATGTACATGTTATTGTTTCTTGGATGCTCCTTTTGATCAATATGAAAATGAACATTGTTTGTGGTTTCCATCACGTTTTAACATTTTGTGATAAGGACCTTGTAATGTCAATACCTTAAAATATCTTTCGCATCAATATCTTCATATTGAAGGAGCATACCTAGTGAAATTTTCCATTTCTTTCCCTTGGAAGAAGCCCAAGAAGCCTCACTTCTGATATTTCTTCATTGAAAAAGATTCATGTGAGTAAATTATTAAATTTAAACTATCTTTAATTGGGGAGAAAGAATATTCCCATTTCTTGGCATCTGGATTGAGTTATGAATCTAATGGAATATTATTAAATATTTGTAAGGACTAACCTTATAATTTTTTATTTTTTTTTAAATGCTAAAAATATAATCATAAGAAAATACCATTTGGAACTCAAAAATTATTAAGCATTATATAAAGCTTTCCTTAATTCCACTTCATTGAACATATCATATAATTTACATGTTATTACCTAAACCATAATGAAATCATACAAAATAATATTATAACAACATAGGTACCGTTCATAACTAGATGAGCTTCAACTTGACTTGCTGCTAATTGCCTTTCTTTGTTGTTAGTCACCTCCAAGTGTGAATGTCGACGTGCTTAATCCGAATGCAATGTCCCACCGTTGACCTCCCAACCTACTCCTTGGGTACTCTCCTTCGCCATGGACCCCCGAGCTGCAATGGGGTTGTACAAAGGAGGAATGTAATAGTTGGTAGAGGAGAGCACTATTTGGCTCAAGAGTCCCCTCTTTAATGTCCTCTTCCTCACCAAAATCACTATAGCTTGTAGTCACTACTTTGACATAGTATCATCCATCGAACAATAGGGTAAAACGTCCCTTATCACATGGTCTCCCCCTTCTTTTATAGGAGTCCTCATAGGTGACACTTGGCCTTTCATGCATAATTGATTATTTTTTATAATCCAATAGTTTAATTATTCACCCACAAATGTATCACTCTCTCATCAAGGATCTCCAAAATTATTTACTTAAATTTTAATTTAAAAATAATATTTTTCCTCACCTCAACAAGATTCCATTTTCTTCTCCTAGTTGTCTCTTGATCCCCCTTTTTACTACTTAATTATGGTCATTACTAAATTCAATTTATAAGTCAAGATTTGATCCCCTATCTACTCACTAATTTAACTCAAGTTATCTCTTAGATGGATATTCTTAAGTTGGTTGTTGCCACATGGAGGTTCTCTAAATTTCTCTAAAATTTAATTTATTAATATTATTTTGAATCACCATCCTATTCTCTTAATTAGGTTTAACTATTTTAGGATTAATAATTATCCATACATTTATGTCCCTCTTTCCCCTTTTTACCTAATTAAATTACATTATCTACCTAAAATTTTTGAACATGGGAAGGGTAGAGTTTTTAAGGTAAAAAAATTTATTTCTTCCTATGATTCCCTTAACCCAAGTTTTATTATTGATTTAATTACCTCGGTTCTAATCATTATTTACCACTTGATGTGAATTTACATGGTTTTCATATCCTCATTATATTTATTAATTTTTTTATTTTTAATGATTCCAAGGGTGCCAAGTTTGGTCATGCCCTTCAAGAACGTCCCTTGAAGTTCCAAGGGTGTCATGCCTAACCGATTATTGGTGATGCCAAGGGTGCCAAGTTGGTTGTGCCTTTCAAGAAATTCCCTTGAAGTTCTAAGGGTGCCACGCCACTTCCCCTTCAAGCATTCACTCACTACAAGGGGAAAGTATAGGTGAAATGAGAGAGACCACTATCATCTCTTATGTTACCTGCTATAGTGAGACTAATGGTGGCAGGGATAAGGAATCCACCTTCCTACGTGCCCCCTGTTAAAATCCTCATGAGCGACCCTACTTTGGGACCTGCCCTCATGACATCGTGATCTTCAAGGCGAAGGTGTTTCAACCTTTCCATCCCAAGTCACGACAGGAGTGCTAGTGGGTGAGATTAGGGACACTGTCCCACCCCTCCCATGTAGTTCCATCCAATTGTACAACCCCATCACCCATATGTGAGTCATTCGGGCGAGCAACTAATCTGTGCCTCGAACCACTAACATATCATCAAACTATAGATAAACATATATAGCAGGTTTCAAAATTGACTTAGAATTTCAAAAACAAAATATAAATTTTCATCAAACAAGGTGTCGGGAGCTCGTCATTTGCAAGTGCCTCTCATGTTTTCCTACCATACTCAATAATCATCAGTAATAAGGTTTCTCATTGTTAGTCATTGTCATAATAGCATCATTAACATCATCTAGTCATTTGCATCATTGTTCGTTGTGAACGAGAACTAATGCAAGTAGGTAACATAGTGGACACATCCATCATGGATATCATCAACATAACATCAATGGAAACATACATATCCATCAAATCTATCAACATCGTAACATAAATAGAAAACGTACCTACACATCAAAGCTCTCATTATCATGATATCAATGGAATGCATACATATCCTTTACTCCTATCATCATCATAAATTCAATAGAGAACATGCATAAACGTTAATGTTACGATAATCATAATACTAATAGATAACATACATAATCATTGATGCTATATTCATAATAATATCAATGGAGAACATACATAAACATGACAACCACTAATATCACAACCACCAATAATAGAGTCATGTCTTTGGACCCTCAACTTGACGTCCTCAAAGAATAATGTGTGGGCCTTAGGGCTAAATAAATGTTAATCTCATATCACTGTCAGTCAACTCAAGCAGGGCACTACAATATTTAATATCACTCTTCTTGGAGGTACAATTCATCTTAGGACTCGTGTTATCTAGCAAACCAAAAAACAAGTGATACATATAAATGAAAAAATATTCAAATTTTTAGTCATCAAGAAAATCTATTTAATGCAATTAAGTTAAAAAAATTATTACAATAATAATTAAAAGTGAAAAAGTCAAGTCTCGCTAGTACATGTGGTTGAGGATGGGCCTTCTTAGCAAGGTGACCCATGATCAAACATCATAAGGGGAACTAGACTATGCCTTTTCAAAATTTGTAATTCATGAGTTTATATATATATTAACTCATTTATACATTTCATCTATTGTTTAATTTTTGTATATCATGATGAATTATTAATTAGGTAAATTGATCTATTCTAGGCCTAATATTAAATCTAGCGGGTTCCACAATAAGACGAACAATATATCTCATAGCTTTTATGGAAGATATCCTAGGAATTTATGACATAGAAAGACTCAAGACACCATGATGTTGGGGAACCTACTCCTTGAGCCTTGTCATAGTAGACCAAAGATAACACCTTGTCATATTTGAAATGACGTGGATGGGCTAACATCCCATTGTACCAATCACACGACCATTTCACAATCAGACTTATCTAACATTTGAACATGATTACCAATGACATATGGATTTGTAGGGTGAGACTATATAAAGCTTCTTTTAATTTCGTTGGAGTTTTGCCTTAGTTTTGAGGGATGTCCCTAGCCTTCTCCTACTTATGAAACTTCTCAAGTATGAGTTTGTGTACATGTTATTGTTTCTTGGATGCTCCTTTTGATCAATATGAAAATGAACATTGTTTGAGGTCTCCATCACATCTTAACATTTTGGGATAAGGACCTTCTAATGTCAATACCTTAGAATATCTTTTGCATCAAGATCCTCATATTGAAGGAACATATCTAGGCAAATTTTCCCCTTCTTTCTCTTGGAAGAAACCCAACAAGCCTCACTCCCGATATTTCCTCATTGAAAAAGATTTATGTGACTAAATTATTAAATTCAAACTATCTTTAATTGAGGAGAAAGAATATTTCTATTTCTTGGCATTTGGATTGGGTTATGAATCTAATGAAATATTATTAAATATCTAATATCACTTTTCTTGGATTTGCAATCAATTCGGTTTTTTCCTATAGATAACACTATAGTTGTCTATCCTTGAACGAAAGAAGTTTTAGTCATAAAATTTAGCATTAGGCTCAATTTATCTTTATATCAATATTTCTAATTTACACATGGAGTTAATGGAGTTCATGAATAAATCAAAACCACTCTTTATTGTGTGTATATTCTCTATCTTCATTTTCTACATGGGTGATATTTCCCATCCTACCTTTTTAATTCTTACATGCAAAATCTACGAAAGAATTGCATAATTCACTCGGTACCTTTAATGGTTTTACTCTAGAGATACTAAATTCACTAACATCTACCTCTCTCTTAGTCTACCTTTATTGCTAATTTTAGTAAGGGTATTCAAAAGAATCATCATGGAATCTGATGATTGTAGTTGGATGAGATTATTGCAAAATAGTTTCCCTCCATTATAGGGTTTAAATTAAGAATGATCACCTCATTTCATCTTATATTAATCAAAATGCTTAACATGAAAAAAAGAATGAAACTGCAAGCCCTCCATGACTATCAATAACAAGGTGTATCTAATTTCGAAGAAAATTATATGTAAGAAAAGTATCTTAACTCACACTCACCTTTAGATATAACCAACAAAACTCTCGTTCTAGTGATTAATATGGTGAAGGAGATGTATTAGAAATGAGGAAAATACTAAGAGGGGAGGTGAATGAGTATTGTAGGAATTTTAAAATTTTCTTTTATTTAGTAAAGATATTAGGGAACCAATAAATACTTCAACGACTATATATATTAGCATCACAAGAATCAAACATTAGAAGAAAAATTATCACACATAGATTCTTAAAACATTTCTTCACTTTACTTCACAAAGGAGAGATTCTACTTACTATTACAAAGTTCTCTAGCTACAACGAGAAGGAATATATTATTCCCCAATTCATCAATTACAACTAAAAGGAGATACAACCCCTAGCTTATCATCTATCATTGAAAGGATATCCAACCCTTAACTATTTAACAACCACTACTTGAAAGAGTTAAAACCTTTCAACAACAAGCTACCACTTTCTTGACCTAAATGATTTATCTTTCATAGAATTCTCACACTAAAATCATGAATGCTACTTATTTACATAAAAAAAAAAATTCTAATTTCAAACAGTTAACATAGACAACATATTATAACTTTAGCAACCTCTAATCATTGATCAATTAATAATGCACACGAGAAGCATCAATATGTAACCAACACACCCACTCAACTAACAAAATGCTCTTAAAAATTTGATTATTCTTATATAGAAAGTAGGAGTGATATTTTTAATTATTGAACTTGCACTTAATTTCCAATATCAGAGGTTTTGATCTCATTTTTTTTTATATATATATTTCTAGAATGTCGTATTGATGTGTAGAATAAGTCTTAAATCTCTCATTTGATGTCTCTATAAGAAAATATGAGGTTAACTACTCTTTTCCTCCATTATTACATTTTAAAATGTTTAGCAGTTTTCTTTTCTAATTCTTGTAGACTCCAAATTTATTGAATTTGCTAGACTTTCCTATGAGTTATCCATTCTACCCTCTGAGTTGGAAACTCATTCATGTGTTCATTTTCAAATATTAGTGCTATGTTCCTTTAGTTCAAAACCCCCAAATTCAGTATACATACCAGATTCTTCACTCCCAAGTCATCATGGATTTAAGCCCTTAGTTTAGGGATGAGTTGCTTAACCAAAGAAAACCATGTGTAAGCTTTCATTGACTCCTTTTGTTCCAAGCCAAAAGCGCTTATTTAACACAACAATATTGTACGACTCTAATCTAAACACTTGCGTAGAACGTCATCCTAGTCTAAACTTGATCTGAACTTAAATAGGAACACAAGAAATTACAGATATAACAATAAATAGAGAAATGAAATAAAAATAACACTTCATTTAATTAATATCACAATACTAAAATATGCTTACAAACGGAATGGAAATAAACTAGCTCAAGTGATGGTAGCTTATCTATGAGAAGAGATGTGGCGGCTATATGCCTCTGAACTATGTTACAATGAGGCTCCAAGATCTATTTACTATTTAGAAACAACGAAAAACCCAAATTACCTCAAAGCCTTACCCTAGGATATGAAGCGACAATGTTGGAGGCCTCATTTGGGTAAATTGGTACATTAATTTGATTGGGGTCGTAAGTTTGACATGCGATCTCCTTTGTTCTATTATAATACCATATTTCAAATATCTAAAAGAGGAGGCCACAAAAAATAAGGCCCTTTACTTTAACTGTCATTTTATTTCTTGGATTACCCTAGAAACGTTGCTTAGGGCTTGAAAAAGGCTTCGGAAGTTCAGGACCCAAAAAACTCCCAAAGATAGTAAATTGTGCTACAATTAAGGAAACTAAAAAAATGAAAGAGACAATGTTTGGGGTCCAAGTGGAATAGTTGGGTGGCCACTAATATCCACCTTCATTATTTGTCCCCTCTTAGGAAGAAATGGTCCCCATTGCATTGAGTGCCTCCATGAGATGGGGAAATTTATGTTGAACTTCATCCCTACTGAGCGAGTTTCCTTAGTGCAAGGGTTTGTTAACTTTGAAAAAATGATACATTTGGAGCTTCTGGTGGTGAGTGTTCTTGATTTGTGTTTCCACGGTTCAATCACTTGTGGCATGTTCCATGCAATTTGGGTTTAGCTCTTTTGGTGTGAGTTTTTCTGCAATGTGAGATGTGTCTAAGAATGGTTGAAAGTGTGGCTTAAGATAGTCTACATGGAACATTTGGTGCACACCAAGGAACAGTGGAATGTTGAGCTCAAAAGCACTATCACCTACAACCTTGGTGATGAATTATGGCTGATATTGGAGTGAGAGAAGTTTGTGACAGGGTCCAGTGACACACTCCTTCTGTAAATGTACCCAAGCTTTGTCACCCACGTGGAAGTTGTGTGTCACCCACTGCTGATCACGGCACTACTTTTACTTAGCATTGGATTTGTCCAATATATCATGGACCTACTCGCGGATGTGTTGAACATGCTCAATGAATTGTTATCCATGCCAGCTTCACTCGACACGAGATGAATATGCATGAGAAATTGAAAATGGTATGGCCACATTTGTGGGACATAATGGCTAAAATCCCAGCCCTACCTGAAAGGGGTTTGGTTTGTTGAGTTGTGGAGAGATCTCTTGTTGTTGTGATGGACATATGGGAGGATTTCATCCCATGTGTGTGGATGCTTTGAGTTGTACATGCGCATATTATGTATGATCATCCTCTTGATGACTTCTATTTGGCCATTAGTTTGGGGATGGAAAGCCATGGAGTTAGAGAATTTGGTATCTAGCATCGACCAAATACTTGACCAAAATTCCCTTAGGAATCCATTGTGACGATTAGAGACAATGGAATGCGGGATCCCAAAGTGTAACCACACTCCCTTAGAGAAGACCTTAGTAGTGGTTTGTGCTGTGATTCTCTTCTTGCAAGACGCCATAATGGCCATTTTAGAGAATCTATCGATGACCATGAAAATGAAGTCATTCATGTGTTTATTAGAAGGAATCCCCACCATGTAATCCATGGATATGAACTCCCATGGTTCACAAGTAGTAGGAAGAGGAGTATATAGGTCTTGCTTATTTATGGATGGTTTGGTAAAGATGGAGATAGTGGAGGATTTAATGTACCTCCCAACATCGTAATGAAGAATCTAGCAACAAAAATATTTTTGTAGTACTACCATTATTTTCTCTACTATGAAATGTCGAGGGACCTCACTATAGTGCACCTGCCAAATCATCTTGTCATAGTTGCTTGAAGGAGCAAAGATGTGTCCTAGGTGGCATAATAGCACATTGTGGAGTTCAAAATTTGGAACTTGCCTACCTTCAAGGAGTGATTGGTGATCTACTAAGGCAATCTACAACCTTATTGGTGTTTCCATTCTTGTACTTAATGTTCAAATGGAATTGTTGCATGTATGTGGACAATTTATGATGGCAATCATCCTGCAACTTCCCTTGTGTCTGTATGATTTGTAGGGGTCAATGGTCTATGTGGATGACAGTTTCCTTACCCATAATGTAATGCTTCCATTGTGTTATGCCCCTATAACAATAGGTGTCATATATCATGATTGACATGTTGAGCTTTATAATATGTTCATACCTTCACTTGTTGCAAAGGTTTTCCATATTTGTAAAAAATTAAAAAAAAAAAATGTAAAGAGGGTATACCGTAAAAGAAAAATAAAAGGGTGAAAAGAATAAAAAGATGGTCAAAAAAATGAAAGAAAATGAACCCCAACAAAAACAAAGACCGGGAAAGTGTGCAAGTCTAAATGCCACTACTGTATTACTATTGTAGAATAAACAATTGTGTACATTTTGTCACTTATGCCACAATTTATGAATAGCCAAACAGTTTAAGCTTGGCTAATTCATTTTTCAATTTCATGTTGTAGAAATAGAGAATAAATATCTAACCAAATAGTTTAATCTTGACAAATAAGTAGATAGGTAGAGTGAAAAAGGAGCTCAACAATTTAATCTGAGCCCTTGGATGTAATAAGTGTAGACATAGATAGGCATTACCATTTAAAAGAAAAGAAAGTTTGATAAGGGTATGCGAGTGTAAGTGCGCCCTAATAAAGAAGTAAAAATGCTAGGTTAAGTAGGTAGGGTAAGTAGATGATGGCTGCAGAAATAATATGATGAATGATATGTCTAAAATGTGAAAATATTTTTACTTTCATCATAAGGAAAATGACATGTATCACATGGAAGGCACATCAAGCAAGAAAATTTAAAATAATTAACTCCCCTACTCATTTCCCCTAAATTTTCACTAATTTCCCCTATGTGCCAAGGTATCTATTAAATTGGTGGGGCTTAGAGCATTTCTCTGACTTCTGGAGTGACCAGACCCTCGGCCCAATGATTTATAAATGCCTAAGTACTTAAGCCCATTTATCAATCATCATATCCCTTTATAATTCATTCATCCCCTTCATAAAGTTTTCCCTAAGTAAAATCCTATTTTACTTCGGGAAATTAAAATATTTTCACAAAAACCCTCATTATTCACTTAGCCTAAGTTTCAAATACGCACATGAAAATGTTTTAGACTTAGCACTTTTCCGTTCAATTTCATATTAACAACTAACATATGTTATTAAGTAATTCCCTTATAAAAAGTCACCTGCTCCCATATTACTTTAATATGTAAAAACCCAAAAAACTTATATACCCCACCCCTTGGTTAAATATAATCATAACACACCATTAATAGGGATTAATTAGTTAATATGTAACTAATTAAGAGCCCCGACCCCCACCATAATAAAAAGAGGATTAATTAACCCCCACAGTTAATTAATAACTTTCCTGACCAATCCCATCGCTCCTGATATAATTATAAAAATATTTAACTACATCGGGCCCACCCCCATTAATCTCCAGTCACGATCACCTCCCCGATAGCCGTCCCATCAAGCCCTCTAGGTCCCACGACTATCATGCATATCGCACGACCCTCTGCGACTGAACGTTAGCGTGTGATCGCAAAGCGGTTGTGTGAACGGTGCCCACACCATGCATCGCTCATCATATGGAATCATGTGGATGGACCTGAATACTACCCCCCCCCATGAGCGGTGCGATAAAAACCACCTACCACCTCCCACTAAATGGTAAAAAATCAAATATTCCCGCTGACACCACGTGTCCAAAATCATTTTTTCGTTCTATTCTGCAGACACATGCATGCAGCAAACTGAACGATGAAGGTCAACCAGCTTGTACTCCCAACCGCCAACCACCTTCGGAATTTGCATTCGATGCTGCTCAAAGTCCTCCATTCACACCAGTGTACCTGCCTTCCATTGCCCGTCCCCAAAAGCAAGTATTTACCAAAATTCCCATCAGGAAACCCTCTGATTTCTTGTTTTCGCTACAAATTAATAGAAAAGAATCCCAATTCACCATAATTCAGTTACCACATTTAAAATTCAAGTTCCTAGACCTTCTGTTTCATCAATCTCACTTAAAAACAATGAGTTTCCTATTTGAATCCACAAGAACGAGAATGGAAACCTCGGTAGCCCTAAATATTGCACCCATTACCACCTCATACTGTTATTTAGACTATCTGCCTCTCGTCGATAAGGATTTCCAAATAGAAGACCTAACCACTGATAAAGACCATCTGAAAGTGTTTTTCGAGTGACAAGATAATCATTTGAATGGCCATGATGCCATAGGACTGTGGGAATCCAACCTCCCAATGTACTTTCTCTCTTCAGTGCATATTTTTCCTAATATAATCCATCAGTGCCATGCAAATTATGACCCCAAACTTAGAGCAGTGATGTGTCCCAATTAAATAGTCCTCTTCACAATAACTATTGACTCAATCAATGAAATGTTGCAATTTCATCTAGTCAAGCCCTAACCCCCATTTCCCTTGGGGATTTGCTTGAGAAATCAACTAAGTTATCCCAATCTGAACTCAATCGCCTCTATGAGACCTTCATAGTAAAAGAACATCAACCTAAAGATCCCCCTCCTTATATCTCAACTTTCTTGACAAATACAGGAAAAATCATAGTTGATATGATAGCTGCAATCATGGGATTCAACACTAGTGAGTATGTAGATGAGTTGGTCTTAGTTTTGTTGTGCATATTTACCCCCAATCAGCCCCCTGCTGTCAGGTATAATTATGATTCATATATTGCTGATAAAATCCATGATGAGTTCATGAGATTGGAAAATGAAAAGGTTTTCAAGTACTCCACCTTATATATCACCTCATCCTCTACTATTAGTTTTGATCACTATTGTATTGGGTGGCTTCCCATGGATGATCATCATATTTTTTTTCTTCTTCTCTATTGACCATCTGTTTTACCCTTTTTAATTCTGCAATCTGGGATCTCATAGTAGAGATTTCTGACTTAATATTGTGATTCTCATGACTCACTTCTCCCAAGGTGAGTGATCTCACCCTGTCAGGTTTTTCTCGGTGCCTTTGAAAATATTTGGTGTTTCTTTCAAATGAAGCATCAATAAACAAAGATTTCTTACCTGAGTTTTTAGAAGTGTTAGATTTGAAGCAGGTGGATCCATGACATGATTTATTTAAAAGCACAAAGAGATGCTAGAATTACAGAAGTAGCTCTTCAACAAAATTTCCATGACATTGCTGGCATATGGTACAATGGAGGTCCTCGCACTCGCATACATGAAAAATATTTTTGTATCTACAGAACAAGAAATCTGGCATGGATAGGATCTAAACATTGGCCTACTCATCTGGCTACTCTTTGGCCAAAAGGAGATCCAAAAATTACTTTCCCTGACACTCTGTATGATTTTATAGGCTAGAAGCAGTTATGGTGGGACTTCCTCAATGTTGGGTCCCTACAATACTAGTGATTACCCCATTACTATTGTAGTTATACCCCTTATTTATATTGGTGTGCCCTATCACCCCCATGTTGTTATTTTTGTGCCCCATAGAATCCCTCTATTGTTATTTTTGTGGCTTTATATTATTATTGTTAGGTCGGCTCGATTACATTGTGACTCCCTAGACTCCTATATATAGAAATGAGGTTTTGTCATTTGTATCATCAAAGAATTGTTCATTTATGTAATGTAAAGGAGGTTTCCCCCTCGAAGAGGATGAATTCTAGGAAGTTGATATATCTTTTCTATCTTTTCTTGAGCCGGTTTCATAACATTTGGTATCAAAGCTTTGGATTCTAGGGTTTCGCTGCTCCAAACAGGTCATCGTGGCATTTTCACTATAACCTTTTTTTTGTGATGTTTCATAAGTCACAAAAAAACCCATTTGAGAAAAAATCGCACTGAACCTTGGGTATGAATTTCAGTGCTTTTCGCGCGACATTGGCGGAGATATGATCTGAGGAAGTTGGTATTTTTGCAGACTCCTAAATTACATTCAAAACAGGTGACCTGGGGAAAATCGTCATAACTTTCTCTCTGGGGATCGGATTGAAATTTCGTAAGAAGGTATAGAAAGAGGAAGAATTGTAGTTTCTTGTATGCGTGTTTCAGATTGAAGGTTGAAACAGTGACTTGTGGCACGTCGTACAAGTTCGCTCTACTGAACTAGCCTAAAAGCAAGTCATTGTGGGAGATTTCACATAACTATTCCTTGGAGAATCCAATTTGGGTCAGACTTGTGGCATTGGAAAGAGGATGTAGAAGGCTACTAAAGGTCACAATTTTAGAACTGGATGTTCCTAAATTACAGAGATACATCAGATTCAATATCAAGCTTCTATAAAGTGAAAAAGGGTGTGTAGTTTTTTTAAAATTTTTGTGTAAGCTTGGTTTAACGGAATTCAAAGGGCATAGTAAAGCATTATTATCAGTAATTGATGCCCCGAGGAAAGAAAATGTAAACACCTAGTAAGGAACCTGAAGGCTCTAGCATGACTCATGAAGAAGAGGAAGAAATGCTACATGATATATCAAAATTACAAGAACAAGTGCAACAAATGTCACGCTCACAAAAGCTAACAGATGCTAAGATAAGTGGCATGGAATCTAAGATAAATGGCGTCGAATCTAAGATCAATGGCATGGAATCTAAGATAAAGGGCATGGAAGCTAAGATGGATGATTTGAAGACAAATTTGAGGACAGATTTGAAGGCAGACATGACAGATTTGAAGACAAATTTGACAAATTTTCTACAAGAAATACTTACTAATGGTGAAAAGGTTGTAAAGGAAACTCATGATGTGAACAAAAGTAATGTTAATCATGATTCCATAGACACTAATGTTGGATCGAAGGCCCACCATATTCCAAAAATCGATATGAGGAAGTTTGATAGCAAGGATCCCGCCACATGGATATTATAGATGGAGCAGTTCTTCGATCTCAATAATGTGCAAAACACACAAAAGGTACGTAGGGAAACTGTATATTTGGAACCAAATCAGTTTGTATGGTATCAATGGCTTTTCTCTCATAAAAAATTTATCACTTGGGCAATTTTTACGGAAGAATTGATAGCACATTATGAAGATACAAAAAGCAACACTTTTTTTAGCCAATTGATAAGTCTCAAACAAAAGGGTTCAGTAATGGAGCACATTGAGGAGTTCCAAAAATTGAACATAAGGGTAAAAGATATTCCAGAGGAGCATAGGATTGATGTGTTCATAGGGTCTTTAAAGGATAATATCCAACATGATGTTCACCTTTGGGAACCTAATTCATTAGAGAAGGCATTCAGGTTAGCAAGAAAAATGGAAAGCAAAATTATGGCAACCAAGAAGCATACCACTCACAACTATAAGGACGGAAGTGTTGTTGCCCCTAGTCTTCCACAACCTATAAGGTTGACACCACAACAATTGGAAGAAAAAAGAGCAAAAGGGATTTGTTATAGTTGTGATAGAAAATACAGTAAAGGTCACAAGTGTGCTGAGAAGAAATTATTCTACATAGATTGTGAAGAGGAAGAAGAAAAGGAGCAAGAAAGGTCAAAAGAAGAAGATATACTCCAGGAACAAAGCCTAGATGAAGAA
Source organism: Pinus tabuliformis (assembly GCA_031772625.1). Classification (NCBI taxonomy): domain Eukaryota; kingdom Viridiplantae; phylum Streptophyta; class Pinopsida; order Pinales; family Pinaceae; genus Pinus; species Pinus tabuliformis. The sequence continues at coordinate 243,377,573 of CM062814.1, forward strand.
AAAATAAATCCAACCATATCTTGTAATGTATTGGTGGTAATTACCACTCCTCAAACCATCAAGATAGAAGGACAAATCAAGAAGAAAAAGGTAATAGTGTTGATTGATTCAGGAAGCACCCACAATTTTATTCATTGTAGGGTAGCAAAAGAATTGAATTGCTTCCTATATCCAGCACCAGAGTGTCAAGTGATGATTGCAAATGGAGGAACAATAAATTGCTCTTGAAGGTGCCATAATATCAAGCTATCCATGGGAGCATATGTATTGACTAGCCCAATGCTTTCCATTCCAATGGGAGGTGCTGATGTTGTACTAGGAGTCCAATGGCTACAATCCTTGGGTACAATAGCTTTTAATTTTCAAGAACTTTTCATCAAATTTTCTACGGAAGGAAAGGAAGTGGAATTAAGGGGTATTGTAGGGAAACCAAGAAAGATAATCAGCTCTAATGGTATGACAAAGCTTCTAAAAAAGGAGCAAAGAGGTGTAATTGCACAATTATGTTCGCTAGATGTTTCCACATCGGAATCATCTATTTCTCCATATCTGCAAAAAGTCATGGACAATCATTCCAAGGTAATTGAGACTCCCAAAGGTCTCCCACCTATGCGTGATCATGACCATGCTATTCATCTGATTCTAGGAAGTGTTCCTCCAAACATCATGCCTTACAAGTACCCCTATGTGCAAAAAAGTGAAATTGAACGTATGGTTGCAGAAAATGCTAGACGTTGGTATAATTCAACCAATTCAAAGTGCTTTCTCTACTCCAGTAGTATTGGTGCACAAGAAGGATGGATCATGGCGCATGTGTCCGGATTATAGGGAGCTCAACAAGCTCAATATTAAAGATAATTTCCCCATTCCTGTCATTGATGAATTACAGGATGAATTGCATGGATCAATTTACTTCACCAAGTTGGATCTTCATTCGGGATATCATCAAATTAGAATGAATATTGAAGACATTCCGAAAACGGCATTTAGAACTCATGAGGGTCATTATGAATTTTTGGTCATGCCTTTTGGCCTTACTAATTCACCTTCAACATTTCAAGGATTGACGAATTCAATTTTCAAACCATTCCTTAGAAAATTTGTGTTAGTATTTTTTGATGATATACTAATCTACAACAAGACTTGGAAGGATCATGTTGAACATGTTGACAGGGTGCTACAACTATTGGAGGAGAAACAATTATATGCAAAAAGATCCAAATGTTTCTTTGGAGTTTAGGAGGTGGAATATTTGGGTCATATTGTATCTCATGAAGGAGTTAAGGTAGACCCTAGAAAAATTAAAGCCATTAAGGAATGGAAAATCCCAACGTCCATAAAGCATCTACGAGGATTTCTTGTGTTGACAGGGTATTATCGCAACTTTGTTAAGAATTATGGGAGAATAGCAGCACCTCTAACAACATTATTGAAGAAAGATGCATTTTCATGGACTCCGGAAGCAACAAAGGCCTTTGAACATCTTAAAGGGGCAATGTGCCAAGCACCGGTCTTAGCTACACCGAAATTCACAAAAACCTTTATTGTGGAATGTGATGCTTCAGGAAATTGAATTGGTGTTGTTCTAATGCAAGATGAAAGACCGATTGCTTTTGAAAGTCATCCAATCAAGGGAAAGTTTCTAAGCAAAGCTATTTATGAGAAGGAAATGTTGGCAATACTCCATGCACTTAAGAAATGGCGACCCTACCTAATGGGAAGACACTTCAAGGTAAAAACGGATCATGATAGCTTTAAATACTTTTTAGAACAAAGATTATCCTCTGAAGAGAAACAAAAGTGGGTCACAAAGATGTTGGGTTATGACTTTGAAATCATCTACAAAAAAGGGAAGCAAAATGTGGTGGGAGATGCACTCTCAAGAAAGGATGAGGATGTGGAAGCATTGTTGTGCGCCATTTCTATTATCGAACCAGATTGAATAAACGAAGCAAGGGAGGAATGGAAGAATGATGAAGAAGTGTCGGCACTTATTCGAAAGCTACAACAAGATTCCAGTTCATTTGATACATTTAGCTGGAAAAATGATTCATTATGGTACAAAGATCGCTTATACCTATGTAAGAATTCCCAGCTAAAACAAAAGATTCTTATGGAATTGCACACTTCTCGCTTAGGAGGGCACTCGGGATTTTTAAAAACTTACCACAGGGTTAAGAAGGAATTTTTTTGGGATGGCCTTAAATCAAATATTCAAAAGTTTGTGGTGGAATGTTTGGTTTGCCAACAAAATAAAGTTGAAACAATTAAGACACCGGGTCTATTACAACCTTTATCCATTCCAAGCCAACGTTGGGAGGAGGTTTCAATGGATTTTATCACAGGTTTACCCAAGTCTGAGGGAAAGAGTGTCATCATGGTGGTAGTTGACAGACTTAACAAGTATGCACATTTTTGTGCATTATCACATCCATTTAAAGCCAGTACAGTTTCTACTGCATTTATGGAAACAATTCAGAAGCTACATGGAAACCCATAGATTATTGTAAGTGACAGAGATCCCATTTTCACTGGAAATTTTTGGACAGAATTATTTTCTTGTCTTGGTATTCAGTTAGCTCATAGCTCATCTTATCATCCTCAATCTGATGGGCAAACTGAGATAGTAAACAAATGTTTGGAAGGATATCTTCGTTGCTTTGTATGTGATAAACAGACACAATGGGTCAAATGGTTGCCTCTGGCTGAATGGTGGTATAACACTTCCTTCAATACAGCAACAAAAATGACCCCATTTATGGAACTTTATGGGTATCAACCACCATCCATCACATAATATTTAAGAGAAAATTCTAAGGTTTAGGCAGTGGAACATCACATCGAACATTAAAAACAGGTCCTACAACTCTTAAAGGATAACCTCGTGTTGGCACAAAATAGAATGAAACAACAGGCAGATCAACATCGCAGTGAAAGAAGTTTTGATGTAGGTAATTGGGTATTCCTATGGCTACAACCATACAAGAAAATGTCCCTAAAGCAAGCTAAGAAAGGTAATAAATTATCACAAAAGTATTATGGTCCATACAGGGTGTTGCAAAAGATTGGTACTATGGCATACAAATTGGAGCTTCCTGCAGCTTCTCGATTGCACCCAGTTTTCCATGTTTCATGTTTAAAGAAGGTGTTGGGCCTCAAAATAGTCCCTATTTTCACTCCATTATTCACCAATATCTTCACATTTTACCTTCATGTCACCTCCATTCCACCTCCACATCATTCCATTTACTTCATTATGGGGTTATAACAATGCTTTTCCAAAGTTTATTAATTCTTAACATTTTTAAGTGGATTTATGGCTAAACTTTAGAAAATAAGATGCTTATACTTGTACCTAACAATTAGAATGAGTTTGTTGACATGTGTAGGCACAAAGGAAGCTTCCAGGGCATCTTTATGTGGCCTTGAATGATCAAATTCGAATTTGATAAGATAAGCCTCATGGAAAAGAGCATGATGTCATGGAGAAAATCATAGACCTCATGGAGGAGATCATGGAGGATAGGGTTATGTGTCTAGATGGTTGAGAAATGTATGGAACTAAAGAGAGATTAGTGGATCATCATTATGAGTTTGTTATCTCATCTCATTGTATAAATAGGAGTACCTCCTCCATTCCAAAGGGAGGACTCTTGGAGCATTGTATCCAACTTATGATGGAATAGAATAAAGCTTCATTTTACATATATTTTCATTATGTAGTTTTAGATATAAGTTGTCTTAGTGTAGTATATGGAATAGCTTGTCACTATGTTCTTAGGAGAATTGAGCTCACTCTAGAAGGATCAAAGGAACATGTTATTTCATATTAGATCTTATTTCATTTAATTGCTTAGATGTTTGAGGATTTGTTTGTGACTGATGAATGAGTTTTAAATTAGAATCTTATTAGCATATGAGAGGATAACCAAGGGTCTAAGTTAGGCTCTCTCTCTCCATTTGATTTGCATGATAATTGAAATTCATTCTTTTATGTTTCAAGTTATTTCATTTCTTATGCTTATGGATGAATCTTAGTTTAGTTTGGATTAGTACATGAGAGGACAATCAAGAGACTAAGTTAGTATTTCTCTCTCTTTGAATCTGAACAACAATTAAAGTTCATTCTCTTGTTTTCATTTCAAGTTTCTAGTTTTATGTGATCAATGATTTCTCTATGATACTGTAGGGAAGGACAACCAGGACCTCCTTAGTTAGGGGCCTCTTCCCTTGCATATTATATTGAATCGTAAAGTTAGTTGCCTACTCCTGCATATATTTTGTTGGCATCATCACAAGCTTACGAGTTTCCCTGGTCGATAATTTAATGCAGCAATTTAAGCCCAATAAATTGCCCAACAGAAGGTTATAGGCGACAAGCTCCTAGTGCAAATAATATTGCCAGAACTTGATGAGGAAGGAAAAATTATATTGGAACCTGTTGTGGCCAGCAACAACCCCCCCCCTTATTCAGCCTAATATCAGTCATGATGATAGATTGAATGGGGGACCCTTAGTTAATCTTTAAAAAACAAAAGATTTCTTTTTGAAATTACAAGCATAAAACGTAGAAAAAGGTCCTTAGACGATTTAAGCCTAAAACCTATGTTCATAAAAGAAAATCTCTAAGAGTGCATCTCTAAAAAGATAAAAACACCTTCGTTCCTCTCTAGAAAACAACATCACATCGCAATGCACTAGCCTCCATAAAGAAAAACTTATAAACCCGTCGATCTGTGATGTTGCGATCGCACGATCGCATATCGCAGAAACCAGGCAAGGTACGTTGGCGAACATTGAATTGTTGCGATATGCGATGTGCCGATCTGCGATGTTGCGATCACTGCCGTTTGCGATCGGGCGATATGAAAAGATGCGTTGGCAAATCATAAAAGCACCTTGATACGACTCTTTCGGGCACGCCACCCAAAGAAAATCCACTTACCATAAACTGACTTGGGAATTATGCGCATTCAATGTCAGTAATGAATTAGTTGTCAGTTATTAAGTGGCATAAAGATGCGTGCCTTAATGCGGCTTTTGCTTCACGTAAGGTGGCGTATCTAATCTATCTCTTGCATTTAACGCCTTCCCATCACCTTTCTGATCGATCTTTCCATTTCGCTCTTAACTTGCAGGAGCAAAGCTCGAAGGCAAAACCAAATAGAAACGCTAAGCGAGATGGGGAAAAAGAACAAAGCTCAGAGCTCAGAGACAAGGGAAAAGACCAAAGAGATGGCGCCCCTCTACACAGACACTGCATGCAATAAGGATGCGGGTATCTCAACTTGGGAAGGCATGTATAGGATATTGGAGGAAGAGAATCCGAGAATAATCAAAGCAACTCCGGCTGTCGCAGATGCATCGCGTTCATCAGAAGCATCTCTGGAAGACCTGGCATGTTCTTTCCTCCATAGAATTGCAGCGAGGCCAAAGATCCTGCCATACACAGACATGATCAAATGGATACTAGATGATGCGGAGTTGCACCAGAGACAGTTCAGAGCCCAAGGACATGGAATCATGGTAGCGTTTTCAGCTCAAGACCTAAGGCTCATGTATCATTTACCTGAGCCGCAGACGACCTACAGTGCAGAGTTCGTTACAAAGTTCGTAGCAGAGAATCCCGACCTATCAGATACTACTAAGGAGTGGTCGAAAAGAGATGAACTGTTGAAGAAGGATAAGAACGGTATGTATAGCACTAGTTCTCTTACTTCTCCATATTGTTTCGCTGCGGCTATGCTATGTAGAATATTCGGTAAGCCAGATATCAATAAATTTCCAACCGACTGGTTACCCCTAATTGATGCTGCAACTAACTCTGAGTTAGTAGACTGGGCCAAAATCCTTTCTGACACTCTGTATAAGGCGATCCTCCACTACCGTTCTAAAAGATCCCACTCCCAAAGAGTCTATCTGCCTTTTTATCTGTTTGCCTATATAATGGATTCTATCTGTCTTGTATCCAAGTTCCCTACCATGGGTTGGCAATGGACTACCCAGGACCCATTGCCCATTCATGTCTATCATAAAATTCTGTGGGATTCCCAGTTTGCCCCCCATTTTTATCAGATTTTCCATGGTCTTATATTACCCATGCATAGGATAATATACGGTAAAGATCCCCCAAGATGCTCCCCTGAGGCACAAATTGATATCACCTCCATCGCAAGATGGTTTGGGGAAGAGTGGTTTACCTATATCCGACTTTTCGGAAGCACAGTACCCCCGCACGTCCTACCCTTATATATCCCAGATAAATTATTGGCCCGAGAAATCGCTTATCAGACTTGTTCTGAAGGTGGTTTAACCAAAGACCTAAAAAACAAAAAGAAGGCCATTTGGCCTCCATTCCCAGTCACGTGTGGGGTCTTCTCTTTATTCGATGTAGGGCACGCTTTGGGCAAGGTGGAGAATGTGATGTGTCTCAAACTATTTAAACTCCCACCAAGGCCATTCGACCCAAATAAAGTGGCCCAAGAATTTACAACTAGCGTCAGGATAAGTGTGTTCTCTGGGCAAAAAGATCTGTTTGACGATCTTTTTCAGGGAAAGAACTCGCTCGAAGAAGTTTTGCAGGAAGCACGATCGAGGCTATCCCCGGACGACTTCCGGAAATTCACCTCTTATAGAGAAAGAAGGCTGTCTAGCATTCCACTGGAAGGACTGCGAATAGCTACCAGAGAACCGACTCCGAGCGTCAGCCTCAGTGAACACTCCGGTGCCTCCAAATCTGATTCCAGTGCCGTGCAAGAAATATCTCCAGATCTTGAAGGGTCTGTCCACAAAGAAGAAAGAAACGAAGAAACAATCAAGGACACAGCTCAGTCAAGTTCTATGGCTCAGCAGCAAGTTGCCGCCTCGTCATCAAGAGAAGTTCCTCCCCCCGTCACCGAAGCACCTCTTGTTACAGTAGAATTAGATAAAGAATGGGAGACCTTCAATGAACTGATTAATCTTGAAGGTCAGGTCCCGAAAACACCTGTGGACAACACGCAGGTGGCGCAAGAGGTCCTCTCAACCATCGTCAGTAGCACCACAGAGATGGAGCATCTTCCTATCGCTCCATCCTCAGAACTTCTACTTAGCATAGAAGAGATCCCTCCACTAGACGTATTCTACAGCCCACAACACAGGGCAGTTGTAAGAAGACAAATAAAGAAAAGAAAGCTTGCGGATGCACTAGCTCAAGATGCTGAACACCTAGATGTCTTGTGGAAAGACCCGAATAGCAATCCAACTGAAAACCTCAATAAGTTGTCTCAGATTGCAGGAGCATATGCTTCTACGACCATCGACAAGGCCTCTGAAGTTCAACAACTTCTAAAAGAACGCGAGAGTCAAATACAACTGCTGCAACAACAGTTGCAACAACCCAATATAAACGCTGAAGCTTCCAAGCAGCTTGAAAAACTACAAGAAGATTTTCGCCAGATGCAGCTGAGCCACCAAAGAAATATTGAAGAAAAGGAAAAGCAACTGCAGACGGTGCAAGAAATGCACAAGGATGAACCCAAGCTGACAGAATTTATTTCAGAGTCCATCAGCTTGAACAACCAACTGTCACAGCAACAGGAGGACATGGTACGTAGAATATCACAGTGGAGGGATTTTTGTGAGCTGAGCAACAAGATCACCAGCCAAGTAGTGGAACTACGGAATGACTATGACCAGGCCAACAAAAGAGTAACAGAATATCTGGCTTGGCAAAATGACGAGGAAGGGAAAAGAGCAGGGGCGCCCAAGATTAATGAAAATCACAAAGACTTGCTCTTCAATAAATGGGACGAGCAAATAACACAGGCGGAGCAGGCAGCAGAGTCAGCAGCAACACAGGCGACCATACTTATCGATTGTGTAAATGAAAATTTGCACAGAACTAATTTGATTTCAGAATCCACCCCGGGATACTTACCAAGTGCGTTACAGCTGGAAGCAGAAAGCAGAGGCAAGCGGGAAGACAATTCAGGCATTGAATAGGTTAAACTGGGAAAGTTACTGGACTTACTTAGTTAAGCCTCACAGCCAATGCATGACGGTAAGGTGCATCATGAACGCGGCCGAGAAAATAGCGCTAGCTCTTATGGACGTTGTTTTCGCAGCCCAACTAAGCACGGAAGTCGGCCAACCGACTCTTCTCACGCCCATGCTTGATAACTTCAATTTCAGGGACCAGATTAAGAAGTAATTTCAATTTTGAAAGTTGTTTTTCTTTTTGTTTTACTGAATTAGAAAAAGGACGGTCATTTGAGAGCCGTATCCTAAAATTTTGTAATAATACTATTATTAGGATTAGATAGTAGTATTTCAACCCTTCTCATTGCATTGGAGAAGGGTCCAGATATTTGTCAAAAACTTGTCCTCAGAACATGCACTTTTGCACCCTCAGAGGAGGTTTTGATGAATGGAAGGATCGTGATTTATTTATGTTTGCATTCTTATGTCTGTCACTGATGTTGCACTTCTGTACTCTTGGTAGACGTTAGAAGCAAGTAGAGGTAGATCGTTATTGTTTGAAGTCTATGGGTAAGAATTAGTCATTAATGGTACTTTTATCTCTTGATTAATTTCTGCTTGTATTCTTAAAGCGATATACAGCTGATATTGTTTGCATGTTAATGTATGAATATATAAGTTATCATTTGGCACTTCTGTACGGTGGATTTGTCTATTTATGCTTAATATGCAAATGATTTGATTATGCGATGTGTTGTTCACAACCGCTCTGTCTAACTTCTTATGCAGAATGGTTTATCTTTATTGATTTATATTCTGATATCAGTTGAATGATCTTTATTACCAGCTGCTGTTAGAAATCTTTCTAGATCGCATGATAAAAGAAACATCCCGGGTTAATGTAAATTCTGTGTGTTGTTTTCATTTGATTATAGTAATTTAGGCTCAAGTTTGTAAGATAGATTTACAGTAGTCTTTAGAACGTTTCTTAGAAGTAACTTGACCAAAATTCCACACACACACACATACACATCCCATGCATCGGGAAGTTGGTCCCGTTATCCCCAGTCGGACCCGCTACTCCAAACGGGCAAGGAGCCGCCAACCAGGTTCTGGACTGGGTGGGTATCCCCCTTGTTGTTGACCCGACTTCGGGGCCCTCAACATTTCTGGCGCTAGAAGGAGGGCCTGAGCATATTGTCTGTTGGGATATGTTTAAAACTAGAAGTCCTGGAAAAGGATGTCTACTCACAGAATTCCCATTTGGAGTTGCATCCAGGTTCCTACATCTTCCAACACTCCACCGGACGTGGTAAGACTATTATCTCAGGTAAAATTTAATGCGGAGAATAATTCTTTTGCATTTCATCACGCCTTACAGTTCATTCATAGAGTCTCTACTGCTGATATTCAGAAAATTGACGAAGGCGTTCTGTGCAGGATTTTTACTCTCACGTTCACAGCAGAAGCTAGGAGATGGTGCAGGAACCTCCCAGCTGCATCAGTCCACAGCTGGGACCAACTCGTTAAAGCTTTCATCTTGGAATTTGATTGCTATGAATACGACCAGGTGCATGATGAAATCGACTATCTGCGAAAACAAGACGAACCCGTGAGGGATTTCAATATACGATTTCATCTTAAATGCCTACAATATGATCTTGAGGATGAGCTCACAGATGAAGAATCCTCGGATTATGATGAGGTTTCCCTACCCCCGTACCTGACCAAACAGAATTTAGCCTAGGAGTTCTGCATGCTCTGACACCAAAAGGCGAAGGCGAAAGTACTGGAGAGGAAAGCGCCCTGACACCAGAAGACGACTTTGAAACAAAGTCAAACAATATTTTTTCAAATCAACATATGCTGACGCCAAGGTTAGATCCATCCACTCTTTCTCTTTCGAAAGATATCGACAAAAGAAGGTATGATCTAAGGCCTGATACTTATTGTGAATTTGATGAACGAGATTTATTTAATGTTTTTAAATACATTGCTCCGAACCACACTTTTCTCTTTACCTTGATGTTTTCAGTGACAACGTTCTTCTCCCTCATAATGTCAAGTCTATTCCATCAGAGGGTTATTCAAACAAGACATCACTGGATTTTCAAAGTAAAGAGACCATCATATCACAACCTACGACTTATATCGAACAAGAGCTACCTCATCTGCCTTGTCTAAAAACACACAATGAAAAAGAGGATCATAGGGAAAATAGTAAAGTCTTTCGAGATAATTGATTTGATAACTGTGATAGTGTCAAATTATCACGAGTAATCAAATTAGGGTCAGATCATAAGAAACATCTCAAATCAGAAGCAATCCCATCTAACCCTCATCTCAAAACAAAATCCCATTTGGATGATTTTACTATCCACGACGATGCTCCTATCTACGATTCATATCAAGAGGAGATCTCCATCCCTGATCGCAATCATCATTCAAATTCTGATTCACAGGACCCGGCCAGTTCTTGTGAAAAGCGGAAAGTTACAGATAACTCCCAGACGTGCGACCCCACTGTATATACAGCTACCCAATCTTTTCTTTCTCACTTATGTTCTTTGTGTACAAAATCAAATTTCTCTTTAAAACTCCAAAATTTTGATAGATTAGATTTTGGCGATTTATGTATAAAAACTTTCATTTCAAACGAGATCCCTAAAAACTCAGAATTAACAATCGACGGGTCACAAGCCACCAAAATCGAAGAACATATCTCACGGATTGGCTTGCTGTCCTTTCCATCGAAAGATCGCCCATTCACAAAAGAAATTCATCCCAATTTCTGTGATCCGATAGGTATTCAGTTGGAAGAAACCTATCACAGGAAAATAAAATCAAACAAGATTCCAACTGGATTCATGATTCCTTATCCCCTAAACAACAAGTCATACCCATGGGGAATTCGATTCATTTTTTTTATACTTAGGCAATCTATGCGGCTAGGAATAATAATGAATCGTTGGTTCCACTAGAAATACCATTTTTCTTAGCTATTCCCTATACATAATTAGAGTAGGAGTAGTGGTAATTTAGATAGGGTATTAGCTTGCTTCAAATAAAGATAGGCAAGGTCAGTCGTATTCTCTACATGACCCTAGATAACAATTGCCTATCCAGAATAAAGTTTGTTCTGGCTAAAATAGTATTTGACGGTTGCCAAAGAAACCTTGTCTCTGTTAAAGATTTTGAAATTTCGGCTCTTATGAATGGCTAATCCTGGGAGAGTCTGGCCTTTATTATCAATAGATCTTTAACCCAGAGATGATGTTAAATTTTAAACCCAGAAAATTCTCAAAGAAAGTTATCTCAGTAAGGAATTCGTTTATAGATCAGCACAATGAAAGGTATCAATATTAGAATAAAGATTCTCTGTAAAGAACAACCATTATCAAAAGCAACCCTATCATTGTCGTCCGGAACTTTCTTAAGGAAAGAGAATTTGACTTCCTCCCTACTAAAGGAAAACGCAACGTTCAGAGAAATGACCTAGAAAGATGCTATATCTCAAAGAATAAGAGGTCTCATCACGAGCCGACTTATCATGATCACAGATATTATAACTCGCTGACTTTGCCAAAACTGTCTACCAAAACAGGGCAACGACTCAAGATTGTTGCAATCAAAAGGCAAGGGGTCTCATCACGAGCCAACTTGTTCAGCGAAAGTATAAATCCAGTGAATGACTGTGTCATAAGTTGGCCACCAAACCAAGACATTGTTCTTTAGAGAATAAAAAAGGAAACAACATCAAGAAAGGTATATTTCTTTTGAAAAAAGTTGTTAAAAAACCCAAAGCAGGACAAAGGATCATTCCTGGATAATAGGTAACCCTGTCGAGGCTATGGACGACTGCTGGCAGCAGTGGCTCTTCCTGCGACTAAAGGGCATTCTTTAAAAAGAGGTTGATACATAAGAGAACTCTTTATTTTTATGTCTTACAAGACCAAGTAGTAACTGATCTAAACTCGGAAAACAATCTGGGAATGCAAGTAATTGAAATAAGATGGGGATAAAACAAAACATCATTGATGCTTTGAAGTATTGTTTGTTCTTATCTTTTTATAATAAAGTTCGAATTCCCTGAGAAATTTTTTTTAAGAAAAGTCCGAAAACATCAATAGAAAAAGAGCAGAGATAACTGGTTCTCCCAAGTGGATCGCCAATTGTTGTGGCCAGCAACAACCCCCCCCCCTTATTCAGCCTAATATCAGTCATGATGATAGATTGAATGGGGGACCCTTAGTTAATCTTTAAAAAACAAAAGATTTCTTTTTGAAATTACAAGCATAAAACGTAGAAAAAGGTCCTTAGACGATTTAAGCCTAAAACCTATGTTCATAAAAGCAAATCTCTAAGAGTGCATCTCTAAAAAGATAAAAACACCTTCGTTCCTCTCTAGAAAACAACATCACATCGCAATGCACTAGCCTCCATAAAGAAAAACTTATAAACCCGCCGATCTGCGATGTTGCGATCGCACGATCGCATATCGCAGAAACCAGGCAAGGTACGTTGGCAAACATTGAATTGTTGCGATCTGCGATGTGCCAATCTGCGATGTTGCGATCACTGCCGTTTGCGATCGCGCGATATGAAAAGATGCATTGGCAAATCATAAAAGCACCTTGATACGACTCTTTCGGGCACGCCACCCAAAGAAAATCCACTTACCATAAACTGACTTGGGAATTATGCACATTCAATGTCAATAATGAATTAGTTGTCAGTTATTAAGTGGCATAAAGACGCGTGCCTTAATGCGGATTTTGCTTCACGTAAGGTGGCGTATCTAATCTATCTCTTGCATTTAACGCCTTCCCATCACCTTTCTGATCGATCTTTCCATTTCGCTCTTAACTTGCAGGAGCAAAGCTCGAAGGCAAAACCAAATAGAAACGCTAAGCGAGATGGGGAAAAAGAACAAAGCTCAGAGCTCAGAGACAAGGGAAAAGACCAAAGAGATGGCGCCCCTCTACACAGACACTGCATGCAATAAGGATGTGGGTATCTCAACTTGGGAAGGCATGTATAGGATATTGGAGGAAGAGAATCCGAGAATAATCAAAGCAACTCCGGCTGTCGCAGATGCATCGCGTTCATCAGAAGCATCTGTGGAAGACCTGGCATGTTCTTTCCTCCATAGAATTGCAGCGAGGCCAAAGATCCTGCCATACACAGACATGATCAAATGGATACTAGATGATGCGGAGTTGCACCAGAGACAGTTCAGAGCCCAAGGACATGGGATCGTGGCAGCATTTGTAGCTCAAGACCTAAGGCTCATGTATCATTTACCTGAGCCGCAGACGACCTACAGTGCAGAGTTCGTTACAAAGTTCGTAGCAGAGAATCCCGACCTATCAGATACTACTAAGGAGTGGTCGAAAAGAGATGAACCATTGAAGAAGGATAAGAACGGTATGTATAGCACTGGTTCTCTTACTTCTCCATATTGTTTCGCTGCGGCTATGCTATGTAGAATATTCGGTAAGCCAGATATCAATAAATTTCCAACCGACTGGTTACCCCTAATTGATGCTGCAACTAACTCTGAGTTAGTAGATTGGGCCAAAATCCTTTCTGACACTCTGTATAAGGCGATCCTCGACTACCGTTCTAAAAGATCCAACTCCCAAAGAGTCTATCCGCCTTTTTATCTGTCTTCCTATATAATGGATTCTATCTGTCTTGTATCCAAGTTCCCTACCATGGGTTGGCAATGGACTACAACCATTGCCCATTCATGTCTATCATAAAATTCTGTGGGATTCCCAGTATGCCCCCCATTTTTATCAGATTTGTCATGGTCTTATATTACCCATGCATAGGATAATATACGGTAAAGATCCCCCAAGATGCTCCCCTGAGGCACAAATTGATATCACCTCCATCGCAAGATGGTTTGGGGAAGAGTGGTTTACCTATATCCGACTTTTCGGAAGCACAGTACCCCCGCACATCCTACCCTTATATATCCCAGATAAATTATTGGCCCGAGAAATCGCTTATCAGACTTGTTGTGAAGGTGGTTTAACCAAAGACCTAAAAAACAAAAAGAAGGCCATTTGGCCTCCATTCCCAGTCACGTGTGGGGTCTTCTCTTTATTCGATGTAGGGCACGCTTTGGGCGAGGTGGAGAATGTGACGTGTCTCAAACTATTTAAACTCCCACCAAGGCCATTCGACCCAAATAAAGTGGCCCAGGAATTTACAACTAGCGTCAGGATAAGTGTGTTCTCTGGGCAAAAAGATCTGTTTGACGATCTTTTTCAGGGAAAGAACTCGCTCGAAGAAGTTTTGCAGGAAGCACGATCGAGGCTATCCCTGGACGACTTCCGGAAATTCACCTCTTATAGAGAAAGAAGGTTGTCTAGCATTCCACTGGAAGGACTGCGAATAGCTACCAGAGAACCGACTCCGAGCGTCAGCCTCAGTGAACACTCCGGTGCCTCCAAATCTGATTCCAGTGCCGTGCAAGAAATATCTCCAGATCTTAAAGGGTCTGTCCACAAAGAAGAAAGAAACGAAGAAACAATCAAGGACACAGCTCAGTCAAGTTCTATGGCTCAGCAGCAAGTTTCCGCCTCGTCATCAAAAGAAGTTCCTCCCCCCGTCACCGAAGCACCTCTTGTAACAGTAGAATTAGATAAAGAATGGGAGACCTTCAATGAACTGATTAATCTTGAAGGTCAGGTCCTGAAAACACCTGTGGACAACACGCAGGTGGCGCAAGAGGTCCTCTCAACCATCGTCAGTAGCACCACAGAGATGGAGCATCTTCCTATCGCTCCATCCTCAGAACTTCTACTTAGCATGGAAGAGATCCCTCCACTAGACGTATTCTACAGCCCACAACACAGGGCAGTTGTAAGAAGACAAAGAAAGAAAAGAAAGCTTGCGGATGCACTAGCTCAAGATGCTGAACACCTAGATGTCTTGTGGAAAGACCCGAATAGCAATCCAACTGAAAACCTCACTAAGTTGTCTCAGATTGCAGGAGCATATGCTTCTGCGACCATCGACAAGGCCTCTGAAGTTCAGCAACTTCTAAAAGAACGCGAGAGTCAAATACAACTGCTGCAACAACAGTTGCAACAAGCCAATATAAACGCTGAAGCTTCCAAGCAGCTTGAAAAACTACAAGAAGATTTTCGCCAGATGCAGCTGAGCCACCAAAGAAATATTGAAGAAAAGGAAAAGCAACTGCAGACGGTGCAAGAAATGCACAAGGATGAACCCAAGCTGACAGAATTTATTTCAGAGTCCATCAGCTTGAACAACCAACTGTCACAGCAACAGGAGGACATGGTACGTAGAATATCACAGTGGAGGGATTTTTGTGAGCTGAGCGACAAGATCACCAGCCAAGTAGTGGAACTACGGAATGACTATGACCAGGCCAACAAAAGAGTAACAGAATATCTGGCTTGGCAAAATGACGAGGAAGGGAAAAGAGCAGGGGCGCCCAAGATTAATGAAAATCACAAAGACTTGCTCTTCAACAAATGGGACGAGCAAATAACACAGGCGGAGCAGGCAGCAGAGTCAGCAGCAACACAGGCGACCATACTTATCGATTGTGTAAATGAAAATTTGCACAGAGCTAATTTGATTTCAGAATCCACCCCGGGATACTTACCAAGTGCGTTACAGCTGGAAGCAGAAAGCAGAGGCAAGCAGGAAGACAATTCAGGCATTGGCTAGGTTAAACTGGGAAAGTTACTGGACTTACTTAGTTAAGCCTCACAACCAATGCATGACGGTAAGGTGCATCATGAACGCGGCCGAGAAAATAGCGCCAGCTCTTATGGACGTTGTTTTCGCAGCCCAACTAAGCACGGAAGTCGGCCAACCGACTCTTCTCAAGCCCATGCTTGATAACTGCAATTTCAGGGACCAGATTAAGAAGTAATTTCAATTTAGAAAGTTGTTTTTCTTTTTGTTTTACTGAATTAGAAAAAGGACGGTCATTTGAGAGCCATATCCTAAAATTTTGTAATAATACTATTATTAGGATTAGATAGTAGTATTTCAACCCTTCTCATTGCATTGGAGAAGGGTCCAGATATTTGTCAAAAACTTGTCCTCAGAACATGCACTTCTACACCCTCAGAGGAGGTTTTGATGAATGGAAGGATCGTGATTTATTTATGTTTGCATTCTTATGTCTGTCACTGATGTTGCACTTCTGTACTCTTGGTAGACGTTAGAAGCAAGTAGAGGTAGATCGTTATTGTTTGAAGTCTATGGGTAAGAATTAGTCATTAATGGTACTTTTATCTCTTCATTAATTTCTGCTTGTATTCTTAAAGCGATATACAGCTGATATTGTTTGCATGTTAATGTATGAATATATAAGTTATCATTTGGCACTTCTGTACGGTGGATTTGTCTATTTATGCTTAATATGTAAATGATTTGATTATGCGATGTGTTGTTCACAACCGCTCTGTCTAACTTCTTATGCAGAATGGTTTATCTTTATTGATTTATATTCTGATATCAGTTGAATGATCTTTATTACCAGCTGCTGTTACAAATCTTTCTAGATCGCATGATAAAAGAAACATCCCGGGTTAATGTAAATTCTGTGTTGTTTTCATTTGATTATAGCAATTTAGGCTCAAGTTTGTAAGATAGATTTACAGTAGTCTTTAGAATGTTTCTTAGAAGTAACTTAACCAAAATTCCACACACATACACATCCCATGCATCGGGAAGCTGGTCCCGTTATCCCCAGTCGGACCCGCTACTCCAAACGGGCAAGGAGCCGCCAACCAGGTTCCAGACTGGGTGGGTATCCCCCTTGTTGTTGACCCGACTTTGGGGCCCTCAACAGAACCGGAAGCAGTCACAGAAACAAGAACTCGACAGATATGAAATCGGTCAATTTCAGAGTATCTTATCAAGTGGAAGAACTTATCCGCTGAAGATTCCACATGGGAGGATGAGAATTTTATGCAGAAGTATCCAGAACTACTCAAGCATTGAGGACAACACTTTTTTGAAGGAGAGGGGCATGTTGGGTCCCTATAATACTAGTGATTACCCCATTTCTATTGTAGTTATACCCCTTATTTATATTGGTGTGCCCTATTACCCCCATGTTGTTATTTCTGTGCCCCATAGAATCCCTCTATTGTTATTTTTGTGGCTTTATATTATTATTGTTAGGTCGGCTAGATTATATTGTGACTCCTTAGACTCCTATATATAGAAAGGATGTTTTGTCATTTGTATCATCAAAGAATTGTTCATTTATGTAATGTAAAGGAGGTTTCCCCCTCGAAGAGGCTGAATTCTAAGGCGTTGATCTATCTTTTCTATCTTTTCTTGAGCTGGTGTCATAACACTCAATGTTGATGATAAAGTAGAAACCCACTATACAAAGTTGAAGCTTAGTGCAACAGGCACTTTCCACTATAACCAACAATGAGACTGGTTCCAAGATTGGTGGTGTGACTATGGTGTGAATAGAACTGCAATGGATCCTATATACCATGAGTCATATTGTAGAAAACATTGTGATTTATGCTTTGAACAGAATATTGGAGAATGTCTTCTCCCCATTTATAAAACTGTCAAAGAAATGATAGTTAGAGATTGGTCGCCATTCTATGAGGAAAACTATTCACTCAAACAATACATGCAAGAACATCTAGAGTGGTTAGTTTTAACCAAAGTTAAACATTAGATTGTTTTGGGTAAACCTATGATCGTTCATAGGATATTCACCAAAGCCTCAGACAAATTATTGTACAAAAGGAATAGATTCCCAGAACTTACTATGTTCTGACGGTTCACATGGGCTTTCCGTAAAAAAGCATACATAGTGTAATATTTTCCATTGCATTTCATCGCTTAGGATAGCACCAAACAAATCATCAAACTTTAATGTAATAGAGCTCTTAGGAACATTCCAGAATGATTAGTCTACAAAATCCAACCTTGATGGTTTAGATGGTTGTAAATTAATAGGAGAGTGTGGTAGTTGAGGAATTATTATCCATTTATCAATCTCAGCTTGAGATACACCCTTGGTGGGAGGATGAGCTGAGGGGGTAAGAGGTGAAATATCAAAGGTAGGATTAGATTGGATTTCAAGTTCTTATCCAAGGTAAATGGTTGAAAAACTAATGGAATCTTCTATAGGAGGAAGCTTAGGGCTTGTTTTTAATTTCCTAAATTTATATAATCAACTCATCCCCAACAAGGGACAACTTGTTGTCAATCAGCGCTAGTGCAGAACTTAGAAACCTATTGCTAAGCACATACCCCTAAATGGTTATGCTATTTCGGGCCTTAAAAGCATTGATTTGAGGCAGTTGGACACAGAAACTCACGGATTTTTGAGAGTCATACTTGGGGATTTTATTATGGATGATGAAAAGGTGTTCATGGATGTGGATTAATTATGTTTGCAGCACTATTGACAAGATGTGAAAAAATCTCCAGTAAAAGATTCCCCCCTAGAGCACAAAGTTAGAAACATGAGCTGATGACTGAAGTGATTTATCTTGTGACAAGTTAACATTAAGGAGAACTATTGGAGATCATCATTGGTTATAATACATTTACATCATGACATCTTTGCTGAGTGACACATACCCATTCTCAACACATAAGTTAACATCACATGTAAAATGATCAAGAAGACATGTACACTGATGAAAAAGTGTGCATCTATGATTAGATGACTATATGGTCATAGCCATCATGTTTCATAGTTTTGCGTTGATCCTGAAACTGCAACCAAGTTTGATGTAACTAGACTTGAGGTCTTCTATCTCATTCACTCGATCATTCAATGTATGAGTCTAACCATGTGAATAAAGGAGTTAGAGTCAAACATGGTAGACACCGTATAATTACCATCCAATGATGCAATTCATTAAGGGATGTGATAGAAACCACCATTGACCTTAATGATTCTCAAGGTATAGTAGTACAATTCGTATGGTGTGAATGAATGAGTTTAACGTGAACACCACACATAAATTTTTAGTCGAAGGCCAATGATGAAAACCTACTGTTGAGAGTGAGGAAACTTTCCATATATGTATGTAAGCCCCAAGGTACTAAATAAAAAGTTTCTAAGTCAACTTCCTCGATAATGAGATGATTTCAACAGGAAGTGACTCGTCATACAAGGCTCATTATGTATCCCTCATCAACGACATGAAAGATGTATCATGATTTGACACAAAATGATATTGATGTAGAATTGGTTCAAGAATGAAAGAAATGGAATAAAGGCCTAAGAATATTGTAGAAGATATAAACTCAATGATTTCTCTTGAACACATTGGTAACACGGAATGGACTTGCTAGCATTGACCCAAAAATGAAAAGGGAGGCTTTGAAATGGTGTTATGGGCCAAAATACAAGAAAATTTCCCAACCTAACAACCACAAAGATGAAGAGGAAGAGTGTCGTGTTAAATACCGACTTGTTGCCATTAGGGTGGAGTACAATATTTTCCCAATGTCCACAACCATTTCTTGTGAGTACCTCTTCATTTTTTAACAAGCTTGAGGAGGATAACATACACTTGATCTATAAGTTCATCCTTCAGATGAATCCTTATGATTAATTTAACGAACCATGAATAGGACTAGTTTTTTCCCATTATTATCAATGATTCCATCATTGTTTGATGTTTTTACGAGTCCAATAAAGGTGAAACTCGACATTTCTTTTCCTATTTAGAGAGTTTGAAAAAAAGGAGAAAAGGAAAATTCCAAAGGTTTATTTTCATAGATAGTCTCTTGTGTCTGAAAAGGTATAAAATAATACTCATGAGAACCTCTTAGCCATGTTCTAATAATGTATTCCTTTTTCGTAGATAGTCTAGCTTAGTCCACAAAAGGCTTAAACTTATACCGAGTAGATGTCTTTTCATTTACTTTAACAAGTTCAAAGAGACAAGTGCTCAATTTTTTCTTTCATATTTTGGTAGTCTAAAAATAGATAAAATGGTAGTCTAGGGGTTCCTTTTTGGTAAGTTTATAGAGTGTGAAAAATCTATAAAAGTACTCTATGTGTTTAAAATGATCTGCTTTAATCGAGACATCATCAAATCCATTAAACAATTGTTAACATTCTCTAAAAACCACCAAAAGACTAAAATACATTTTTCATTATAAAATTGAATCACATTTAGGTCAAAGTATTAAAGTATTCATAAAATGCTGAGGAAAATGACAATAAAATAGGGAAAATGTAATTCATTTTTATAATTTCACATTTAACCTCTTCGAGAGCGAGTTTAGAGTGTTTTTTTGCCCAACTATTTTGTAGCTAATTATGATCAATCGAGTAGATCATTTTGAGTGTTGTCACTTCCACGTTGGAGCTATAAACATTCTCTTTCCTCTTCTGCATCCATTTTGTGATCTCATGCAATATATTTCACGTTTTGAGGCACCTAGGGCTCTAATTTCTTGCCCTAGGACCAACGCACCCCCAAAAAGTCGAAAAGAGAATTTGAGAGGAAGAAAATGCACTTATGGGGTACGAAAATGCATTATCTACCCTTGGTATGGTGCGTTAAGCATAATTCGCTATCTTTTTTTCTGCTTCCCTTAAAACTTTTCTAATTTTGTGTATGAAGCTTATCCTAATGATTCTTGTGATTTTTCAGGAATCTATTGGAAGAAAATGGCTTTCATATGGAGGGAAATAGGACATGATGAGTAATATTTATCTATACTTAATAAGATTACCACTATCGACACTTTATGAGATTGTGGACTCTTAAAATTGTTCTGGCTTCCTGGTATGAGGCAATAGATGGAATTGTTGAGCTACCTTTCTCCGTGCATAAGACGTTCAGGAACATGAATTTAGACTTGGTGAATATATGCTTGAAATACATGTAGAAGATATATACTTCATGACTCGTCTATATAGGTGAGGTTCCCCCATTCCTTTATCGTGTTCTACAAGTTATGGAGTTACATTCAAGGATTACATGAGTGAACACTTTAGACCAAGATCCTAAATAACTAAATATGGGAAAATCAACATCAAGGATGTGGTCCATTTGCCTCTAAGAATGATCATGTTTATCATGTCTAGATTGATAAGTAATGCAACTCTACATGTGGCCAATAAGTCTCATATGAAATATGCTTTAGAGTGTCTCGAGAAAATAGTATTCAACTTCAGCAAAGGAGTACCGATAAACATGAAGGAGTAGCTGACCAACAAAAAACATGGAAATTTAAAGCACTGTGGCTCTTGTTTGATATTGATTCATTTCACCTTAGATTAGATTTTGTTGCTTAGGCCACAACAAATCTCACTTGATACCAAACATATAAGAGTCCCACAGATGAGGAGGCACATGGATCTCATGTCTAGACATGTAGGTGAGTCATCGATGAGTTTCACACTAGTGTAGGTGAGTAATGCATTAAACTCATTATGAGATGGGGCTATCCATATGCAGGGATGGACTTTCATAAAGACTTGTAGGTTTTGCTTCCTAATTGAAAGAGATGGAGTGCCATAGTTAAAGTAAGAAACATTTTGATAATTTTTATATTTTAATGTTTTACATTTTTTGTGATTTTTGATGTATACGAGACTAAACTATTCATTTGTACACACACATATATTGGATTTGTTCCACATGCGGGTTCTTTTTATCTTCATCATGCAGAAGACCCGCAATAGGCATGAACAATAGCATAGGTTGTTTTAGCAGGACGATAGGCACAGAAGGATCTCAATGTGGTTGAAACCCTTGCACAGGTTGAGCATCACATGGAGCATTGACCCATGGCATATCTAAGACTAGGGTCAACAAGCTACTCTAGCAGTCGGCTACTGTGCAATATGGCTCATGCAATGTGATGCCGGAACATCAACGACCCATGTCAAAATCAAATTTTGGAACCTTCCAAAGGAGAATGTGTGGCATGAGGATGAGATTTGCTCCAAATAAGATCTCACTTCATCTAATCCATATTAAGTTACTCTATTTAACTCTAAGAGTGAGTGCGTAGAAGTGGGAGGCTCATGCAATTTAATACTAGGGTGAGTGTGTGCCCATTGTGGCCACATAGTTGTAATCGAGCTCGAAATATTAAAGAAATCAATGCTTTTTTTTATGTATTCTCATTCATGTATTATTTGTGTGCATTTATTGGAATAAGTTTTAGGTTTAAACATATATTTTGCGAGAGGATTTTTGTAACGCAGCAACGTCGTGTGAGATATTAGTGTGGTAGCTATCGTGAAGCATGGCCACCAATTTCTAGTATCACTACATAATGGAAAATTTCATCCAAACGTGGACCCATTACGCACAGGTCCACGAGTTGTGAAGATATGTAGCTTTACTGCATCAAAGTGGTATCAGAGCCGAAAAATATTTTGCGTAGAGGTGAAAATATGTTGAAGATTGGTGAGTATGTGGTCTTTATATTGTTGAACATGAAGCGACAGAAGAATGTGAGAAGATTACAGTAGCCTAGAGCTAGGATTGCTCAAATGGTTCCAAGGAAGAGAGAACCTGAGAGATGCCAAAGGACTGAGCTCGGAGTAGAGAAGCTTGGTGAGGTATCAAGTAGCAGGGAGGACTTGTTACTAGAGAGGTTTTGTTGTAGCTCACAGAAAGATCATAAAGGAAATTCCACAAAGGAGGTGGGTAGAATTTCTAAGGGATGAAGGAGGCATATGATGAGGAGGTCATAAAAAATTATGTACCTAGGGATTTTGATGAAGGAGCATCAACGACCAAAGTTGAAATTGTATTTTGGAACCTTCAAAAGGAGAATGTGTGGAACAAGGCAGAGATTTCCTCCAAATCTTATTGAGTGTGTTTGTAATTTGTTATTTTATGCATATTTTTAGGGATGCAAGCGAAGATAGGGATTGATTAGATCCCACTTGATGTGATCCGTATTGTGTTTCTCCATTTAACTGTAAGAGTGAATGTGTAGAAGGGGGAATTCAATGCAATGTAATACCAGGGTGAGTGTGTGCCCATCGAGGCCACATACTTGTAATCAAGCTCGAAATATTAATGAAATCGATGTGTTTTTTTGTGTATTCTAGTTCATGTATTATTTGTGTGCATTTATTGGAATAAGTTTTAGGTTTAAACATATATTCTACAAGAAGATTTTTGTAACGTAGCAGCTTGGGGTGAGATCTTAGTGTAGTAGCTTTCATGAAGGGTGGCCACCCATTTCTAGTTTCCTTGCATAATGGAAAATTTCGTCTAAACGTGGACCCATAACCCACAGGTCCGCGAGTTTTTTAAAGATGTAACTTTGCTGCATCACAGCGGCATGATACCATGAGCACTATCATTAGTCTACAAGGAGGCTTATAACCATATTTTGATTGCATGTATATTTTATGCTGTGTGGCCATATGTGTCTCGGGAATTTTTTTGTGAAACAAAAATTTAATATATATATAATGTTTCTTATGGTTCTATTGTCTCTTTCAATGTACATGATGTGTATTCAATTTAATTTACATGTGTCACAAATGTCTATATAAAACATGATTAGAAAATGCATCTTTAAATGTTCTTAGATTTCTATAAATATGTCGATATTGGTTGAAATCAAAATATCTTTCTAGAAGGTGAACCCTAAAGACCATGTGAAGCATAGTTGGACTGTTAATTGAATAGACATTAGTCAATTGTAGTACAACAAGTTCTGAGTTGAGTCTCATAACTATATCACAAATATCCCGAGAAATATATTAACACAAATGTTCAATCACTCTGTTATACTCAACGTTATTATTGGTAAATAGACTGATAAAAATCCCTTGTAAACTCACTAACTCGTCATTTATAGGATATGTAGCCCATGATGTAGAAGAAAGGTTTCAGGTACTACAACTAGCACCATCAGCGTAACCAATGTATGGTTCAAGGGATGTAGGCATGTGCAAACAAAATTTAAACATAATTAACAAAAACTATAGGAAAATTTGAAGGGGACACACTAAAAATACTCTCAACACACCTATATAGAACATGTACACAATGCACTATGAAAAATATCAACCATAGTATTCATTAATGTATACCCATTTCTAAGTTGCACCAAGGGAACTCCATGAGAATCAACAAGATCATAGGGCCCCTTTAGCAAGAACACATTTAACATTATATAGACCTAGCCACATTGGCTCGAACATCCCCGATCTTAATTTATCAGAATCTTTATTGTATTATGAAATAATATTTTCTTCCAAGAAGACAGTAAACTTGACACTCTTGTCATATTGCACCTTGATACGTCTCTTATGGGCTTCATTAGCCATTGCAGCATCACACGAGGTTTCATCTAACTGTGGCATATGTAACATATGTTCCTCTTCTGTGGAAGTGGGAGAAAGTAGTTCAACAACAGGTTTAAGAGATATAATTTCAAATTCGATTGCAAGGATTGCTTCCAAACCATAAAAAATTTGGAATGGTGTCAAATCAATAGTATTCCTAATGGAGGTTCGATACACCCATATGATCGTCTAAAGGAAAAGATGAAAATGTGATTTATAGACCTATCATGCATTGAAGCATTATTTTGAGAACTTTTTTGATTTCCTCAACTTTCCCATTCACTTGAGGAAAGTAGGGAGTGGAACTCTCATGGGAGATTCCCACCTTGGCAGTCAATTCACACATCATCTAATTGCATTAAATATTTTCATGCTCCATAAATATATCCTCTCGAACATTGAACCGTTTAGTGACATGGTTGAATAAAAAGAGAGGAGTTGTTTCATTGGTATTATTGTATGTAGCCATCACATCGATCCACTTGGTAAAATAGTCAAACACTATAATGATATAGCCATGCCCCTGAGCCAAGTGAGGATTACATGTCATGAAATCAATGCCCCATTTTTTAAATAGCCCTACAACCATAAGAAGTTGCAAAGTAACAGGAGGAGCATGGGTCTTATGATCTTATATCATAGAAACATTACACATTTGGATGGCAAGGATGCAGTTGTGAAATATGGTAGACTAAAACTAACCAAGACACATGATCTTCTGTGTAGTGGCATAACCAAGGATATGACCACCACATGCCCCACAATGCCATTCATTTAAGACTTTATCGACCTCCCCATGAGTGAGACACCTTCGAAATACATATCGATACCACAATGATAGAGGGTGTCATCAATTATAATGTAATTTTTGGCTTTATATCGAATACGCGGTTGACCATAGTGAGAGGAATCAAACCAAAATGTATAGGTTTTGAGATATATGAGAATGTCTCCATATCATGGGTCAAACGAAAAAATTAGGAACAAAAACTCATCCGTAATATAATCATGAGACATTGTCGTAGTTTCAGAAGTGGGAAGGTCGAAAATTAGATTAGCAAAAACTAAGGATTTCTTTAATTCGGATTTGATGAATTCCAAATCAAAATCTTGTACAATGACAATCCACTTGGAGTACTTGACCCCCTATAATTGTCGGATTTTGAATATGTATGCTTAGATTACGTTAATGGTTATCTAATGAAGTGATTTATGTCTCCTTTAATCAGCAATTATTTGGATGATTACTTAGTTGGCTTCAATTAGTGAGCAAATAGATCTATCGTACAATAGTGAGAGTAAATACTTCAGAAAATCTTGTGGTACTCGCCTCTCCCTCATCTCCATTATGGGATCATGGTATGAGTGTCCCATTCTCACAATGCAAGAACAAATTTATTGTTTGATCACTTCATAGCATAGGATTTCTTCTTGAATAGATCACTTTTTATAAATTCCTTAGAAGTACCTGCATTTTTCATTTCGGTTTCTTGAGTTTTATATGGTTTAGAAGCACTTCCATTCATAGACTTTGACATTAGCCATTAATAACTCTCCTTTTCCTAGATTTAAACTCATCTTTTCGATATGTAAATGAAGTTGTGCATAAATGAGGAAAAGAATGTATGTTGTTGTAGGAGTTTATGATCTTCATGGAGATTCATCTCACTAGCCTCATCCAAGTCTTCTCCACCTATGCTCCTAATGTCCACCAAACCCTAATCTCAGTTTCTTTTTTGTAGCAAAGTGGACATCTTCCTTGACCAAGTTCAACCATATTAAAGACTTGGGCTCAACCTTGGGTAGTGTGCACCTCCTCTGTGTCTTATTGGCCCATCACACATCTTCCCCACACTTTATTCTACCTTTCCTACCTCCCTATGGATTTCAACCTATTTCAGGTATTAAAACAAGGCATCGTGTAGTAGAACTAGGGCATCTTGTAGTACTGCACGAAACCCCGTAACAACCTCTTTTAAGCTCGAGTTGAGTAGAAATGATCATAGGAGCCTAGTTTATGCCTCCACTTGGATTCCAAATCCTTAACACCGTTCTAGACCTTTTTCCCAATGCTTGTATCCCCTACCCAAAAATCAAATTGGTTCAATTATCATTTACATTCATAAAATGGAAAATCAAAGACGCTTTTCTACAATTTATAGTTAGTACACGCATGAAGCGTTCACAATAGTTTTCGAATAATTATTTAGTAAAGATAACTAGATGTTAGAAGCAAGGCTAAGTTAGGTGGCTTTTGAAGGAAATAGGTGTAGATTCTTAGCTCGATGATTTCATGCCACTTGATAACACTTTCGAATTGAGCATTTTCATTCCATAGAGTAGGAAACATTTCCTTTCTAGTCAATACAAGAGTGGTTTGAAAAACCCTAATGGTCTATAGCCATAGCTTAAAAGTGGTAAGAGTATATCGTTGCATCTAATGTGTATACATAATTGTCACCTCCAAGTTTCTACAAACTCCGGGTTGATGAAGTAAAGTTGGTATCCCTAGGAGTTCGGGCATCCTTGTAGCAATACTAGAGCTCATCATAATGCATACACAATAAATGAATATTTATTTAGTTTATCTAAATCACTAAGAGTGGGAAAGATTAAATCGCTAGCTTGGTTTATTCTACATAGCAAGTCCCTTAGAAGCTAATGATAGTGGGGATGCTTTGCGAGGTTAGCTCAAAAAAATATTTGAATTAAAAAAACATAAAGTTTGGTGCCAAATTTGTGTTATAAATATAGCAAAGGTTAGATTATCATCACCTAGTAGACAATGGCACACTTGGGAGGAAGTGGATCACCAATTCTCTAAATTTGACAATCCATCTTTAATATGATTATTTTACTGTGGAACTTAGTTCACTTAACTACTAGACATTTAGAAGATTATTTGGCTCTTATGTGAAGACATGTGGTGACATTTGATAAATCTTAAATTCATTGAAGTACTTTAGCTGCTAAATATTTAGTTAGAATATATTTTTTTGAGATGTAATGCATGTTATAGAGAACAATATTGGATATTTTATATGACTATATTGTGAATATTTTTTCAAGATCCTTTGGATGTCCTATGTGGTTAGACTCTAATTTAGTGGAGAATCTTTATTTTTCATTTAGAGATCATAGTTCATTTTCCCATATTGGGATAATAATGAAGGATCACATACATGATAAAAAATATGTGATAAATGTAGTTCTCTTTAATGTTAAATGAAATTGTAAATAGTTTTTCATGAAAAAAAAGTGATGATGCCCCCTTAGTCCCCATATTTTGAACACATTATGAACTATTTTAAAATGCTAATATCATTAGTTCAAATATTGAGAATCCTAGAATACTTAATAATTCCATTACATGTAAAAGGATATTCTACCTGTTAACTCAATGATTACAAGATTATGTTAAAATGGAGATGTGGAGTAATGATAAGCCTCACTTAGATTTAATAGCAACAACCAATACCAAATTCTACTAAAAGTTTTCAACATTCCTCTTTACAAATATTTCTCCACCCCATCTAATGGTTATCTTAGTGGCTCATAGGAAGATGGAAAAAAATATTAACCTACAAATTTGTTATCTTGATATGTAAAATGTACAAGTTGTTTTTATTTTATTTTATATTTTACATATATTGAGTTACTAAATTTCAATTCTATATTATCAAATTTCACTTAATATTTATTATATATGGTTAAAAGTGGAAACTAAGGCCAAATTCCACTTTGAAAGACTCCTTTGAGGAAGATAATTATGGGATTAAATTCCTCTTCTAGAGAAAACCAAAATCAACCAAAAGATCATAACATTTGGTTAAAGAAAAATATGATTTTGAATTTTTGTAAAAATTAACAGGATTGGCCTCCTATATGTCGCCTCAATAAAACTAAAATCACCTCTCTTCAACCAACCGCATAGAATTGTATATACAGAGGAACCTTATCCCTCATTTTGGATATATCCACTTGCTAGAAAATATTTCCAAGGCAACCATGGTCTTCGAGGAAGTTTGAGAATTGTTTGTTGGTGATATTCCTCACTAGGACCCAGTCTCTTCAAGTAGGATATTCGCAACACATGAAGCCAAGGATGAGATTACAAAAGGTGTTTGGAAGTCTGTTCATGAGTCTAAAGTACACCAGAGGCACGACGTGGCCTTCCAGTCTAATCGATGGATGGTTTCGGTTGTGTTCTCCGTGTTTAGATAGGTCGCAATCCCTATATTTATAGGAGAACTGCAAGCCTCTTATGGGCTAGTTGAAAGGGAAGTTACGGCTTATTACTATAGCTAAAGTCAAGCTATAGGCAGACGGGGCAGGAAAAAAGGAGGAGGTTAGCCCTGGTGAAGAAGGAGGTTAGCCGTAGTTATTGAAGGCAGTGTTGAAGGAAACTGAATGAGCTGACATTGTCTACAATATGACCCTAATCAAGTTCCATATCGATTGTTATTCATCATCATGTTAACATGATTGGACTTCTATAATTGGGCTTTTTATATGAGCAAAGACGGTTGCTCTATTTGGACTAGGACCTTGCTTCTCTTTAAATAAGCTTTTTATATGAGCAAAGAAGGTTGCTCTATTTGGACCAGGACATTGCTTCTCTTTAAATAATATTTGTTGCTTCTTTTCTTACTATGATCTCTAGTTAGGATAGAATTTTCAAGCAGTCCTATAAATAAAAGATTTTCCTGGGCTACATTTTTGCAATTTGTATATGTCTCTCTCTTCTTGTTGAATATTTAACATAAAAAATAAGAAGAATTGATCAAGGGTTTCCCATCTTGGAGTTGGTTCTGGGCTTCTGTGCTTGTCTGTCCTGCATTTATGGTTCATGTTCTTTCTGAGTTACAGTCATGTGATAATGTTTTATGTCATTTCTTAAGGAAATGGATGTAATTAAAATCAAGCTAACATGAAATAACTATTCTCATCAGGTATGTAGTTGGAGTGAGAGATAGCATAGGAAATATGTTCCTCTCACCTCCTTGCATTAACTATGGAAATTTTCAGTAGCCCTTGAAGTTTCATAGTGACGTGATTTTGCATAAGACAATTTGAGTATAAGAGTCTAGCTGTAATTTATATGTCAAAATAATAGGCCTAGTATTCATAAGGTTCTTATACTCTGAAAAATAGTAAGGAGTATTAGTAGAAGTTTTCTAATAACACTGTAAGAATGAAATACTAAACCTTCCTCACTAGAACCTCAAGGAAATTTTTTTTTTGGATTTCAAGTGGATATGCTCTAAAATAATTCCACATGTAAAGAAGTAATAGTCCTATTACAATATAAGATTTGTTGCATAGATGCAAGTGTATTAGATACTGTAGGGGCTCTATCTGCATACATTTCTTGATAGCTATTTGACATCTACATGAGTCTTGGCTATAAAATGAGGAGACTTCATGCTTGTCTAAGTTTCAAAAGTGACTTGAGCTCAAAAAAATCTCACTTTCAAAATTCCAATCCATTCCTATATGGGGATTTTCAAGAAGATTACAAACCTAGGTATATAAGCTCTTTTGCAGGAGTTTCAGGACTCATTCAATCACATTCTTCTACCCTAGAATAGAACTAAGTGTAATGAGAATTTCACTTGAATCAATCTCAATAGACACCAAAATTTATGAGGACTGGATTCTCTTGAATATGAAAATATTTTTTCATTTAACAAGTATTTATACATGAATGTTCATCTAAAATTGTTTTAATAATCAAAAGAATTTTAGCTAATCATATATAACATAAAATTCTTACATTACATTATTTTTAAAATCAAACCTATATTACTTTATATTTTTAAAATTCACTATTTCAAAAAATAATGTAACATTTTATTATTTCTCTAAAACAAATTAATTAAAATAAATCAAAACTTTTAAAATAAAACATAAACTAAAGATAATATCATAATAATGGAAATCCCATATTATTTTGAATAAATTCTTGACTCAACATAATTATATCACAATATATTAAATGCATCAACATTCTAATAATTTTTTTTTTTTAAAAAAAACTAAACATTTAAAATATAAACATTTAAAATAAAACCTAAACAGAAAATACTAATATAGATTACATATTATTTTGAATCAATGCTTAACTCAACATGATTACATATTAGCACATAACAATAAATATAATTAACTAAACATCCAAACATTAACATGCTTTATATATTTTCTCATAGTAAAAGTTAGAATACCTGTATCAAATATCAGTCTCAATATGTTTTAAAAACACACATATATGAAGAAGGTTCAAACCAACCGTATACAAAAAAATAAGGTAGACTATAGTCCATTCCTAAATTCACTTGTGTGTACCGATCCAGCACTCCGTTTAGCTAAGCTTTGGAACCATCCCCAAACATAGAAACTAATCTTTCTTCGGATTTGCACATAAGAGACTTGCGAATGTAAGGGATCACACCTCCACTTGATCAAGGTATCAAGTTCTTCATCTCCTCTGATGGCCAGCTGCAGATGCCTTGGGGTGATATGTTTCTGCAGTAAGATACTCCAGAGTGGCTGCAGCATATACGGCTGCAGGAGCTCCCACCCTTTGATTTTGAGATACTCCCGACTTCAACTGACGGTGTATCCGTCCCACTGGGAACTGCAATAAGAAAAAATTCCAATCCACATATTACAGGAGCCCTTTGTGACAGTATTTGAATTGTGACAAAGCTTCAAAGAAGATATTTCTCTCAAGGAAAAATGTTGCTAGCATTAATTCATTAGAATGAAGATTTAGACTCGAAAGTTTAAAGAAAATAAATGGATAGAAATGCAAGCCAAAAAATGAAAACAGCTGGGATAGAGTTCAACATATTAGAAGATTTTTTCACACAATATTTCATAGTATTTGAATTATGATATAGCTTTATTGATGATGTTTTTTTTCATAAAAAAAATCAATGGAATTGTTATAAATCTATCTCTCTATTAAAAATTGGGTTAGTTTGTATTATGGTTTATTGTTATTAGAGTACACAAACATCAGGAAACTAATTCAAATGTATTAATAGATACACATTGTACATAATTGATTGACATTATATAATCTATATTTGATTTAGTTTCCATTTAGTGTGTTTTACATTGGCAGAAGGTAGTTCATCTACCCTTTTGATTGAAGTAAGCCACCAGTTTTGTGGTTAGCAAAAGCTAGTTTGCATAGATCTCAAGCAGATGTAATGTTGAGGAAATTTTTTTCTTAAGAATGTCTATGGGTTGAAGGAATGGTATAGACTGTGGCATGAAGAAAATGTAATTTGGTAGGTGCATTGGAAAATTAATATGGCCCCAAACACTGAATAACTTAAGTTGAATCAAGATTTTGATAGTCAAATTTGTAGAAAAATGACAAATGCAAATCCAAGTAAAAGAACTAAAAACATGCTCCACAAATTTAGAGGCTAGTATTTTAGAGGTAGAAGGTGTACATGATCAATACATGGGAAGCAAGGTATAGCATGTCTAAGTAGGACAATTGCAAGCATGATGACAATGTGACAACAATGAAACTTGGTGGAGCAAGGAAATAGGACAACTGCAAGCATGATGATAATGGGGCAGTAATGAAGCCTGCAAGAAGATAGGACCATTGCAAGCATGATGACACATTGGACAGCTGCAAGCATGGTGAAGCATGGACAGTAACAACATGGTTAAGCATGTACAGCACCAGCATAGTCTTGCAAGTAAATTGGGACAGCAATATAGTACTTGGTGTAGCAAGTACACAAAGCAGCAATGGTGTAGCAAGCACATGGGTGAGGTAGTATCACAACTTGGGACATTGCCAAACACTGGGATAGTAGTGCAACATGGCATGGTGCCTCTTAGACAAGTCAAAGTATGATCTACCCTCTTTGACTTCTATTGTAAATCTACTATCTCTCTATCTATCTATCCACTGATCTATTGAAGAACATATAAGAAGAATAAGAATAATTGATCAAGGATTTCCCGGTATTGGGGCTTGTCCGTGGGTAGGGCCACATCTTGTGTCCTCTTGTCTTGGATTGTCTTCTGCTATTTATGTTTATGTTCTATCTCTAGTTTAATTTAAGGGTTATGTGATTGCTAATCTTGAAAATATATTGAGCTAACTCTGAAAATTGAATTAAATTGCTGTAAGCATAGAACATACATAAACTTAAGACTATTGCAATGAGAACAAAATTTAGCAAGGAGGGTTGATTAGCATTTGATTGAGCATTTTATAGGAGGCTTGTGTTATTTTACAAACTATTCCCTTTAACAAGGACACCCTTCTTGCTTCATGATACGTTCTCTTTTTAATTTGAGCCTTGATACTATTAGCACTCTATATTTTTGGAGGCTCAAGAGGAAAATTGGAGAGGTAACCACAAACCTCTTCTCTACCATAAGGAGGGCTCTCTTTATGTGAATTTTCAATCACATTCTTAGGGTTTAGGTTAGTTATGAACATCAAAAGCTAGGTTTTAAAATTGTGGTTGGGTGATGAAGGAGATTTCCATTGGGCATGGATTCATAAGAGTTTTTAGCAATAAATCACAAATAAGAGCATCTTAAAAGAGGTCCAAGTAGGAAAATTCCTTGATCTTACAATGTTGTTGTGATAAGGATGATATGAATAAGAATGATGATGTATTAAATACAAAAGGTTGCAAAGATGAATTTTATATTTAATTTCTAAAGGGAAACATTTATATTTATTAACAAGGCAGATAAAAAATAGTATGACTAAATTATACTCAAAATCTTCTTGTAAAGGATTACCATGGTTCATCCATGTATAAATTAGAAGGAAAGACAAATTTACAAATAGAGAGCCATCATCATTTATCTTCCACAAGAATCTTGAAACAAACTACCTTTGTATGGTTG
Organism: Pinus tabuliformis; assembly: GCA_031772625.1. Lineage (NCBI taxonomy): Eukaryota > Viridiplantae > Streptophyta > Pinopsida > Pinales > Pinaceae > Pinus > Pinus tabuliformis. The sequence goes on from CM062814.1 coordinate 243,410,760, forward strand.
AATTAATTACTTCAATTGAACTCCACAACTTACAACCAAATGAATGATGTTCTATTTTCTGGGCAATCAATCCTTTCCACTTTTTTTACAAAATGTTTATAGTATATCTCAAAAATATTCAAACTTGAAATAAAATTTATTACAAAAATAATATCTACTAAAATGAACTAGATATTTCAAAAACAAAACTAAATAGTATCAATTATCGATCGATTTAGATGTTTTTCACAACCTTCTAAGATTTTTGTTGATGATTGTAGCTATAATTTTCCTCTTATGTTGGATGCTCGTCATATTTAGGATTTTCTTTCCCTTTTTTTTTCACTCAACTAGAATTCTACTTGATTTATTGGATGAGGTCCAATATTTTATCCCATATGTTTTTTCTGGGAATATGGAAGGTTACCATGCTTCTAAATCTTTCATCCACTTATGTATATGTTTCAAAAGTTGGTTTATTAAGAAATATGTGATGAATATTGTGCTAGATAAAAGTTTCATGTTGTAAACCTTCAATGAAAGCTTATCCACTTATTATCCCTCTTAATCTAGCAAATTTAGATCTATCCCTAGCTACGCTACATAAGTTATCATGGTAAGTTTCTAATGGAATAAATTTTCTATTAGAAGCTCTTAAAGGTGAAACCCTTTCTGGTGCAATAAATTGAATTTTCTGTTGTAGTTATTCCAGCTTATCATTGGTTTTTGAGTTCAACAACTTGATGATTTTGTGTGTCTCTGTTAGCTTGTGTTCAATTTCAACTTTTGTTTGTTCAATTGTTGTCTTAACATCCTCTAGCAAATCTTCTTGTTGAAATAGAATTTTAAAGAATTAGAATAATTCAGCCATATTGGCATTAATATTATGTTTTGCTTATCTTCTCCAAATATTATATTTGCTAATAATGATTGGTCTTCATACTTTTCAAGATGTTGATTGAGCTTGTTTTTATACTTCTGATATATGCATTGTGAGCTTTAATTTTATTGTCTTCAAATATTTTCATTGCTGCTAACAATTTTTATTTTCTTTGTTGGTCAATGATAAATCTGTGATTTTTTAATGTACTTGTGGCTTCCATTCAATGTTTCTAACAATATTTTATTTTCTTTGGTTGTCAATAGTAAATCTTTGAGGGCTTTCACTAATTTTTCAGAGGAATTTTGACTCTGTTTTTTTGTTGAGGTTGTTGTCATTATTTGATTTTCTAATGTACTTGTGGCTTCTATTCAATGCTGCTAACAATATTTTATTTTATTTGTTGGTCAATGATAAATCTATGAGGGATTTCACTAATTTTTCAGAGGAATTTGGAGTGGTTGACTCTATTCTTTCTATTGAGGTTGTTGTCATTGTTTGATTTTCTAATGTACTTGTGGCTTCTAATGTTCCTTTGCTTTCAGTGTTGAGGTTGTTGTCATTGTTTGATTTTCTAATGTACTAGTGGCTTCTAATTGTTCCTTTTATTTCAAAGGTATCTCCATATCTGCCTTAATATTCTCAATTTGAACATTTTGTTCAACTATCAACTTGAAATGATGCCATTCTTTCCATCTTAAGATGTGAATAAATATTGTATGCTTCCATGACTAAACTTGTTAATGTTGAATATCTCATCTCACCATCTTGTTTTATGCAAGTCAATCTAATGAATTGCATGAACATTCTAGGTGTAAAAAGCAAAGACACATGTTCTGTAAGATTATGCACTTTCACCCACTAGAACTATAGGTTCCAAGAAGGATAATTGGAAATGTCTCTTCTATGTGTTAAATGAAGACAACAATGTATGTTGGGTAGTAGAAGACAGATTCCAAAATTCTAAATAAGTTGTGATCTTCATTGCTTCATTCTTCCTCTTAATCTCTGTGTACCTAACAAGATATTTTTCTAGTTAGAAAGGATATAGTTTTCAAGTGAGAACCCTTTTATGTGAGGATTCCTCTTGAGTGTTTTTTTCTTTCTTCTCTTCAAAACTAAAAAGTCTGCCATTTGAGATCTCTGTAGGAGACATATCTTCCCTTGACCTCTTAGTTTTTTTTGATATAGTAGTTTGTAGGTATGTCTCATTCACAATTTGTTCTTCAACCTAAGGCAGTCTATTATGTTTCCACTCTTGATTTGCATATTTCTTTATTTATGGTATAGGTGCATGTACATAAGGTGGAGTCCTCTAGTCCACACTTAATTTTGAAATTATCCTTAAAGGATCATAAGACCATGTGAAACCCAATTTTAATTTCATTTGCTTCAGTAAAACATATTCCTCCTTTGCTTTTGCTGTGATATTGAGGAAGAAAGGGTCAATCTATGCCTTCAGCTTAAAATGAGCATTTTTCTACCTTGATACAAAATGCATGTCATCCATATTCATCATTTTTCTCATGTATTTTAAGGCAATGATTCTTTTTGGCAGAAAAAGGGCAATGATTCTTTTTGCAGAAAAACTAGTAACCTGTAAGCATGGAGTTCAAATCCATATGTCCTAAGTTATATAGTTCAAATCCATATGTCCTAAGTTATATATAGTTCTGGTAAAGACATCAAAGACATCAGTGTCCAACCTTGGGCTACCCTGTAAAATGTAAAATTCTCTTGATTTATGTTGAAATCCTTGGATAACATTTGTTAAAATTGGCAACTAAAGTCAAACTCCTTGTAAATGAACTTAACACTTACAAGGATCTCTCATTCAATTGTAAAGTTGACATTATATATATTTCAATTCAAAAAATTACCAACATAGGAAAAATCAGAAGCAAATTACATTTTTATGAACACATGAAAAGACCCAAAATTCTATAATCATGTAACGTAACTATTCAATGCAAAAGAAATATTAGAAAACAGACCAGGATAACATTTATGTTGAAACCCTTGGATAACATTTGTTAAAATTGACCACTAAAAGCAAACTCCTTGGAAATGAAACTAGCTCTTACAAGGATATCTGGTTCAATAGTAAAGTTCCCTACAATATATATATTTCAATTCAAAACATATATATTTCAATTCAAAACAGTTACCAACATAAACGTTGGAAAACAGATCGGGAATGCTATAATCATGTAACGTAACTATTCAATGCAATATAAATCTTGGAAACACTAGAACCTGTAGGTCAGCATGAGAGGAGCGAGAAACCGGATTTTTCCTCTCATTTTTATCGACGGCAACGGTGGATTTCCGTTCCCTGAGAGCTTAGCACCTTGGCCGAATTTATTGCCTTTCACTTGCGGTAGGCCCTTGGCACCTTTGCCAATTTGATTCTCTCCAACAACCATGGTGTCTGCCTGGTATATACTTTTCCATACTCTAATCAAGTAGATCTCTCTTATAGACCTGAAGATGGCGTCTTCTTCCCAGATCCTCCTCTCACGCACCTATACAAGAAGAACCCACTTTACATGTCAATAATTTTCGGCTGTCCAGAAAGCATGGATTATTCAGCTAAAAAAACAGCTAAATAGAGCAGTGCGAAATTGCAGGAGGATTATTTGTATTTGAGCATCAAAGGCAGTTGATGGAAGACATGACCTAGTTGATAATAAGTACTTGATGATGCAGAAGTCCGTATTACTAGAATACCTGGACAATGCTTTTCAGTTTTGAGAAAAGGTTGATGAGCACCTGTCTTACACCTTCCCGCTTCCCAGCAATCAGCGATGGTATTGGGCCCTTGTGATCTCTTTATATATAGATCATATATGTGTTCCCTCTGTGCTTATTTATATATAAAAAAAGTGTATGGAATATTGGTTAGGGTTTACAGGGCGGTAAAAGTACCGTTGAGGAAGGTTAGGTTCAACATTGAAATAACTTTGAGTTAAAATTAAATAGTATTCTTAAAATATTAAATATTATAAAAGACTTTAAATAGGGGTGTGAAATTGAAGGGAAAGGAGAAGTTAAAAGTGGTAAAATAAGAAAACCTTGTGTTAAATTTAAGCAAGGGAAGATAAATTTTTTAAAATAACTTAAAATTTTATTTAATTTTTAAAATATGGATATTGTTAAACAAGTTTAAGAAATGATTAAAATTATTAATGGAAATAAATTTTATAGTAAGAGTTAGAAATTTTTCCTAGTAGGTATAGAAAATTATATTGTAAATGATAGACCATATATTTATTGCGAAATTAGTTAAAAACCTATGTATTTATAATTAGTAATTACTTGTTATTTTAAGATGTGTCTAATAATTAATAATTGGGTAGAGGTGCTATACCACTCAATATAGGGGTTATTAAGAATTATTTGTGTTTTAAAAGTTGTTTTTAATGATTAATAATTGGAGTCTTCTATGGAGGAGGAGGAATTGTTAGGAGTCTCAAAAGTGGCCAAAATGAGGGCAAACATTCAAAAGAACCCTGTTTGAATCATGTTTTTGATAGTGAAAATGGATTGAGGACATTAAAAACTTCTACTGAGAAGTACCTATGGTGTTTTTTCAAAATATAGCTTGAATTTTCATAACTTTTGGCAAAAAATCATCCCTTAATGATTGTGTTGAGAGGTACTATACCATTTAATATAAGGGTATAGTGGATATGTTTCCATATTGGTATTAAATAATATTATATTTAAAATTCAAATAAAATTTTAGGGAGGTGCTTATTGTAGATTATTGTTTCTCATGGTTTTCAAAAGTCTCCCTGTCACCATGAATTATTAGTTTATAATAGTTGTGGTTTGCATATATTTATGGAGGTTGTTAGTTTGGCATCAACCATTTATTTTGAAAATTTCAAACAAAAATCAAATTACATTAAAAATTATAATAAAAAAAATAATTTTATGTGTGGACAACATTCTTTTAATAAGACATAATAAGGGAGAGAAGAGTTATCTATATTTAGTATAACACCATAAACCCTCTACTAGAATTTAATATGGGTTAACCATATGATTTAAGGTTATATAGTTAGATTTTAAATATTATAAAATAAGTCAATATATTTAGAGAATTAAAGTGAAGATGTTCAAAGTGTCTTAAATGACCATTTATCATTTGTGTCTAATAATTAATAATTTTTTTCATCTTAAGAGTTGTGCCTAATAATAAATAATTGGGTTGAGAGGTGTTATATCGCCCATAATATGGGTATAAGGGAGATATTGTCACACTAGCATTAAATAATATTATATTAAAAAATCCAAAAATATGGTAGGTTGTTAGTTTTCAGTTTGTGGAAAATAACCAAACTTCCAAAAAGATTTTGACTAACATTCCATAGAAATTTTGGGAAATTTTTACACCAATTAAGCGACACTATTTTGGGTGCCTTAACTTTCTTTTTTTATGGTTTTGAAACCATTACACTATCAAAAAATGATTTATATACTCCATTGGTTGGATTTAAAAATAATAGTAGTAATAATAATAATTCTTGGAAAATAGTCAAACTTCCAAAACTATTTGACTAGCATTCCATAGAAATTTTGGGAAATTTTTACACCAATTAAGCCTCACTATCTTGGGTGCCTTAACTATTTTTCTTATGGTTATGAATTCATTACACCATCAAAAACTAATTTATATACTCCCTTGGTTGGATTAAAAAAAAAAAAAAATGAATGGCTAAAAACCACTCTCTTGGCAAAATTGTGGTCTCCATGGAAAATACCTTAATAGATGTGGCTTTGAGGTTGTTTTGTGTATCTAGGGAGGTTTTCTGTTCTCCATCAACCATTCATGTTTAAAAAATCAAACAGCAATTAAAGTACAATAAAAATAATAATAATAAAATTAAGCATGTTTATTTGTGGAAATGATTCATTTAGTACATTATGATAAATGGCGAGTTAGAAATTGATTTGTGTTAACCATAGGATTTAAAGTTGTATACATAAATTTTAAATATTATAAAAGAAGTCAAAATATTTAGAGAAATTAAGTGAACATATAGATTACATGTAGTCTAACTTTATGAAATGGTCTTTTTCATTACATATTTCTAGTTAATTTTAATCAAAAACAAATAAGGATTTTTAAGAATTTGAACTTAAATTGTTTAATATACAAAGTATGAGAGCTTTTTAATGGATTATGCATCCAAAAATATATTTTAGACAACAAAAAATCATACTCATGCTTCAAATTGTTCCACAAGTGATTTTCATGACTTAAATGGACCTAGACCTCTATGAATCAAGCCACAATTTGGAGTTACAAGTCATCTTAGGACTCACTTTAGCAAACCAAAAAACAAGTGATATATATAAATGAAAAAAGATTCAAATTTTTGTTCATAAATAAAATCTATTTAATACAATTAAGCTAAAAAAATATTACAATAATAATTAAAAGTGAAAAAGTCAAGTCTCACTAGTACATGTGGTTGAGGATGGGCTTTCTTAGCAAGGTGACCCACTATCAAATGTCATAAGGGAACTAGACTATGCCCTTTCAAAATTTGTAATTCCTGAATTTATATATATTAACTCATTTCTCAAGACACCATGATGGTGGGGAACCTACTCTTAGAGCGTTGTCATAGTAGACCAAAAATAACACCTTGTCATATTCGAAACGAGGTGGATGGGCTAACATCCCATTGTACCAATCACATGACCATTTCACAATCAAACTTATCTAACATTTGAACATGATTACCAAGGACATATGGATTTATAGGGTGATACTATATAAAACCTCTTCGAATTTCATTGGAGTTTTGCCTTAGTTCTCAGGGATGTCCCTAACCTTCTCCTACTTATGAAAATTCTCAAGTATGAGTTTGTGTACATGTTATTGTTTCTTGGATGCTCCTTTTGATCAATATGAAAATGAACATTGTTGGTGGTTTCCATCACTTTATAACATTTTGGGATAAGGACCTTCTAATGTCAATACCTTAAAATATCTTTCGCATCAAGTTCCTCATATTGAAGGAACATACGTGGGGAAATTTTCCATTTCTTTCTCTTGGAAGAAGCCCAAGAAGCCTCACTTCCGATATTTCTTCATTGAAAAAGATTTATGTGACTAAATTATTAAATTCAAACTATATTTAATGAGGGAGAAACAATATTTCCATTTCTTGGCATCTCGATTGAGTAATGAATCTAATGGAATATTATTAAATATTTGTAAGGACTAACCTTATAATTTTTTTAAATACTAAAAATACAATGATAAGAAAATACCATTGGGAACTCAAAAATTACTAAGCATTATATAAAGCTTTCTGTAATTCAACTTCATTAAACATATCATATAATTTACATGTTATTAACTAAACCATAATGAACTCATACAAAATAATATTATAACAACATAGGTACCATTCACAAGGAGACGAGCTTCAACTTGACTTGGTGCTAATTTCCCTTCTTTGTTGTGAGTCACCTCCAAGTGTGAATGTCGACATGCTTAATCCGAATGCAATGACCCACTATTGACCTCCCAACCTACTCCTTGGGTACTATCCTTCCCCGTGGACCCCCAAGCTGCAATGGGGTTGTACAAAGCAAGAATGTAATAGTTGGTAGAGGAAAGCACTCTTTGGCCCAATAGTCCCCTCTTTAAAGTCCTCTTCCTCACCAAAATCACTATACCTCTAGTCACTACTCTCACATAGTCTCATCCATCCAACAATAGGGTAAAATTTCCCTTATCCCATGGTCCGTCCATTCTTTTATAGGAGTCCTCATAGGTGACACTTGGCCTTTCATGCATAATTGATTATTTTTTATAATCCAATAGTTTGATTATTCACCCACCCATGTTTCACTCTCTCATCAAGGATATCCAAAATTATTTTGCTTAAATTTTAATTTAAAAATAATATTTTTCCTCACCTTAACAAGATGCCATTTTCTTCTCCTAGTTGTCTCTTGATCCCCATTTTTACTACTTAATTTATGTTCATTACTAAAGTCAATTTATAATTCAAGATTTGATCCCCTATCTACTCACTAATTTAACTCAAGTTATCTCTTAGATGGATATTTTTAAGTTGGTTGTTGCCACATGGAGGTTCTCTAAATTTCTCCAAAATTTAATTTATTAATATTATTTTGAATCACCATCCTATTCTGTTAATTAGGTTTAACTATTTTAGGATTAATAATTATCCATACATTTATGTCCCTCTTTCCCCTTTTTACCTAATTAAATTACATTATCTACCTAAAATTTTTGAACATGGGAAGGGTAGAGTTTTTAAGGTAATACATTTTATTTCTTCCGATGATCCCCTTAACCCAAGTTTTATTATTGATTTAATTACCTCAATTCTAATCATCATTTACCACTTCATGTGAATTTACATGGTTTTCATATCCTTATTATATTTATTAATTCCAAGGGTGCCAAGTTTGGTCATGCCCTTCAAGAACATCCATTGAAGTTCCAAGGGTGTCATGCCTAACAGATTATTTGTGATGCCAAGGGTGCCAAGTTCGTCATGCCATTCAAGAAATTCCCTTGAAGTTCTAAGGGTCCCACACCACTTGGCCTTCAAGCATTCAGTGGCTACGAGGGGAAGTATAGGTGAAAGGACAGAGACCACTATCATCTCTTATGTTGCGTGTAGTGAGACTAATGGCGGAGGGGATCAAGGAGTCCACCTTGATACATGCCCCCGGGTAAAATCCTCATGAGCGACCCTACTTTGGGACATACCCTCATGACATCGTGATCTTCAACGTGAAGGTGTTTCAACCTTTCAAGCACAAGTGAGGACCGGAGTGTTAGTGGGTGAGATTAGGGACACTCTCCCACCCCACCCATGCACTTCCATCCAATTGTACAACCCCATCATCCATATGTGAGTCATTCGGCCAAGCAACTAATTTGTGCCTCAAACCACTAACATATCATCAAAATATAGATAAACATATATAGCAGGTTTCAAAATTGACTTAGAATTTCAAAGACAAAATATAAATTTTCATCAAACGAGGTGCCAAGAGCTATTCATATGCGAGTGCCTCTCGTGGTTTCCTACCATACTCCATAATCATCAGTAATAAGGTTTCTCCTTGTTAGTCATTGTCATAATAACATCATCAACATCACCTAGTCATTTGCATCATTGTTCATTGTGAACCAGAACTAATGCAAGTAGGTAACATACATATCATTTATTGCTATCATCATCATAAATTCAATAGAGAACATGCATAAACGTTGATGTTACGATCGTCATAATACTAATACATAACATACATAATCATTGATGCTATATTCATCATTATATCAATGGAGAACATACATAAACATGACAAACACTAATATCACAACCACCAATAATAGAGTCATGTGTTTGGACCCTCAACTTGAGGTCCTCAAAGAATAAAGTGTGGGCCTTAGGGTTAAATAAATGTTAATGTCATATCACTTTCAGTCAACTCGAGCAGGGCACTACAATATTTAATATCACTTTTCTTGGAGGTACAATTCATCTTAGGACTCATGTTATCTAGCAAACCAAAAAACAAGTGATATATATAAATGAAAAAAGATTCAAATTTCTATTCATAAAGAAAATCTATTTAATACAATTAAGTTAAAAAAATTATTACAATAATACTTAAAAATTGAAAAAGTCAAGTCCCACTAGTACATGTGGTTGAGGATGGGCCTTCTTAGCAAGGTAACCCATGATCAAATGTCATAAGGGGAACTAGACTATGCCTTTTCAAAATTTGTAATTCGTGAGTTTATATATATTAACTCATATATAAATTTCATCTATTGTTTAATTTTCGTATATCATGATGAATTATTAATTAGGTAAATTGATCTATTCTAGGCCTAATAGTATATCTATCGGGTTCCACAATAAGATGAACAATATATCTCATAGCTTTTATGGAAGATATTGTAGGAATTTATGACTTAGAAAGACTCAAGACTCCATGATGGTGGGGAACCTACTCGAGCCTTGTCATAGTAGACCAAAGATAACACCTTGTCATATTTGAAACAAGGTGGATGGTCTAACATCCCATTGTACCAATCACACGACCATTTCACAATCAGACTTATCTAGCATTTGAACATGATTACCAAGGACATATGGATTTGTAGGCTGAGACTATATAAAACTTCTTTGAATTTCGTTGGAGTTTTGCCTTAGTTCTAAGGGATGTCCCTAACCTTATCCTACTTATGAAACTTCTTAAGTATGAGTTTGTGTACATGTTATTGTTCCTTGGATGCTCCTTTTGATCAATATGAAAATGAACATTGTATGTCGTCTCCATCACATTTTAACATTTTGGGATAAGGATTGTCTAATATCAATACCTTAGAATATCTTTCACATCAAGATCCTCATATTGAAGGAACATATATAGGGAAATTTTCCCCTTCTTTCTCTTGGAAGAAGTCCAATAAGCCTCACTTCTGATATTTCTTCATTGAAAAATATTTATGAGACTAAATTATTAAATTCAAACTATCTTTAACCAAGGAGAAAGAATATTTCTATTTCTTGGCATATGGATTGAGTTATGGATCTATTGGAATATTATTAAATATTTAATATCACTTTTCTTGGATTTACAATCAATTGGGTTTTTTCCTATAGATAACACTATGCTTATCTATCCTTGAATGAAAGAAATTTTAGTCATAAAATTTAGCTTTAGGCTCAATTTATCTTTATATCAATATTTCTAATTTACACATGGAGTTAATGGAGTTCATGAAGAAACCAAAACCACTCTTTATTGTGTGTATATTCTCTATCTTCATTTTCTACATGGGTGATATTTCCCATCCTACCTTTCTAATTCTTACATGCAAAATCTATGAAAGAATTGCATAATGCTCTGGGTACCTTTATTGTTTTTACTCTAAAGATACTAGATTCACTAACATCTACCTCTCTCTTAGTCTACCTTTATTGTTAATTTTAGTAAGCTTATTCAAAAGAATCGTCATGGAATTTGATGATTGTATTTGGATGAGATTATTGCAAAATAGTTTCCCTCCTTTATAGGTTTTAAATTAAGAATGATCACCTCATTTCCTCTTATAATAATCAAAATTCTTAATATGAAAAAAGGAATGAAACTGCAAGCCCTCAATGACTATCACTAACAAGGCATATCTAATTTCAAAGAAAATTATACCTAAGAAAAGTATCTTAACTCATACTCACCTTTAGATATAACTAACAAAACTCTCGTTGTAGTGATTAATAGGGTCAAGGAGATGTGTTAGAAACTAGGAAAATAGTGAGAGGTGAGGTGAATGAGTATTGTAGGAATTTTAAAATTTTCTTTTATTTAGTAAAGATATTAGGGAACCAATAAATACTTCACCAACTATATATATTAGCATCACAAGAATTAAACATTAGAAGAAAAATTATCACACATAGATTCTTAAAACATTTCTTAAATTTACTTCACAAAGGAGAGATTCTACTTACTATTACAAAGTTCTCTAGCTACAACGAGAAGGAATATATTATTCCCCAATTCATCAATTACAACTCAAAGGAGCTACAACACCTAGTTTATCATCTATCATTGAAAGGATATCCAACCCTTAACTATTTAACAACCACTACTTGAAAGAGCTAAAACCTCTCAACAACAAGCTACCACTTTCTTGACCTAAATGATTTATCTTTCATAGAATTTTCACACTAAAATCATGAAGGCTACTTTTTTACATAAAAAAATAAATTTCTAATTTCAAAAGTTAACATAGACAACATATTATAACTTTAGCAACCTCTAATCAATGATCAATTAATAATGCACACGAGAAGCATCAATATGTAACCAACACACCCACTCAACTAGCAAAATGCTCTTAAAATTTTGATTATTCTTATATAGAAAGTAGGAGTGATATTTTTAATTATTCAACTTACACTTAATTTCCAATATCTGAGGTTTTGATCTCATTAACTTTTTGTTTTTATATTTCTAGAATGTCGTATTAATGTGTAGAATAAGTCTTAAATCTCTCATTTGATGTCTCTATAAAAAAATATGAGGTAAATTATTGTTTTCCTCCATTCTTAGATTTTAAAATCTTTAGCAATTTTTTTTTCTAATTTTGGTAGACTCCAAATTTATTGAATTTGCTAAACTTTCCTATAAGTTATCCATTCCACCATCTAAGTTGGAAACTCATTCATGTGTTTATTTTCAAACATTAGTTCTCCGTTCCTTTAGTTCAAAACCCTCAAACTCGGTATACATACCAAATTCTTCACTCCCAAGTCATCATGGAGAGAAGCACATAGTTTAGGGATGAGGTGCTTAACCAAAGAAAACCATGTGTGAGATTTCAATGGCTCCTTTTGTTCTAAGCCAAAAGCACTTATTTAACACAACAATATTATACGACTCTAATCTAAACACTTGCATAGAACGTCATCCTAGTCTAAACTTGATCTGAACTTAAATAGCAACACAAGAAATTACAGATATAACAATAAATAGAGAAATGCAACAAAAATAACACTTCATTTAATTAATATCACAATACTAAAATATGTTTACAAACAGAATGGAAATAAACTAGCTCAGGTGATGGTAGCTTATCAATAAGAAGAGATGTGGTGACTATATGCCTCTGAACTATGTTACAATGAGGCTCCAAGGTCTATTTACTATTGAGAAACAATGAAAAACTCAAATTATCCAAAAACCTTACCCTAGGATATGAAGCGCAAAAGTTGGAGGCCTCGTTTGGGTAAATTGGTACATTAATTTGATTGGGGTTGTAAGTTTGACATACGATCTCCTTTGTTCTATATTAATACCATATTTCAAAGATCTCAAAGAGGAGGCCACAAACAAATAAGGCCCTTTACTCTAAGTTTCATTTGAATTCTCGGATTACCCTAGAAACGTTACTTAGGGCCTGAAAACGGCTTTGAAAGTTCACGACCCAAAAAACTCCCAAAGATAGTAAATTGTGCTGCAATTAAGGAAACTAAAAAAATGAAAGAGACAATGTTCAGGGTCCAAGTGGAATAGGTGGGTGGCCACTAATATCCACCTTCATTATTTGTCCCCTCTTAGGAAGAAATGGTCCCCATTGCATTGAGTGCCTCCATGAAATGGGGAAACTTGTGCTGAACTTCGTCCCTAGTGATCCACTTGCCTTGGTACAAGGGTCGGTTAACTTTGACAACATGATACATTTGGAGCTTCTAGTGGTGAGTGTTCCTCATCTGTGTTTCCATGGTTAGATCACTTGTGGCATGTTCCATGCAATTTGGGTTTAGCTCTTTGGTGTGAGTTGTTCTGCAATGTGAGATGTGTCTAATAATGGTTGAAAGTGTGGCTTAAGGTAGTCTACATTGTACATTTGGTGCAGGCCAAGGAACAATGGAATGTTGAGCTCAAAAGCACTATCCCCTACAACCTTGGTGATGAATTATGGCCTATATTGGAGTGAGAGAATCTTGTGACGGGGTCGAGTGACACACTCCTTCTACAAATGTAGCCAAACATTGTCACCCATGTGTAAGTTGTGTGGCACCCACTGCTGATCATGGCACTAATTTTGCTTAGCATTGGATTTGTCCAATATACCATGGACCTACTCGCGGATGTGTTGAACATGCTCAATGAACTATTATCCATGCCAACTTCGAACTCGACAAGAGATGAATATGCGTGAGAAATTGAAAATGGTATGGCCAAATTAGTGGGACATAATGGCTAAAATCCTAGTCCTAGCTGAAAGAGGTTTCATCTGTTGAGTTGTGGAGAGCTTTCTTGTTGTTGTGATGGACATATGGGAGGATTTCATCCCATGTGTGTGGATGCTTTGAGCTGTACATGCACATATTATGTATGATCATCCTCTTCACAGATACAGGAAAAATTATAGTTGATATGATAGTTGCAGTCATGGGATTCAACACTAATGAGTATGTATATGAGTTGGTCTTAGTTTTGTTGTCCATCATTACCCCCAATCAGCCCCGTGTTGTCAGGTATAATTATGCTTCATATATTGCTGAGAAAATCCCTCACAAGTTCATGAGATTGGAAAATGAATAGGCTTTCAAGTACTCCACCTTCAGATATCACCTCATCCTCTACTATCAATTTTGATTACTACTGTATTGGGTTGTTTCCCATGGATGATCATCATATTCTTTTTCTTCTTCTCTATTGACAACCTGTTTTCCCTTTTTTAATTCTAAAATCTGGGATTTCATAGTAGAGATTTCTGACTTAATATTGTGAATCTCGCGACTCCCTTCTCCCAAGGTGAGTGATCTCAACCTGTCACGTTTTTCTCGATGCCTTTGAAAATATTTGGCGTTTCTTGAAAATGAAGCATCAATAAACAAATATTTCTGAACTAAGTTTTTAGAAGTGTTGGATTTGAAGCAAGTGGATCCATGACATGATTTATGAAAAAGAACAAAGAGATGCCGCAATTGCAGAAGTAGCTCTGCAACAAAATTTCCATGACATTGCTCGCATATGGTGCAATGGAGGTCCTCGCACTGGCATACATGAAAAATATTTCTATATCTACAGAACAAGAAATCTGGCATGGATAGGATCTAAACATTGGCCTACTCATCCGACTACTTTCTAGCCAAAAGGAGATCCAAAACTTATTTTCCCTCACACTATGTATGATTTTGGAGGTTATAAGAAATTATGGTGGGAATTCCTCAATGTTGATGATAATGTAGAAACCCACTATACAAAGTTGAAGTTTAGTGCAACAGGCACTTTCAAGTGTCACCAATAATGTGATTGGTTCCATGATTGGTGGCGTGACTATGGTGTGAATATAACTGCAATGGATCCTATATACCATGAGTCATATTGTAGAAAACATTGTGATTTATGCTTTGAATAGAATATTGGAGAATGTTTTCACCCCTTTATAAAACTATCAAAGAAATCACAGTTAGAGACTGGTCACATTCTATGACGAAAACTATTCACTCAAAGAGTACATGAAAGAACATCTAGAGTGGTTAGTTTTAACCAAAGTTAAACATCAGATTGTTTTGGGTAAACCTATGATCGTTCGCAGGATATTCACCAAAGCCTGGGACGAATTATTGTACAAAAGGAATAGATTCCCAGAAATTACTATGCTCTGACGGTTCACATGGGCTTTCCGTAAAAAGCATCCATAGTGTAATATTTTCCATTGCATTTCATCGCTAAGGATAGCACCAAACAAATCATCAAACTTTAATGTAATAGAGCTCTTACGAACATTCCGGAATGATTAGTCTACAAAATCCAACCTTGATGGGTTAGATGGTTGTAAATTTATAGGAGAGTGTGGTAGTTGAGGAATTATTATCCATTTATCAATCTCAACTTGAGATACACCGTTCATGGGAGGATGAGCTGAGGGGGTAAGAGGTGAAATATCCAAGGTAGGATTAGATTGGATTTCAAGTTCTTATCGAGGGTAAATGGTTGGAAAAACTAATGGAATCTTCTATAAGAGGAAGCTTAGGGTTTATTTTTAATTTCCTAAATTTATACAATCAACTCATCCCCAACAAGGGACAACCTGTTGTTCATGAGCGATGGTGCAGAACTTAGAAACCTATTGCTGAACACAGATCCCTAAATGGTCATGCTACGTTAGGCCTTAAAAACATTGATTTGAGGTAGTTGGACACTAAAACTCATGGATTTTTGAGAGTCATACTTGGGGATTTTTTTATGGATGATGAAAAGGTTTTCATGTATGTGGATTAATTTGGCTTACGAGACTATTGACAATATGTGACAAAATCGCCAGTAAAAAAATCCCCCCTAAAGCACAAAGTTAGAAACATCGGCTGATGGCTGAAGTGATTTATCTTGTGACAAGTTAACGTTAAGAAGAATTGGTGGAGATCATCATTAGTTACAATACATTTACACCATGACATCTTTGTTGAGTGGCGCATACCCATTCTCAACACATAAGTTAACATCACATGTAAAATGATCAAGAAGACATGTCCACTGATGAAAAAGTGTGAATCTATGATTAGATGACTATATGGTCATAGCCATCATGTTTCATAGTTTTGCATTGATCCTGAAACTACAACCAAATTTGATGTAACTAGACGTGAGGTCTTCTATCTCATTCACTCGGTCATTCAATGTATGAGTCTAACCATGTGAATAAAGGAGTTAGAGTCAAACATGGTAGACAACATATAATTACCATCCAATGATGCAATTCATTAAGAGATGTGATAGAAACCACCATTGATATTAATGGTTCTCAAGGTATAGTAGTACAATTCGTATGGTGTGATTGAATGAGTTTAACGCACACACCACACATAATTTTTTAGTCGAAGGCCAATGATGAAATCCTGTCATTGAGAGTGAGGAAACTTTCCATATATGTATGTAAGCCCCAAGGTACTAAATAAAAAGTTTCTAAGTCGACTTCCTCGATAATGAGATGATTTCAAGAGGAAGTGACTCATCCTTCAGATGAATCCTTCTGATTAATTTAACGAACCATGAGTAGGACTAGTTTTTTCCCATCATTGTCAATTATTCCATCATTGTTTGATGTTTTTACGAGTCCAACAAAGATGAAACTCGACATTTTTTTTCCTATTTAGAGAGATTGAAAAAAAGGAGAAAAGGAAAATTCCAAAGGTTTCTTTTCATAGATAGTCTCTTCAGTCTGAAAAGGTTGAAAATAATACTCATTAGAAGCTCTTAGCGATGTCCTAATAAGGTATTCATTTTTCGTAGATAGTCTAGCTTAGTCCGGAAAAGGCTTAAACTTATACCGAGTAGATGTCTTTTCATTTACTTTAACAAGTTCAAAGAGACAAGTGCTCGATTTTTTTTTCATATTTTGGGAGTCTAAAAATTGATAAAATGGTAGTCTAGGGGTTCCTTATTGCTAAGCTTATAGAGTGTGAAAAAACTATAAAAGTACGCTATGTGGTCAAAATGATTTGCTTTAATCGAGACATCATCAAATCCATTAAACAATTGTTAACATGCTCTAAAAACCACCAAAGGAGTAAAAATACATTTTTCATTATAAAATTGAATCACATTTAGGTCAAAATATTAAATTGTTAATATAATGTTCACGAAAATGACAGTAAAATAGGAAAAATGTAATTCAATGTTATAATTTCACATTTAACCTCTTCGAGAGTGAGTTTAGAGTGTTCTTTTGCCCAAATATTTTGAAGCTAATTATGATCAATCGAGTAGATCATTTTGAGTGTTTTCACTTCCACATTGGAGCTATAAACATTCTCTTTCCTCTTCTGCATCCATTTTGTGATTTCATGCAATATATTTCAGTTTTTGAGGCACCTAGGGCTCTAATTTCTTGCCCTAGCACCAACGCACCCCCAACAACTCGAAAAGAGAATTTGAAAGGAAGAAAATACACTTATGGGTTACGAAAATGCATTATCTACCCTTAGTATGGTGCGTTAAGCATAATTCCCTATCTTTTTTCTGCTTCCCTTAAAACTCTTATTATTTTGTGTATGAATCTTATCCTAATGATTCTTGTGATTTTTTAGGAATCTATTGGAACAATATGGCTTTCATATGGAGGGAAATAGAATATGAGGAGTAATATTTATCTACAGTTAATAAGCCTACCACTATTGACACTTTAAGAGATTGTGGGCTCTTAAAATTGTTCTGGCTTCCTGGTATGAGGCAATAGATGGAATTGTTGAGGTGAGTCATCGATGAGTTTCACACTAGTGTAGGTGAGTAATGCATGAAACTCATTATGATAGGGGGCTATCCATATGCAGGGATGGACTTTCGTAAAGACTTGTAGCTTTTGCTTCC